>JABTTQ020001052.1:0-339219 GCA_016081115.2 Rehmannia glutinosa | reverse complement strand
AACACTATTTATTTAGTCCAAATTTGTGGTATGTACTGTCTCCTCATTTGTCTCCCAATTCTCTTCTTTCAATTTAATTCAATTTATATATAATTAATTTATACAATATGGTTATAATATTAATTAATATTTTCTATAATAATAATAATTAACAAACAATGAATAACTTAAACTAAAGAGATGCTAATATTATTGTAATATTTTTTTAATATAATTAATTAATTTAATATTAATTAAATATATATTTTTATTAATGTATTAATATATGTAACTTATAAGTAAATAAAATAATTGTATAAATACATAAATTTGTTTACTATAAAATAAAATAAAAAAGAATAAAATACTTATTTGGTGTGAGATTTGGTGTAATGGGTTGGAGATAATTTTGACAAAATTACACTAAAACACCAAATTTGATGTAGCTTTTACACCAACCAGGTGTGTATGGATATGGAGATGGCTCAAGACATTTGGGGAGTTTGATATGACGAGATAGTATAGGATTGGATGTTAGAATGATTGAATCATTGGCGACGGGCGTAGGTAGGGAGACACCGCATCCTTCTAATTTTTTTTTTCCAATAAAAGGTTATGGGAAAGAAAATGAAAAAAATTATATGTGTTTTTAAGTGGAAAAATAATTGTTGTAGTGGAAAATGGGAAAAAATGGTGTGGGTAACAATGAAAGCAGATCAGTGTTCACCTTTTTGGATTAACAGTGTTATTTTATGTTTGGGGTACATGTTTGAGATATTGATTGATTGTAATTTTCTTAAATTTTGTTTGGGAAGTCAGATTGCATGATGTATGTCAAAATGTCACATCTGCAAACATTTGGCACGCCTTTTTTCTTCAAATTTTCACCTAAACGAAAACGATTGCAAGCTAGCGAATGCGTAAAAGATTGAAGTTTTATTAACGCAAATGCATTTAAACAGATTTTAGGACTCTTAGAGTATACATGAATCGGGTTCTAAAGCGATTGACATTTGACCATCTTGGTTATAGGATGTGATTGGTTATCTTTCATTTTTGTCCATCATTTTCTAAGTTTGAATATTGAATTTTTTTTGAAAAAAAATAGAATTGGATAGAGAAAACATAATAATTGTCTTGATGTGATGATGAATCTTTAATAGATATTGATTGTTTGTGAAATAAACATTTAAATAGACTCTTTATTTTAACATTTAATTTTAAGAAATGAGTTTCCTTTTCAAATTTGAAGACAAGACAACTCTCTATAATTAATTGCATTGAACTTCATGCAATTCAATTACTTTACAGATAGATTTACAAAATAACAAATTTTTGAAAAACATCTTAGAATTACATCGAATATCCATATATATAATGAATTAATATTGGATGGAAAATAAAATAGTCAAATACAAAGACATTGTTGGAAGATGTAAAAAACTAAACAAAAAATACTCTTTATTATGTAAGAGATGTTCTTTACATTTAAAGACTCTCTTTAATTAAGTGGTAAATTCAGCCGCCATCTAATCATGTACTAAGTCCATGGTGCCAAACAATAGACTCGCAGTGATAAATTTACATAGATTATTTCATAGATTTGTGGATACAAATTATTTCATAAAATAATACATTTATATGTGAATATTATAAAACAAAAGTTATGTATCAAGTAACTATATGTATGTAATGAATTATTTTAAAAAAATGTAATTTTTTTAATATAATCTTATCAATGTATAAGTAAAAATTCGAAAACAAATCATTTCACATATTGTTTCTATGTATGATTAATTTGGATTATGACCAATCGTGGCCAATTTCTCTTGACATGCTTTCACCGGCTGAAATTAAAATATGCAAAAAGCCAATTTAATTCGTGGCCACTCATTCTTAAATGCAATGAGATAGTCTCATGAATTTAGATCCGTGAGACGAAGCCCTTTACAAAGTTTAAAAAGTTTTTTTTTCAGATTATATTTTTCTTAGGGTTTATATTTGTTTTTTTAGAGTTTATTTTGTTTTGGTTTATTTTTAATTGATTTATTTGGGTTTTAGGATTTTTAGTTTTTTTAGGTTTTTTTTTGGGGTTTATTTTTGTTTTTTAGGGTTTATTCTTCCATTTATGTTTTAGGATTTATTTTGTTTCTTCATGGTTCATTATTATTTTTAAATTTATTTTCATGATTCATGTTATAAAGACTAACTTCAGAGGCCCGTCCATGACAAGATCCCATGACTGCCCACACAAGAGAAACTTCGTTTTCTTAAATAATTTCACGTCATTTAATTTTGATCAAGACCAAAAAAGCAAAAGCAATTTTGCTACTACGACAGAAGTACAGATATATAAAAACAATTGACTATTCTTAGCAATACTAATAGGATAACACAGAGGTAGGAGGTAGAAAACATACAACAGATTTTATGAAGATGGAGAAAAAGAGAGGGAGATGAAAAGGGATCATTATTCCTCTTTTAACTCCATACAACATGGCAAACTTTTGATCTATCCAGACAGTATTTTTGTGTGTGTTTTTCTACAGTGATCACAGGCATATTTACACACACATATATCTACATATTATATTTAAAAATGATATTTTTTTTAAATAGAGTTGGGAGTAGTGGTTGGGAGGAAGAGATAAATTTCAAAGAAATTAAATGATACATATTCGAGTTCCTGACTAACACCCTTATAATTAATGGGTGAGTAATACCATTGAGATACAAATTGGTGGTAAAAATAATAGAAGTTAATGAGCTGATAAAGCATTGAATTTCTGGAGAAGTGTTTGGATTTGTTTGTGGTGTTCTTGGTAAGTATTTGAAGAAAATTATTAATTTGACAGAATGTATTGAAAAATGGCTGAATAACTAGAGGGAAATAAATTATATAACGTGACTCGGAATTTGATTTATTCGTTCGAGGAACAAAACCAAATTTCAAGGTCCATTTCAGCTTAGTATTGAAAATTGATTTTTAAAATATTATTGTTTTTGTGAAAATTGAAATTATATTTGATTGAATGAATGAAAATTAGATTTTATGTAGATTTGGAAATGAGAATGTGTTTGGTTGTGAGTTTTGAAATAGTTTTTTATGTTTATAATCATTTGAAAAATGATAATGGGGTCCACTTTAAATATTTTAAATTTAATATATAATATTATATTTGTAAGATTGTAATTAGTGGGTCCTATTAGATAGGTATAATTTAAAATAGTTAGTTTAACTTACTTTTTTTTTTTTTGGGTTCTTTAATGTTTTTGCAGATAGTTTTTGCACCAATGACAAGAATGAGGTCTTATAATTTCATTGCACAGCCACATTCAATTCTTTACTATACACAGAGAACAACAAATGGTGGATTCTTGATTTCTACCAGCCTCTGAATCTCAGACACAGCTCAAGGGTAACTTACTATTGTAATTTGTATTTCATCATTTTCTATTTCCAATTTGTGTGTAAGTGCATGTGTATCTGTGTGTGCGAATTATGATATCCACAACTTAGTATATATTCAAAAAAAAAGTAAAAAGTAATTTTTCTCGGTGTTTATGTATGATAAGAAAAATTAAATTGTTTTATATTATATTATTTTATTTTTTATAAAATACCATTCTTAAATTGGAATTATTGCATGAGTCAAAGTGTTTCATTTTGGATAAATTATATATGGTTTTTAATTGCTTTATTATATTTTGAAGATATCCACATACCCAGGCATATGGACAAAAGAACATGTAGAGGCATGGAAGCCAATTGTTAGAGCAGTTCATGAGAAAGGAGGCATATTCTTCTGCCAACTTTGCATGCTGGCAGAGTTTCAAATTATAGTAAACTCTTTATTTTTTACCTTATCTGATTTGAATTTGTTCGCATCAGATTTTCTATTCTAAAATAATATTTCATCTTATATTCCACGTTAGGGATTATTGGCATACATATCAAAAAATTACAATAAAGTGTACATGCTAATTTTAATATTTCATTAATCTTCTTGGAAGGTTTTCAGCCTAATGGCAATCCACCAATTTCTTGCACTGACAAGCCAATTCAAACTGATAAGGATATTGGAGGCTCTAACGGAGCAATATTTTCGACACCCCATCGATTGACAATCCATGAAATCTCTCAAGTGATCGACGATTTTAGAGTGGCTGCAAAAATGCCATTGAAGCAGGTATTTCATTTCGTGCTATTTTATCTAAGCAAATTTGTAAAAATGAATTCACTATTGTTGTTACTGCAGGTTTTGATGGGATAGAGATCCATGCAGCAAATGGTTACCTGCTTGATCAATTCCTAAAAGACCAAGTGTGACAGAACAGATGAATATGGAGGGACCTTAAAAACCGTTGTGCTTTCCCATTGGAGATAGTAAAAGCAATTGCACAAGAAATTGGACCACACAGAGTTGGGATTAGGCTATCGCCCTACGCTGATTACAACGTGTGGAGATTCGAACCCTATTCGCTCGGCCTATACATGGCCGAGGCACTTAACAAGTACAACATTTTGTATTGCCATGTGATTGAGCCAAGAATGATAAACACAGTTTGAAAAAGCAGGAAACTAAAAAGAAGCTTGTTGCCTGAGAAAGCTTTAAAGGACTTTATAATCGCTGGGGATATGATAGAAATGGTGGAAACGAAGTTTTGAGACGAGGCGGAGCTGATCTTGTTATGCGTTCAGGCGCTTGTTCTTTAGCTAACCTGGATTTACCAAGGAGATTTGAGGTTAATTCGATTATTAATAAATATGATCGAAGCACGTTTTATTCGCATGATCCTGTGATTGGTTACACGGATTACCCATTCCTTGATGAGGCCAACAGTCGAGAGTTTGTACGTCCATTGTAATTTCATACTTTAGGTAAAAATAAAGGGACTGTTTCACTGTGGTGTGTTACAGTTTTACTGCATTAAATGTTTGTGTCTACCACTTTGTATGTTCCTGTGAGATGCATGGAAAAGGGAGAATAATGTGGAAAAAATTGAATGACAAATAAGAATGAATTCTGATAGTGTGTGACTGAATATGAGGCGATGAAAATATGATAGTGATGGTTGGAGATGATGATTTATTAAAAAAAATATATTGATTGTATGTGATTGATGATTAGGAAAAAAAAGAGTAAATAGTCTATTAGATATATAAAAGTATGATTTGAATTCCATTTATTGCCTAGTTAGAATTTGATTTTTGTTTATTTATTTTGTTTTTTAGCCTAAATTTACACATAATTAAGGACATACAACATCATCAAATCTCCAAATAAGAGTTGATATCAGCATATTCCAGTGTAAATTTTGCCAACTAGGGCGCAATTGTAGGTGACGTTTGATTTCAGCAAAAAGAAAAGGACAGAAAGTGCAAAATTGAAACATAGTGTATGTAAATTAGTATTATACTAAAATATCGGTCTAAATTCCTAAATGCCAACATGAGGCCAAAACATTTTTTGGACGCACTTAAGAATTTCCACTCCTTGGCATTCTTTGAAGTCACAAACTTCAATGGACTTGTACATTCTTTTGAGAAAGAGAATCATTGCAAACACTCAAAGTATGATTGCTTAGTAATTGGGATTTGGGGTGATTGGGGAAGTTTGTGAGGGAAGAGAGTATAATATAACAAATTAATATATAATATAATAAATTAATAAATAAAATATAGTATATATAGAATCCTTTGATTTTAAAAAATTTAAAGGTGTAATAAATTGATTGATAACAAATTTAAAATATAGTATAGATATAATCCTTAATTTTTAGGTTATTTGTTATTTTTAAATTTGTTGTTTGGATTATTTGTTATCTTTTAAATTTGTGAGTTATAGTTATCATATAGATAAATGTGAATCGCCATGAATGCGGAAGAATGAGGGTTGACAAACGCGTTATAATATTAATGGCGTGAAGGCATTAATGTCAACATTGTTTTTTTTTTTTAAGATATAATAGAAATGAACGCCGGAACAATCTAAATTCGATCCAATTCAATAACTTTTTGACAAAACCTTCCACCTTTTGTGTTTCCGTGACAAGCCAAATTTAAGTCAAGTTCAGAACTTTGATCTTCCTTGCTACCCACGGTTTTTGACGTTTAGTTGCTGTTTTTATGCCGTGGCTCATTGATATTTCTTTTCCATTTGAAAAACGTATTACAAAAAAATAAAGTAGGAGATGTGTTTATCTAATATATATTTACTGAAATATCTAATTCAGCATTAATTAACGATGTGTATTTGAGCTTAGAATTTGAAGCTAAAATTTCAGTTGACATCAACTATGTTAGATTTTGAATTTGATTGAAAGAAAAACTAGCTCATAATCGTTTTTGGTATAAAGTAAGTTTATCACAATAATGAAGTGTTGTCAATATCTTCTCAAATTTTGTCTTTATCACTAAATAACGTTTGGATACTAAGATTACATAATGGGCCATGTTATTTCTTTATTCTCCCTCAACACTAGTCAAATAATTAAGCACGGGTGACGGGAGTAGTGTCTTCCGCTTTCACCATTTGTCCATTATGCCAATGCAATGCTCTATGGACTATGGGGATTGGGGACCGCTAAGATTTTAGATTTCCATATACGACACGAAGTAAACATACCTTTTCCTTCTTTTTCCCCGAAAATGTCATCCATAAATCAAGAAAAATTAAAATACATAAAATGTTAATGGAAATGCCTTACAGAAAATAAAATCTGAAAACATACGTCCTCCTCTATATTTAGTCCACTTTGCTAACACATTGCTTTTAATGTCGGAGTCGAGACACGTAAGTGATGGTGAGCCGGATAAAAAAAACTCAAAAATCATATAAGTTATAACTAATTTTTTTTTTTTTTTCTTTTTTTTTTTGAATTTCTTAACACTGTCGGTTGGGCCAGTGTGGCTCCCTTTGTCCCTCAATGATCACTTCATCCACTAAAGACATGTGTTGTTTACGGGTTTAAACGCTGTTGTGATAAGGAAGGATGAATCGCTGCATAAGATATAAGCCTAGGGCCTCACACGTATACACAAGTGGTGTATATTTGTAACTAATTCCTCTTCCATAATTTTCTTAGATCCCATGTGGATGAGACTGAGAGGATTTGAATTTGGAGGATGATAATTAGGAAGGATTTCAATTACTTCTAAGTAAGAAAAAGAAATCATCCAAGATGACTCCAAAATATATTTTAATTATTTTAAATCCATTATAGAATGAGTCTCATGTGAGACTGTCTTCACGAGTTTAAATTTATGAGACATATCAACCCATTTTATAAATCAAAGTAAATTAGATCCGATCGAATGGGTTATACACAATATTGGTCAATTAGGACCCATCTCACGAATTAATCAGTGAGACAGTCTCATATGAGTTTTGTCTCAACTTAATTGTTAGAGAGTGTGCTTGAAATACCCACTTAGGATAGACAAAGAGTTTTTAACATGTGAGATAAAAACTAAGTTTTATCCATTTTTGTGGTTCTTTTACACAAATACTCCTTATATTTTAAATGCAAAAAGTAAGTGGGGCCCTATCTCTTTATTTTTCTCTCTTTCTCCGTTTTGAATTTTATAAAAATCTGAATTTTTGGTAAATTTTTTCGAAAGCTCTTCAATAGTTTTCATTTTTTAATCCACTTTTCATATTGTTGAACAATTTTTTGAGACTTTTAAATAAATTTTCATATTTTAAATAATGGCAAATGTTTAAAAAAAGTGTATTTTTTAATTTTCATATTTAAAATAAATTATAAATTTTAATATTTAGATTTTAAAATAATTATAAATTATCGCTTTTTTAGATTCTTTTTTTTTATTTTAAAATAAATTATAGATTTTAAAATGATTTTGTGGATTTTTGACATTTTTAATAAATTACAAATATTTTTAAATTTTATTGAAATAATTTTCAAAATTAATGTATACTTTTTCGAGGAATATGTACATTTACATAAAAAAGGCACGATATATTTCGTCGCAGATTAAAATTAGGCATGATATATCGTGCCTTTTTGTATATGTATATGGGGTTGGCACGATATTTGATATGGGTACAATTTTATACATGTGTGTGTATTTGGGAAGTGTCTGCGATTTTGCATGGAACGCATTAATTCGTCGAGTTTCAAAAAATTCAAGTCTTCAAATTAAAGGAAATTTTTGTCAAATTGGGTAGAAAAGAGTTTTCTTGCTGTCTATAGGTAGAAAGAATACCCATTATTCATAATGGGTACTTAAAAATTCCCCTAATTGTTATTATGGATTTGACATACATAGTTTCAAATCATTCCATCCAAATAGAGTGAACTTATTCTTTAAATAAAAGTAATGATATGAAAATTTGATTTTAGTATCTATTTTTTGATAATATATAATATCATATAGAAATAATTATAAATACTACCTTTTCAAAAAAGAAAATGATTATTTTTTAAATACAAAATACAAATACATCCTAGATTTGTATCTAAAATTTTTAAAATTTGGACCTATTGAGGGGGTAAATTGTATACCAAAAATAAACTTCAAGCGGTATTTGTGATTGGTATTTGTGATTTTAAAAGATAATCGGGTTGCAATTTATAATTAGACTAAACCTCACGGTAGTTTTCGTAATTATCTCTATTATATTTAACTTTTTGGGTAGGTACTAAAATAGAGAGGGAGGGAGAGAGATTCAGAAGAAATACGAATGAAACGAAGTGTTCGTTAATCCTTTCAATCAAATACGGAACAAAAGCGACAGCACATTGATTTGGTCTGAAAATGGACACACTAAAAGTAAATAACAAGCCACCAACAATGTTCTATTTCCTTCTCACTCTATCATCATTGCTCCCAGCTACCTACTTCATCAGGATTTCATTTCATTTTATCCACACAAAAAACTCACTCTCCACTGTGTTTTTCTGCGTGAAAGAAAAAAATGGTGTCCAATTACCTGCTTCTCGAGGAGCCACTGAGGATGGCATCCATTCTTGAGCCATCTAAGCCTGTAACTACTTTTTTTATTTTACATTGTTTTCTTTTTTCCCCATTTTTTTTTCAATATTTTTTTTCTCTTTCCCCCCCACCCCCCTGAATTTAGCCAGTAAATGTGTGTAGAGAAAAGGGTTGTGAATTGATCATAATACTGAGCTTAATTTTTAATTCTGCTTCAAATTGTTAAGTATGTAATGTATACTTATGTACTTATTTATTTTATTTTTCTTTGAGTTAAGATGTAAAAGAAGTTTGTAATCTTGTAATGACTCTAAATTAATAGTAATTTTTTATTTTTTTTTTGGAATTATGAGTGACATTATTTATGCAGAATTTTTTTCCGGCAATGACAAAGATAGTTGGGACATTAGGCCCGAATTCGCGGTCTGTTGAGGTTATTTCTGGCTGTCTTAAGGCTGGAATGTCTGGTGATTTACTTAACTCATTTCTTGTTCTAGAAATGTTTGTTTTTTAGTTTAATCTTGCTTAGCTACATTGGTACTTGACATTTACATAATTGTGGGGTACTGGTTGGTTGCAATATGAGATCTGACAGGAGAATATTTTGATAGTTGTCTGCTTTTATTGTTGGTCTATGTAAGAAAAGCATGTCTTGATGCAGTCAGATCCTTTGATCCAAACAAGTGTTGTATGCAACTATCATAAAATCCAGAATTACTCTATTTTCGATAAGGAATCTAGTAACGCTATTTCTTTAGTCCAAGGGAAAAAAAGAACAAGAAAGAAAACTAATTTGGTGTTACATTGCAGCAAAAGTTGATTTAGTTTGGTATCGTTAGTCGGTACCTTGTGTTGGCATTGGTTTTCTTTTTTTTGGTCGAAATAAGTACCGTATTTAGTTTCTGTAATAAGAGCATTTGAAGTTCGCCAATTTGCAAGAGAAATGAGTGTGGCGATAGCAATTTATTACCTTGTCCTGCATTTTTTGGAGATTTTAACCGATTTCGTATTTGCGCTCAGGGAGTAATTTTTGATTAGTTTGATGTTAAATTTTTTGTAAAATGATTTAACTTAAAGCCTTTAATGTTTCAATAGTTGCAAGATTTGATTTCTCATGGGGCGATGCGGAGTTTCACCAAGAAACATTGGAGAACTTGAAAGTGGCCATTAAGTCTGCCAAAAAACTATGCGCGGTAAGCTCGATAATTATTCATAAGATAACAAAGTCTTTCCATTTAATAATAATAACAAAAGAAAATTGAATTTATCAGGTTATGCTTGATACAGTGGGTCCGGAGCTACTTATTGTCAACAAATCCGACCGCCCTATTTCCCTTGAGGAAGGTTCTTTTGTCATCCTAACACCTGATCAAGATAAAGAAGCTACTTCTAATTTACTTCCCATTAATTTTAGTGGGTTATCCAAGGTAAAATTCCGATCTTGTGTCCATTGGAAATTATATTATTTTGTTTTATTTGAGCAATATTGACTTGACGTGTACGTGATTATGCATCAAGCTACTATACAAACATAAGTTTCTTGGCTTTTGCAGGCAGTAAAAAAGGGAGACGATATTTTCATTGGCCAGTACTTGTTTACTGGAAGTGAAACAACTTCAGTTTGGCTGGAGGTACGGAAAACCAGAAATGTTTATTTCATTTCCGTAGTATTTTTATAACGTCTTTAAATATTCAGAAATCTTATTTTCACCAAGTCCACTCTTACAAGTTGCTGATCAACATGCAGCCATATTAAGTGAGTTTAATTTTGCAAACTCTAAAAAAGTGAATTTCAGCTTCTAGGTAGAAAAAATAACTATTTTTCCACCTAGAAGCTGAGAATCACTTTTCTTAGAGTTTGCAAACACTCTAAATGCATCAGTAGGATTTCTTGGAGTTCAGGCTTCATTCCTATTCAGTTCGAACTGAATATTTGAACAACTAATGTACAAATTCTGACATGAACTTGTGTAATAAGTGCAATAAATGAACATATGTGCTATTTATTGTGGAGTTCTGACCATGCAGGTATCCGAGGTGAAAGAGAATGATGTGGTTTGTCTCATCAAGAATTCTGCCACATTGGCCGGGCCGTTATACACGTTACATGTCTCTCAGATCCGCATTGACCTTCCTACTCTCACTGATAAAGATAAGGAGGTACATATTTCCGGCTTGTCTGATTAATGATATTATGTCCATATTGGACTTCATACTGTTTCATGCTTGTTCTCCAACAATGAGCTTAAAAATTATTGTCAAGCTCGTGTTATTATTCTGTCTGAATAGTTACAACCATATTGCCTTTTTTGTCCATAGTTTTACATGGTATATCTTTTTCATGCCATTATCAGGTTATAAGCACGTGGGGACTTGAAACAAAATAGACTTCCTTTCACTTTCTTATGCTCGACGGGCAGAAGATGTTAGACATGTAAGTGCGTTCTAATTGATATTTGAGCAAGTGTTAGTTACAAAACGGAAAATGTATTTCAGGGAAATTGACTTTTAACGATGCTTTAATTTCCTTGGTAATAGATTTTGATGTTTTCATTTTTTTGATCAGGCACGTGAGTTTCTTTCTAAATTGGGTGACCTCAACCAGACCCAAATTTTGCAAAGATTGAGAATGTAGAGGTCAGAAGTCTGTTCAATTTTCTGGAACAACTTATATACTTTAAGCTGCACTGATCTTTCAATCATGCATCAGATTTCATCTTTCTGTTGCAGGGTTTGATTCATTTTGATGAGATTCTTCAAGAAGCAGATGGCATAATCCTCGCTCGTGGAAATCTCGGAATAGATCTACCACCAGAGAAGGTCCATCTTAGGATTTAGATGCATGATTGATTGTCTCCTAATTTCAACTGTGTCATCACACTTTTTTATGGACAATCATGAAGAAAAAAAAGAAAACAAAACTGAGGTTTTGGGTAATTACAAAAAAAAAATAGAGAAGTTTCAAAAATACAAAAACTCTTTTGAGGTTTTATTTCGTCTTACATTTTGACCCCAACCTAACTGAATTGACAGAATTTGCTGACATCATTAAATATTTTACAGTTATATCCCTCAACTTTTCTAAATGTTACAAATAGCTCAAACTTTTAAACAGACATTTTACAATTACATCCTTTAGCTTTTCTAAATATTACAAATAGCCCCATTCCGTTGGGCCAACTAACGTTGGGGCAAAATGTAAGACAATTGAACCTCAGTGGGGTTTCTGTAATTTTGAAACTTCTCTTTTTTTTTTTTTTTTTTTGTATTTACCCCAAATCTCAAGTTTTACTTTTATTTATTGTCTATCTCAAGGGTTTTTTTTTTTTAAAAAAAAAACTGTATTCAGGTATTTATATATCAAAAGGAAGCCCTTTACAAATGCAATATGGCGGGTAAGCCAGCAGTGGTCACTCGCGTTGTAGACAGTATGACCGACAACTTAAGACCCACTCGTGCTGAGGCAACTGATGTTGCAAATGCTGTACTCGATGGTATCTTTCCCATTCGATGTTGATATTTTAGTTTAAGTGTTAGCTTCTTAAGGTGTTCTCAGTATCATTTGGTGATAATACTTATCTGTTTTTATGCGTTGGTGGTAACCTATTGGTTGCATCCTAGTTTGGAGACTTAAAAGCTTATCAAGTGTCATTTTGCACTTGTTTTCAGGTAGTGATGCAATTCTTTTAGGTGCAGAAACGTTGCGGGGATTATACCCTATTGAGACAATATCAACCGTCGGTAAAATTTGTGCTGAGGTGAGGTTTTATCTTACATTCTTCCTTGTTTATCTATCACTCTGAGAAATCTAATTGTGCTATGTCATTCCACCAACCAACCCAACTAGCCAATCCAACGAGCAAGAAATTTCTATTATTGAAACAATGTTTTACAGGGAGAATTACAAATACTACTCTTGAACTTTAATTTAATTATAATAAAACAAAAAAAAACAGTTATCTTTCAGAACTACAAAACTCCCTTAAAATTTGTTTTTATTTTATAAATTTCACCTTTTGAGAGGCGTATTTGAAACAAACATAAAGGGGTTATTTATAATTTCAAAAAATAACTGGATTTTTTTTAGTTATGCTAATAAGTGTAATTTTCACAATTTACCCATGGTTTACCAAGATTGATGCATATTGGTGCTAGTGATTTATACTTGTTCTACTTGGGTCATCATCTACATACTAGAGAGAGTATCTTATTAGTCGGCCTGTTAACTCAATATACTCTGTGCAGGCAGAAAAGGTTTACAATCAGGATCTCTATTTCAAGAAGACTGTCAAGTTTGTTGGCGAACCAATGACGCACCTGGAATCAATAGCGTCTTCTGCAGTACGTAGCCGAAGAATCCTTACTTGTTTCCCTTTCATTCAATCTATTTTATCTATATCAGTATCATAAACAGGTTTTGCATATGCCGTTTTCAAATTATTCGTAAAAAAAAGTTACTGCTTTTGTAGGTCCGTGCTGCGATCAAGGTGAAGGCATCCGTCATTATTTGTTTCACTTCATCAGGAAGAGCTGCAAGGTTCTATATTTCTCTCTATAGTAATCGATATCTCGTTTATTTGATCCTTTGTGAGGGTATATGCTTAGCGGGCATAAAAATGCCCGAAAGATATTCAAGTTTGTATTAAAAAGTGATAATTTGAATGCTTTGCTAAATTTTTGACTTTCTGAAAAGACATGCAATGATTTGTTGTCCTTCGAAACAACAATTGCAGGTTAATAGCCAAGTACAGACCGACGATGCCTGTTTTATCTGTTGTCATTCCACGTCTTAAGACAAATCAGCTCGGCTGGACCTTTACTGGTTCTTTTGAGGTATTATGTTGGGGGGGTAAATTCATGCGGCATGTCTGGCTTTTTATGATTCGAATTGTTTTTTTTTCTCGGTCCTCGATATTTATTGAGTTTTCAAATCCAATATTGTCAAATATATTTTGGCTTAAGTGGTGCGGTACTTTCTTGCTGATTTTATGATTTATGGAGCTATGCTAAAGGAATACACATTCTTTAATTTGGATTTATCATGTTCATTTTTAAGTTTTATCGAGTTTCTCTTCCTAAAACTTTACATTTAATTTCTTAGTCAATGAGACTTAAGCTGCTTAAATGAATGTTCTTACTGAAGATATTGTTGGTTAATTTTGTTTGTTTGGAGAACCATGTTCTTCATATTGATTGGCAAAATTATTTTATTGGCAGGCAAGGCAATCTCTAATAGTCAGAGGTCTCTTCCCCATGCTTGCAGATCCTCGACATCCGGTGAGATATTTTTCCTTTTTTTCTTTCCTTGATTTGGTTTTAATTAAAGATAAACCCTTTGAAGTTCTTCCCTGCACTTGAATTCCAAAGATCTCTTCAAATCATCATTAGCCACATGATTTGAAATGGATAAATACAAAAACTACCCCTAAGATTTGGCCTAATTATGAAAATTCCAGTTATCTTTCAAATTAACAAATACTCCTCTCTTGATGGTGTGCAATTTGTAAAATAGAAACAAATATCTAGGGATATTTGTAATTTTAAAAATAACTTGGGGGTTTTCAGTGATTAAGCTGAATCTCAGAGGTAGTTTTTGTAGAAATGTTCAATACTTGTTCAACAGAGCTTTAGTCTGTTTATTTTTGGTATGACGCAAAATAGTTTGGTGAATTTGGCACTTGCTTTCGCAAGTCTTTCAATCTTTATTAGCATTTTGAATCGCGCAGAGGCTCTAATACAAGTCGTGCTCCATATTGCAGGCCGAATCGACAAGTGCAACAAACGAGTCTGTCCTGAAAGTTGCTTTGGATCACGGCAAGGCATGTGGCGTTGTAAAGCCTCACGATCGTGTCGTCGTTTGCCAGAAACTTGGCGATGCATCTGTTGTTAAGATCATTGAGCTCGAAGATTAGATTCCACTAGCTGAATAACGTACTAATTCTTAAGAAAAAACTTACAACATCGACCTGTTGTCATTAAACTCTCTACCATGAGCTGATGGCAAAAAAACACGTCTACGTAATTGTACTTGTGATCTTATATATATGGCACAAGAAAGAATAACCATGCATGATGTACGATGAATTTACTCTTTATGTGATGAATTTGTGTGTCGTGGTATGTATGTATAAATGGCGTATTGCCAAGAGGAAGGAAAATGTAATTTTTTGTGTTTTACCTCTTGATCAGGGGCAGTTATGTAATAAATCAGTCTCGCTATAAAATAAAAAATAGTGTACAAATAAAAGGCAAAATTGCAATTTTGGTCTCCCCTTCTTTTTTTTAGCAAAATCACCCAGTAACTCTTCGACTATCTCAATTTCAGGACAATTTCTGCCTGACAGTTGGACTTTTGCCAGAAAATCACAAAATTGGGGATTTTGCATTTTGTAAAAATATTGCAATTATGCCTTTACCTTTAACACGAAATCAAACCTCAACTTTTTTATTTTTTTGTAATTTTCAAATAGCTTTGGGCTTTTGTGTGTAATTGACTCAAATATCAGTGGTAGTTTTTGTAATTATCCTAATAAAATACTAATATCAAAACCTTTTAAAGTCGACTTAATAATCAATCATCAATTACAGTTGAAAAATCATCTCAATAATGACTTTTTCTATTGGGATGAAAACCATACTAACCCCTCGAGTTTTACCATTTTTTTCCTCATAGAAGAAAAAAAGTATATATACTTCAAGAATATCACATAACTGAACTTCATAAAGTGTATATATAAATCTAAATTTTTCCCCTCAAAAAAAAAAAATCTAAATTTTATGATACCATTTACAATACAATAAAAAAAAATTCCAGGCTTTAGTTACATAGATATGTTCATAATATCCACATTTCAATTTGCAAAACCATATAAATCCAGAAGGATGCATTAGATTCATGCTATTACAAACAACACTATTTCCCCCATCATTACCATAACTACAATGCCAAGTCTCTTAACATAAACACAACTCACATATCTTGTCCTGCCTTCAGCTTTATATGTACAAAGATTAGTTTTCAAGAGGGTAACGACGTACCAAGTTATTTCGATAAACAAGTGTGATCAAAGAGGATCAACATCTAATCCTCAAGCTCAATGATCTTCACCACAGATGCATCACCAACTTTCTGGCAAACCACAACACGATCATGCGGTTTTATAACACCAGAAGCCTTGCCGTGATCCAAAGCAACTTTTAGGACAGACTCGTTCGTTGCACTTGTGGAGTCGGCCTGCAAATGGAGCACAACTTGTGCTAAAGCTCTGTTCATGATGCCGATAATATAAATATCAAACAGCAATTACTACAACTTCAGAATTCGGAGAAGGTTTGCATTACATTAACCATCATTTTCAGAAAAAAAAAATAATAATAATAAATGGTTAAAATACAAAAGCTATCCTTGAAATTTAGCCTTATAAACAATCTAGTTATCTTTCAAACTTACTAATACCCTATGCTTGTAATGTCTTCTATTTTACAAGTTGCACCTATTGAGGGAATATCTGAAAAACAAATATAAAGCTCAAGGGGATAAATGTAATATCTCGAGGGGTATCAGTAATTTCGAAAGATAACTGAGTTGTTTGTAATTAGGCTAAACCTGAGGGATGGTTTTTGTAATTTAAAACAAAAACTCCATTCAATGACAAGGTGAAGGTGAGATTATTTAAAAAGGATCAAACACGACGCTTGCTTGTGTATTCTACGCCATACTAAACACGGTTCAATAAAGAATGCAGTACGCTTAACAAGGACCATAATCAGTTTTCAAGTTTATAGCTCTCGAGTTCTAACCGACAAGATGAAAATCTGAATTATCTTTTAAGTCATTGCAACAACTCTGTGATAATCAACTTACCGGATGTCGAGGATCAGCAAGCATGGGGAAAAGCCCTCTAACTATCAAAGATTGCCTTGCCTGCCAATAAAAGGAATTTGAAAATCAAGTAAACAGATTGCTAACCACATAATAATTTAGCAGGTGGAAGGAAAAACAAGATAATTAAATTATTGGTGCTTCTTCATCTTTGTAGCTATCATTTTCCAGTTCTAATTAGAAATAGTTTTGGCTGTTTAAACTCCTGTTAACTCCTAATGAAACTCCTACAATACAAAGCATGTGAGCATTTAAAATATCACTGTTTATGTTCCTTATGTTTATGGTTTTAGGGAGTGTTTGCAAACACTAAAAAAAGTGATTCTCTGCTTTTAGCTGGAAAAAATCACTTTTAGTGTTTGCAAATGCCAACTTATGTTTCTCATTCTGCTTCATTTATTCAAAATCTAAAAGCAGAGAGAGGGGGTGCTTTAGATTTTTTATTCTGCTTCTGGTTTGACTATTACACACAAATAAAATACTTTTTACAACTTAGTCATCAAACACTCTCCCTTAATCAGTTTGCAGTTTCTATTTGCAAACACTACAAACTTTTGATTCTCAACTACTTGCCGAGGCAATAAATCACTTCATCCAAGAGCAAAAGTGTTTGCAAACAGTCCCTTGGTCCCACAATTTTGAAAATTTTCAAACAAACAGTTACTCCCTTGAACAAGTGCAACTCCGTAAGAAATTAACGGAAAGTTGACAGCAGGGATTAAATTTGTCAATAAAGTTGAAAGGTTAAAAATTAATTTTGATTACCACTGAACCATATGGACAGAAACTGAATTATTAGCAAACATAACATCATCAGGGACCCAAAATGTAATAATCCCGGAAAACAATGAAAGCAAGCCAATCAGATGACAATAAGATAATTCTTCATAAAGTTATATATCTACTTGCCAGATATTATGAAATTAATAGGGCAGACAGAAAAAATGGCAACGTACAACATCATAGAAACCAAATAGTTGCTATACTAGTATTAGAGAATTTGATGGATGGAACCAAAAATGATATGTAAAGCAGATAAACGCAAACTTCAATCTGTCAATTATAATGACAAATTTGTAACAGCATATATATGAGTGTAACCCACAATATTACCACGAAAGCGCCACTAAAGGTCCAGTGGAGTTGATTCGACTTTAGACGTGGAATGACAACAGATATTACAGGCATTGTAGGTCTGTACTTAGCTATCAACCTGCATATTATAAGGGATAAGTACCCCAAAAAAAAAAAAAAAACTTAGTTTGGGGCTAATTATAAAAACTCCAGAGGTTCCTGAAAATTACAAAATACCCCTTGAGGTTTGATTCCTTCTGACAATTTCTCCCTTCATAAGCAAAAAATATTTCAAAACCTCCTTGATAGTTATAGAAATATTACAATTACCCCCTTAAAATTTAAGACATACTCAAACCTGAGGGGGCTTTTTGTAATTTTGAAACATCTCTAGATTTTTATTTGTAATTAGCTCAAACCTCAGGAGGGTTTTGTAACAATTCCATATTATAATTATAAACTCAGACATTTTGTTTCAGCATACATTAGTCAACTATTTGAGAATTTTTACACTGCTTAACACAAAGTGGCATACCTGCATCCACACACATATGCGCACAGGCACTTACATGCGTGTGCAACACAACACACAATTACAAACAAACACGACCACACACCACAGAGAGAGATAGGAAGAGAAACCTAGCGGCTCGTCCTGATGAAGTGAAACAGATAATAACTGATGCCTTCACCTTGATGGCGGCACGGACCTACATTAAAAAAGAAAGAAAGGGAAAAAAAAAAGACAATGTATGAACTGAAATCCTTTAAAGCAGTAGTTAGAGAACCTATTTATTGCTGAAACGTATTGATTGAAAAGAAAGAGGTGCATGTTTTTAGAGCAACATACAGCAGAGGAAGCAATAGATTCAAGGTGTGACATCGGTTCACCAACGTACTTCACAGTCTTTTTGAAGTAGAGATCCTGATTGTACACTTTTTCTGCCTGCACAAATATGTTAATTTAAATATTCTTACCCACAAGATACTCACTCACAATGCTGATTGATGAGAACTGTTATCACCAAATGAAGGCCCTGAAATTTCAGTAGATTTTGAACTCATTCGTACAACATGCATCACTGTCCACATATAACATTCTTACACACACACACACACACACACATAAATATGGAAGTGTAGTCCAGTGATCAGAATAAGTAAAAGTTAAATATCGGTTCTCCAATATAGACATTTTAATAGAATGGTTGAATAGTAGTCAGCAAGAAAAAAGTGGAAAGAGCACGGTCAAATGTTGTGCACATGGGTCACAAGGAAGATCTTTCCATTCTATCCTTTTTCATTTCTTGTAATTAAAAAAAAAAAAAAAGCAAGAAAATGAGAGAGAGAGAGAGAGAGACTTTCCTCAGCACAAATTTTACCTACAATAGAAATAGTCTCTACAGGGTAAAGTCCCCGCAGTGTCTCTGCACCTAAAAGAATTGCATCGCCGCCTGAAACACAAATGCAAAAAAATACAGTATAAAATTTACAAGTTCCCAAAAAATAATAGCATTCATATGCTACCCACAATGTGTCGGGTGAAGTGATCCTCAACTACAAACAGTATTTCAGGTGTTGTGTGTAACTCAGATGGCACCTTCAGGAATTAATTACATAACCACGGATGTGAACTGAAAACTACCATCAAGTACAGCATTGGCAACATCAGTTGCCTCAGCACGAGTGGGTCTCAAGTTATCGGTCATACTGTCTACAACACGAGTGACCACTGCAGGCTTTCCTGCCATATTGCACTTGTGAACAGCTTCCTTTTGAAATAAAAAAACCTGAATGCAGTAAAAATGATGTTAGAAGCAATAGAAGAATAATCCAAGAATAGTTAATACATGAACAAGGCAGACATCACAGCAGAACAACACATATTTAAGTGCCACGATCATACACAAGAGGAGAAAAGACAGATAATGCATGATGCAACACACTACACGGAGATGATGAAGTGAAATTTTCCCAAGTTTTTGTTGGCTAACAATCTTATGTTTCCGATCTTTTTTTCACCAGTCCCCATAAACTGGTATTATGATAATCCACTTGTATACAGTGATTCCACATTGAATAATAGCTACTTGAACGTAAAAAAAAATAAAAAAAAAACACTCGAGGTGCTTAGCAATGCATCATGCATTAAAATCCTACAACAAACCTTCTCTGGTGGGAGATCAATTCCAAGATTTCCACGAGAAAGGATGATTCCATCAGCTTCTTGAAGAATCTCATCAAAATGAATCAACCCCTGTCATAAAAGATGATGAGAATAACTATGACAAAAAATTCACACGACAGTCAATATCCAGCTTCAAATTTTGAGGTTTTCCTGGAAAAAGTATAAGATATACTGACCTCCACATTCTCAATCTTCGCAAAAATCTGTGTTTGACTGAGGTCACCCAATTTAGATAGAAACTCACGAGCCTGAAAAAAAACATGGAAAGACCACAATCCCATTAGCCAACAAAATTCCGACTATCAACAACATGAAAACCGACTAGAACACTACTCACATGTCTGATGTCTTGAGCGTGCCGTGTGTATGAAAGTGAAAGGAAGTCTATGTTGTTGCGAGCACCCCACGTGCTTATAACCTATTATTGGTATGAAGTTATTTCGACACATTTCAAAGGGAACAGTCGAGCATGCTTGAGATACGAGTCATCATACTAAACACACGAAACGACTGGCCTTCGATGATTTCGACGATGGCCTCATTTGTCATGCCATCATCAGTCAAACGAGAAATGTTACTAACACATACCTCCTTATCTTTTTCAGTCAGAGTAGGAAGTTCAATGCGAATTTGAGAGACGTGCAGAGTGTACAATGGCCCAGCCAAGGTGGCAGAATTCTTGATCATACAAACCACGTCTTTCTCTTTCACCTCAATAACCTGCATAGTTGGATGCTAGTTTATAGGTATAATTAAAAAAAAAAAAAAGAACTGAGGTTCGACTAATTACAAAAACTCAAGAGATTTTGAAATTTACAAAATACCCATTGAGGTTTGATTCCGTCTTATATTTTCCCCCTTCATAAACAAAAAAACATTTCAAAATATTTATAGAAATATTAGTGTTACCCCCTTAAATTTAAGATATAATCAAACTTGAGGAGGCTTTTTGTAATTTTGAAACAACTCTAGATTTATTGGTATTAGCTCAAAACTTAGGTTTTTTTTTTTTTTTTTTTTTTTGTAATTATCCCTAGTTTATATGAACAAAACTGTGATCCTTTAGACAATCGCATTGCTGTAACTTGTTCAAATACTTAGAAGGAATGATAACAGGAATGAAGTTTGAACTACACATCACCCGACTGATGAATTTTTCAGAGCATAGCATGATTGGAAAACTGTATTAGTGGGCTTATGCAATGTAAAATTAAAAAGTCAGTATAATGACAATGTCGACATTCATACCTCAAGCCATACCGAAGTTGTTTCACTTCCCGTAAACAGATATTGACCAATGAAAATAGTGTCTCCAGTCTTTACAGCCTGCACAGTCAGAAGTACACCTCTATGAAATGGTTGATCTATAATAGCAGCTTCAACTATCAAGTGATAAAATATATTTATTGATCTGGAAGTTACAGCTCAACGAAAGCAATGGAGAATGGAAATTCTAACCCACAATGCTGGAAGGTTCAAGAATTATAGGATTCTCCATCCTTTCAGAGATCCAATGCAGTAAGACCACCGAAAAATATTAATGTACATCACAAGAATTGTGAGCTTTTCCATGCTAGTATTTAAAGAGTATCCACAAGACAAACAGAAAAATATTTTTCCAGTCCACGAGTCAGAAGATTTGCACAGAAGCATCGCAGCCAATGGCATTTTGGTATTTTTACAGTTTCACCTATGTGAAGACTTTCATATGAATCATGAGCAAGAATAAGGGAGTGTTTGCAAAAACTTTTGCTTTTAGAAGAAGTGATTTATTATAGCAGAAGTAAAAGTAGATAAGAATCAGAAGTTGGTTGTGTTTGAAATAGAATCATAAGTTGAAAGTGTTTGGTGTAAAAGTTGTAAAAGTATTTATTTGTTTGTAAAAGTCAAACCAGAAGCAGAATCAGAAATCTAAGGCTGCAATTGGATATGAACGAGATTTCATTTTCGTTCTGCTGGAGAATTTTTTTTGACCAAACATGCGATTGTTTATGAAAATTTTCAGAAAATATACTATTATCTCACCTTCACCTTTTCTCATTTTTTCTTTCACCAATCACATCTACACATTTTTTCACAAAAAACTATTCATTATTACACATTCTCCCACAAATTTCACTATTCGTTCACTCACGCATTTTTAACTACCAATCACATCCCATCATTATTTTACTAATTTTAAATTAAATCAACTTTCATCATTACATATCCATTCACATTCTAAAAATTTCCAAAAACTTTCATCACAATTTTTTTTCACTATTCTCTAGCGGAAAGAAAATTTTCAAAATGAAACCATATCCAATCGCACGCACCCATCTCCCTGCTTTTAAATTTTGATTAAATGAAGTAGAACCAGAAGTAGAAATTGGCATTTGCAAATACTAAGAAGTGATTTTATTTAGCCAAAAGCTGAGAAACACTTTTTTTTAGAGATTGCAAAAACTCCCTAAGTCTGCCATCTGCAACTTCTACAAAATTTGAAATATCACAGAATTTTTCATGAGATTCGATCCGTATTATTACCTTGGATAACCCAGTAAAATTAATGGGAAGTAAATGTGAAGTAGCTTCCTTGTCTTGATCAGGTGTTAGAATGACCTCTGAATCTTCCTCAAGGGAAATAGGTTGCTCAGTTTTGTTCACAACTTGCAGTTCTGGGCCCACAGTGTCGAGCATGAGCTGATGAATATAAAAGAACAAAATTTGGTTTTTTGCAAAATAAAATATAACTCGTGTTTCATTGTTGTGCAAAACAAGTGCGAAATTTTTTTAAGCTTACCGCACAGAGCTTTTTTGTGCTCTTGATGGCTACTTTCAAATTCTCCAATGTCTCTTGGTGAAATTCAGCATCACCCCATGAAAAATCAAATCGCGCAACTATTGAAAATTATAAGAGGTAAGTCATGCAAATATTTAAACTTAGTAATTGAAATCAAATTTAAACTACTACATGATAAAGTGTATGTTTGAGAGCACTTATGCAAAAGTCCATTAAGAAAATAGACTTCTTAGTAAGTGATTTTTCAAAAAGTCTTCAATCTCACTTATCTAGAGTGGACTTTTTGGAGGAGTAACTTATCCAAAAGTCCATTCAAAATTAACCACCAAACATCAATTGTTATTACAATGAACTTTTAGATTCAAAAGTCCATCTCAAAAGTGCTCCCAAACAAGCACAAAGTCAGGATAAAGGTCTGAAACTGTTATGACAAAACTTCTTCTTTTCTTTTCTGAGTTAATAATCACCACACTCTTCGACTGAGCTATGCAGATTCATTTCGACCCATAAAAATTTCTTAGTCAAGTTTTACTACCAAATAATCTTTTTGTTCTACTATCTGGCAAACAATCAAAAAGTAAAAAGATAAGGTCCAAATGCAAATAGGAAACTGCCAAACACAATAGCTTGTACTCCATTATGGGAGTGTATGCAAACACTTCTATTTTTAGAAAAAGTGATTCATTTACTATAGCAAAAGTAGTTGAGAACCAGAAGTTGGTAGCATTTGGAAATAGAATCAGAAGTTGGGAGTGTTTGATGAAAAAATTGTAAAAATGCGTATTTATTTGTAAAAGTCAAATCAGACAGAATCAGAAATCTAAAGCACTCATTTCTCTGCTTTTAGATTCTGATTACATGAAGAATAGGAAGCATGATTTGGCTTTTGCAAACACTAAAAAGTGATTTTTTTAGCTAAAAGCCAAGAAGTACTTCTTTTTAGTGATTGCAAGCACACCTATAGCTCAAAACTTAAAAATTTTGTGAAATATCAAATAGCTCAAGAAAATAGCACATACAAGTAAAAGTATTCCCATTTGTCAAAATCTAACTGATAACAAAGAAGTTGAAAGCGATTCAACAAAATTCACCGGACATTCCAGCTTGAAGGCACCCGGAAATAGCCTCAACGGACCGCGATTTCGGGCCTAGCGTCCCTACTATCTTTGTCATTGCTGGAAAGAAATTCTGCAGAGAGGAACTAAAACTTATAATTCAAAAAAAAAAAAAAAAACAAGAAAACAGAGAGAAAATCGCATCAAAATTCAGCTTGGCACAACATCAAGCACTTCTTTTAAGCCCTAAAAGTAGCAGAAACAACATCAAGCTGTGCTAAAACTAAACAAGGCATTAACGTAAGATCATTGTAACTGAATGAAAATTAAAAAAGAACAAGGGTATATAAGTTTGATTGAGAAAAATTGCTCACGGGTTTAGAGGGCTCAAGAATGGAAGCCATTCTTATTGGCTCTTCGAGGAGCAAGTGATTGGACGCCATTTTTGCTGATCAAGAAACGCGCACAAACACGCAGTGGAGTGTGTGGGTGAGTCTTTAGGAAAGAATAGGTAAGATAGTGCAACAGTTATAGGAAATCTAATGTGGGAATCAGTTCAAAGTTGATGGTGATCGCTTTACATGTGATTTTGTGCGTCGTTTTCAGCGGTCCTATGACTCCATAATTTGTTTGTTGCCACCCAAAACCGCTGCTAAAGTCCAAAAACCAAGGGCGTATCAGAAGTTTAGTACAAGTTCCTTACAGTGATAATTCATGAATAGAAAATAATAACAAATGAGCTGTAAATATTTCCATGAGAATACTAGCAACACGTCTTGTCGTGCAACGTATTTGTTTTTAATTTTATTAATTAATCAAGCACTTGTTTGTGATTGTTGATTGGATTATTAAAATAATTCGGATAAATTAGGACTGGATAATATAATTGAGGTTAATAAAGTGCATGAGAATTGTGATTATGGTTGTGTGGTTATTTTAGTAGGTAACAATATTTTGTTTAATATTGGTGATAAAATTGGATAAATTTTCGAAATAACAAAATTACCCAAAATAAAAAATTGAAACATAATCTTTCCCATACAGATGATGAACAAATTTGTCAATGATTGTTCACTGAAGGATTGAGATTGGGTAGGACTATTATCCGACTATATAATTGCACCCAACTTGGACCAGTTATCAACTAAGAGTCGGACAAAAAAAATAGACCAAGATTCGCATCATATAGTCAAATCTCAAATAATTGATAAACTTAGATTAAACAATTTATCACGTCGAATCAAATTTCCCAAACGAGTCAAGAAGATATATTCCAAAGCAATCCAGAAGAGGAAAAAGTGTAGACGTATGAAGGCCTGTTAAGCCCATTTACTTTGCAATTTTTTATTTTTTTTTTCATTTTTTGAGGAAACATTTACTTTGCAATTGGCCCATATTACCAATCAAAGTTCTGTAATTCTGTTGCCATGTACACCTTGACTTAATGGACCCACGGTAGACATGAATTTTGATGGGTAAATTTAAATTAGAGAGAAACGATCTAATAAACTTCGGTTAAATAAGCAATTCAGATCCTGCGGGCTGTGGCGACAATCAAGAACCTCACAAAACATACAAGCCCATGACCAAATCACATCATGGCGGCCAGTGTCCCAATTAAACATGTATAATATCTCCATCATTCTCATTTACAAGGTACGCAAATAGTAATTTCGAAACAACATTGACATAAACAGCCATAGGTGACACAATCAATCATAAAATTATAATTATTTACATCCTCATAAAGAACAGTACAGAGAAATAAAAAGACAGTACGTACCTTAAACCAAAATCACCCCCACAAATACAAAAAAATAGCAAATTCTCACCTCCTACACCTGCAGCTTTCCATTAAAAAAAATAATTCTCATCTTCAGATGCAGAGCATAAACAATTGTTCAGCTAGAAAAACTACTTTGCCTTCTAAAGTTTCCATCAACAAATATTACATTCATGTCATCCATCAAAAGTATAACAAAGCACAGTTGCCGCCGGGGGAAGCAAATTAAGGAAAATAGTTTAACTGAAATGCATTCCAATCCCAACCATTACTTGAGCATGAATCATGATATAAGAATTATGTACATATATACACTATCAATGAATGTGATCCTCCATGCATTACTTTCATGTGAAAACACCGTAGCTCGTTCGCAGAGGTTGTGTATGAACTTCTCGGTTCTTTTCTACATACTCAAATAGCATCTGAAAAACGCAGCTCAGCTGGACCGGGACCTAATATACCTTTCTGCTCAATTATCTTAGTCAGTCCTGAACTTGATTCAGGCGGCACATTCTTGTCATCCTCTCTCCAGCTTACCACTTGCCAATCTCTCTGTGGTATGAAAGTAGCCTGACTTAATCATCGGATGTAATATTAGTGCATAGAATGATTTGTTATCCAATAATGCTATAGTAACCTCAAACATCAAATTAATCAAAGACATATTCTTTGTTAGATAGACAGCTCGATCAGCACTTGAAAGAGTCAGCATATTCATTACAGAGATTTGTGGAAACATAAAGGTAAGACGGACAGGATCAGCACTTGTGGAAGCATATTCAGCACTTGACAAAGTCAGCTGAATTCTCTTCATAGTAAAATTGGCATATAGGACGACCATGCACCCAATTTAACACTATTGACCTTGTAAGACGGACAGGTTCAGTTGAAAAACAGTCAGATTAATGGGTCAAGTGAATTATCATGATGCATCAATTCCCATGTCATTAATGCACGAAAATTCTTACCCACGCCAAATGATGAGGATAATGCCAAGTCAGCATTAGCACCCGCACTTGCTGGAATGGCATGATCCTCATTGTATAGCATGGAACACCTCGTGTAGTTAAATTTTTCTCATTATGGAGATGCCTAGTCATTTAACAATTTTGGATAGCGTCATGAATGGACAGAGTCAAAGAAGAGATGTCCAATGGTAATATTCATGCTACACCATATGCTCAGTATACTTGATGTATGGATGAAGAACAAGAGTTCCATTTTATATAAGATAGAAGACTTTGATGATGGATCTACATCAAGTGTATGTACACCAGATGCAGCATCTACATGACCATGTCCAGTGAAGTTGCCATGAAAAAAACATGCTGTCAAACAACTTCGAATATTATGAAAATATTGATGTTAATGCTAAAACATTTGGCTGCATGGTGTGATGTGAGTATACAATAGTGACTAGTGGGACATGAACATTTTATACATGGCTGAAGATGAGTAAAAGGCAGAAAAAAGTTTTAGCAACAGTTTCAGTTAAAATTGGTATATGAAAGCATCACTTCACAGAACCTCCACAGTCAGCCTGATCATCTAGAATATCTTACCGTTTAGCCCTGTACTTAAACTAATAATCTTTTTCGATAAATGTATCTAGTGTGATATTATCAATCCAAGGTTTTATATTCACCACACCAAAGTACAGTTCAGCATTTTCTTCATTCTTCTAGGTCAATTTGAGGCTTTGTTAAGGTACCTAAAGTTTCACTTACTTTCTAAACTCGTGTATTATCATTCAACAAGTTACCCTGATTTTCACCATCAAATCAACTTCAACAGTAAGTCCTTGTGTC
Organism: Rehmannia glutinosa; assembly: GCA_016081115.2. Lineage (NCBI taxonomy): Eukaryota > Viridiplantae > Streptophyta > Magnoliopsida > Lamiales > Orobanchaceae > Rehmannia > Rehmannia glutinosa. Next base: position 311,706 of record JABTTQ020001052.1, on the reverse strand, counting down.
CCAAGGCAGCTAAAGAATCTCAGAGGAACATTCTGACCTTGAACGTCGACTGATTGCACTAAAAACAAGTTGTAAACTGAGCTTTTCTTTCATTTTTCAAATATTTACAGCAGATAATCTTTTAGAAGTCACACCTTGTTCCTTGATTAATCACATTCTAATTCACTTTTTTTCTTTCACTTAATTTCCATTTATAGGCGCAGGCAATTCCTGCCTAAGTGATTTATAACAAGTGCATCTTAACTTTCAAAACAACAGATTAAGTATAGCAATGGGAGATATATAACTACCCAGACAATCTCTGCATAATAAAACTGCTCTGTCTCAATACCTAAAAGAACTGGATTTTTTTGTATAGAAACTCCAGTTGTCACGTGTAACACTATCTTCATAATGCGAATTATTTTTTGTTTTCAAACCATAGTGTGTGTGAAATTGACAGAAAAGGGGAAATGCTTCGACTTAACAAAGCACATAATAAACCATGATATCAGTTATAGAAAAAGGATGTGTAACTTAATTATGATTTGAACTAATGAAAGATGCAACCTTATGCTAATTATGTAGACTTTGCATCCATCAATAACGCATTTAATTATTTTGATTGGATTTTGTTGATTCTAAACTTTTCTTTCCACTGTCTTCGTTTGGCCTTTTTAAGACTTTACTTAAGTTCCTGGCATTCCTCATCTTATATTACAATTGCATTTCTTTGAGAATGATCTTTCTCCTTAATTCCTGTTGGTTCACTTTCCTTTATTTTCATCTCTGGTGGACAATATAAGATTTTTGTCTTGCCCTTTACAGTATCTAAACTGTTAAACTAATATTTCTTTCTTCGTCTCGTTCCAAGTCTTTGATGTTATGATACCAAGTTGCAAGAGTGATTCACATAAGATATGGAGCTACCATAAGACTGACTCATGGATTGAGGCCCCTCACTTTCCTCTCGAATACCCTGCCATCTGCAAGGTTTGATGAAAAAATACCTAATTAGATCCGACAATAAATGTCGAAAAGATATGTGTCACAAGATCTTTCCTCGTATGTCCCTAGCCCCCTTGCTAATGAGGACAACTATTATATTTCTTCCATACCAAGTTGAACTCTCGCCTATAAATTACCCCGTTCATATTAGGAAAAAAGGAGAAATATAAACATGAGTATCCGGAGCTCGAGCTCCCAATAACCAGAGAATAAAGAGCAAAGGATGAAAATGAGGATATCAGATATCTCCTTTTCTCGTTCATGAGATTGTCAAGCATTCCACGACTGACTGCAAAGCATCATTATCACAATTTTTTGTAAGTATCTCTCTTTTATTGTAGCAAACTCTTATTTTTCGATATATAATATATATATATGTGTGTGTATGTGACCATCATTAAATATTCCTAAGCATGATCAATAGGTCTAAATGAGTGATCTAACTCGATCTTTTAAACTAGTAGGCTTTAGTGAGTGTCACTATGGGCAAAAACATTTGAGAATACATTTAATCATCCAAAAAGAGAATGAAAAAATAAAATCATGTCAACCACCATCCCGCCACCCTCTAAACCTTAAGATAGATCTCTAATCATATCCTAGATTATAACCAAATTCCTTACGGTTCACCCTACTCAGAAATTGTAACCTACTTTCACTCCCCCAAAACCCTAATCTTCACCTATCCGTGTTAGATTTGCTGGCTAGATTTGTTCCTACAAACTTGGCCTTCACAATCGCCATCTCTTGCATCGGTGCTGCTCATGTTGATTCTCTACGTCTAGTTCAATGTGCAGTCAACACTTATATCAGCCAAGAGAACTCCATTCACAACTTTGAGTCAGTCAAACTCTGTCAAAATATTATCGGCCCACAGCCTCATCTCTTTATCTACAAGGCTTTCCCTGCAGGTGTGCATGACTGGTGTCTATGTGTGTTTGCAGGTGAGATGGTGGATGTAATTGCGCCAACCGCAAGCAGTTGGACATGGGTGTGTGCCTATGCATAGTGTCTATGTGCATCTATATGTATATATCCGTATGGTTGCTTGCATTTATTTGAAGATTTTGTTAAAAATTAAAAATTGGTTACATAGATTGGGAGAATGTAATGATGTATCACCCAACTGATATGAGCCCATATATCAATTGAGTTATGACGACATTGATGAGTCATCCTTAACATATTTGCACCTGCCAAATTAAAGTCATCTGACACAAATTATTACTTCGAAAACTGTCCATATAGCACAAAGTCCAAAACACTTGAAGAAAGAAGATTGGTCTGTTGGAGAATTGTTAAGCAAGCTTAACCTTCATAAAATCAGATATTTCACACTTAAGATACTTGTAATTTGTCAAGTTTAAACATGCAACAATCACAAAGTAGTAAAGTAAGATAACAATCATACAATTTGTTTGCATTCATAACATTCCTAAACTATAATAATCTATTTAAGTCAGGAATACCATATCTATCATGGAGTACTAAAGTATATAAAAGATTTCTGCTCCGGATTTGAGAACCATAATTCTAGAAAGAGCAATGCATTTCATGGTCAGGAAACATGGCTGCTTTACAGTGAATCTCACACTGTTGGTACTTAAAAAAAATTCAATCTATGGTTTCTATATGCCTATTTTTGCTTTGTTGTATTTTCCATTATGCTTGGCTTTCTATTACATTTACCTCCCAAGAAGAGGAGGATTTGAAACTAATTCTTCACTCATATAAGGCATTTCCCAGGTGCTCTTACATTTGATCACTTTTTATTTTCTTTGAAGAAGACTCGCAGAAATCAAAGGTCAAGGAACGATGGAGTCAGAGTGAGCGCCATTTAAGTTTCTGAAATCAAACCTTTCCTACCACAGAAGTGAACAATTAGAATTTAGAGCCAACCTATGATTAAAAATCTTTTAGGGACAAACTACGTAACTGAATACTCAGTTAGTGATAGAACAAATAGCTGCCAAAAGTTAAGTTCCATATGGTCTTCTTAATACCACAACACTTGCCTCATCGTGATTGTGGCTTCCATCTTCCAACAATGGGGTCATGAGAGGAGGGGTAATATCTGGATCTGGCTTTTGAAAGATGAATGTGGTGTATAGACCTGCAACGGATCACATAATCAAAGTTCCCACATTACTTAAATCAGAGATTTCTATGAAATAATGTGTAGTAACTAGTATGAAGTGCGGAATCACCTAAAACATCATATGATCTCTGAAGAAGTCGCCCCCTTTGATCAACGAGATTATGACCAGCGTCCACGAGCATTCCTGCCAATTGTGCTCTTAAGAGCCAAGTTAAAAATGTGAGCGCTCTAAATGATATAATAAAGTAGAAGCATAGAGTTAAAAGTTTCAAAACAGGAGCCACAAGAGCTGCTTTGAACATTGAACACCCAACAGCTACACCATTACAGAATTACGATGTTCAGAATTTGAACTAAAAAATTAAATATAATAAAAGATCGAAACAAAGTACAGCTACCTAGTAATCTTTCCTCAATGGTATCAATCTGTTAAACAAAGAAATTTTGGAAAAGGAGTTGACCCACTCAACATGCCAGAGTTTATAGTTAGAAAAATAATTAAATTGCTGCTAACTGTATATGACCATATTTGGTAAGAGGTCACAACACCGAAAATCCCACCACAAAGCGTAGACTACATATGAAAATAATATTTAATGTCCAACATTCTCTGCATGTGATGTTTGATATATTATTTGTAAGTCGATTGAGGCTGATTTTAGCTGTACTAATTGATTGCTTGAGGGAATTAATGGCAGTTCGATTCAAGAAAACTCGTTGAAAAGCGAAAACTGAGTGAATAGCAAAAAAATATGAAGAAATGCATAAAAGATTGATGCAATACATAAATGATTGAAAAAGAGTGTGCTACTGTGGTACATTAAGATTACTACTTTTAAACTACCAAGAGTCATGAGAATCTAAATATAAATGATGGCCTGCATAACATAATATTACCGAAACATTTATAAGAAACAAAAACTCCTGCATTATATGTCAATATGACCAAAGTAACCTTATTTGAGTGACTCAGAGAAACTCAAATCCAATTAAACCAGAAGTTGCAATTTGCAAAAGACTCTTAAGAGGAGAACAACCTGAAGGCTGAAGTAGAACAATAAACTTGGACAAAACACTAAACAAAATTTATGCTCCTCAATCAATTTTGCAACAACTTAAAGAGCTCGGCTCTAACTAGAATATATTAAGATATTTTGGATAAGCCCAGGAACACACTTCTTCTGGAAACCATGCATCTCTCTGTAGCTAGCTTACTTAACCACTTCACTAGAAGTTTTGTGGCACGTGTTTCCCCTTTAGGAGCTAACTTCTTTGACATCCAAGATTCTTGCAACAACCTCCAATGGTTTATTAGGAAGCTGGTCAGGTTTGACCTTCCTCCCTCCATTCATTCCTTTAAACCCACTATACCAATAGAAGCCAGCATTAGTTAATATGGGGCTAATCTGGAAGTTGCCAGGAAAGTGTATGTCGTATGCACAGGGACTGATTCTCTCAGAACCTTACATGGCCAAATTTTCTCGATATCATCTTGTGATAGTCATTCATAATCTCCTTCCTTAAATGTACCTGCAGTAAGTCGCCTTCCTTAAATCCCTTCAAATAACAATGGTAATTTTGAGAGTTGACATATGTGAGGCCTATGTAAAGTTCGCTTGACATGATCAATGAAAGTTTCCTCATCCTCACTTGAGCTTCCAGAGGTAGCAGAACAAGTTCTAACAAAACTGTAAATATAAGCAGCTTCTAAAGGAGCTCTTCTAATGGTTAGGTTGACTGAATATGCAAGAGTATTCTTCTTGACACGAGATTTCATATCATTCTTCATGTTCTCCGCAACTTTACAACAGAACATATTCCCTAGGATACAGATTCAACCTCAATTCCTCCACCCAGTTGTAGGTGACAATTGGGCATATATTAGTTATATACCTAACCTCCTCAAAGAGCACTCCAGTAGCGTCTCATAAATTTGATATTAATATTTGAAATAGAGAAGATAGAACTCCATGTAAAGTAAAGTAACTATTCCATTAAGAAAGGCAGAGCAACTTGTCTCTGCAGTCTTAGAAACATGTTATACAATAAGCCATCTTTGAGATTTGATCAACAAGAAATTCTGTCATGTACTCTACTGTTCGAGCCAATTCCGGATCGACCTTAACTAGTAACTAGTAAGTCTACATGGTGGTTCTGGTAAAAGATTGCACACTGCCACACTCAGTATCTCATTCGTCTCCAATTTTTGACACATTTTCACAAACCATTCAACAAAGAGGTACTTCCAATGAAAGTAAAAATAATGAGGTTCTACACTTCTACTCATGCTAAATAACCCCAAAGACCTCCGTTCAGCAATTCTAACACAATTTGTTCAGCAAATACCCAAGTGTAAGGCGCACTCAGGACTTTCCTCAAGGCTATGCTAAGGAGCGTTTCTTCTGCAAGAGCATTCGGAGTAGTTAGGGAACATAAGCTCAATCATCCAGGTTATTCGCTTTTTATGTCCTAAGTCACTATGCTTACCCAGAGACATGAGAGGTTTTAGTTCAAGTTTGAACCCACCTTAACTCCAAAATTCTAACTCCCAATATATAAATCTGTACCATAACTTTGAGCAATTAGAAAGACAAATTTCATAAATTAGAAGAGTATATTTCCATTACCAATGAAGTACTGGACACAAACAGGAAACAAATAAGATGCCAAAGTTGATGAGAAATATATCACCTGTTGTCATCATAAAATTCAGTCAAGTTTTGTATCTCCACATAATCAAGACCAGCCTCTCTAGCCAACCTGCAGAACATAGTAACCAATCTGATGATAGAATTTGAAATATCGTAGAAAAATGAATGAGAATTTCAATGTACTATTTATATATATAATGCATGTCCTAAACACGGAAGCTTCAAAAGGAACAGGGAATATTTTTATTTTTATGTTTTTAAAAATCCTTATATTATGCTTTTTGGCAAATATAACATCATACAGTGCAATTCTTTCATATGTTGGCAAGGATGAACAATGTCTCATGGAAGAGGATGAAGTGACCACATGCTATAAAAGTATGATGCATCCATTTCTTCTGACAGAATAAGAGCAAGAAAATTGCTTCAATAACCTAAGGCTAAAAGAGAAATGTTATAACTGCCAGGCTTAGGGCCCTGGTCACTGATGGCTCAGAGCCTAACTCATTGGGTTCTAATCCATTGGGAGCACAAACACAAGGATTTCAACTTTCTTCCCATCATACACATTTTTTAAGTCCTTCCCCTGCTCACCTGCCCACCAAAAACAGAAAAAGAAAAAAGGAACTATAATTAAATAGATAACCAAAAAGCTAATACTTTTCTGTTCTTAATCCCCTACTGGTTCAGGAACATATAATTCTGGACAATTTACCATGAGAAAATCATAAATCAGAGATTTTTCTTTCTTTTTTCTTTAAAGAAACAAAGAAAGCTAAGTGTTATGCTGATGAATCGTCTATTATACTTCTACAATCGAATTATAGAACTAACCATATATGTTCAGTTACCATCATATAGAACAGGCGCATAGTGATTGTGATGAAAAAATGAAACTAGTGTTGATAAGAGTGTCCCAGGCTCAGTATGCTAATCGTATTCAATAAGAAGTCCTTTTTTGCACTGTTATTCCAAAAATGAGAAGCATGGCTACATTTATATAGGACATGGACAAAACATTGACATCTAGACAAGATTTTCCAAGAAGTTAAACTAAAAAAGATTTTCTGAAATAATTATTAAAGTCAGCATATAGTATGCATGTATTTGCATGAACCTATGTGAAACTTGACGGTGGAATTCTGTCTGAACGAAAAATATATAGGTAAAAATAAGGGTAACATGATTTTTCTTGCCTTACTACAAATTTTAGTATAGGAAGTCAAGTGTAAATAAATTCTCAGATATTAGGAAGTTGAGCAAAATGCATTATTTCATGTACATACATGACACCTTACACCTTTTGACAAGAATTGCATATCCAGTATTGAGTCAAGCAAATAAGGTCAAGTGTTACAGAAGTGGCCTAATCACAATTTGACTTTACTTTTGGACGATTTGAGAAATGTCAGACATTCATTACAGAGTGCCCAAATACAGTATGTGAGAAAACATTCTGAAATGAACATCTGACCATCTTGCAAGCCTTCAGTTCCACCCAAAGATACCATCAGATTGTGGAAACATCACTTCAACATTATCATGCATTAAGATTGTATTGGAATGTATTCTAATTTACATATCTTAGAACCTCAAAATAGCAAGCTCCAGATAGATAGATGCACAGTTAGAGTGCATGAACCCTAGAGATGTGTTTACACCAAAACAGAACTGAGGAGGAACAAAAGATAACTGTCATATATGTGCACAAAATCATAAGACAAAATATCAACCTGATCAAACTTGGGAAATGGACTAGGCAATGAGTTTCACCAGACATGTCACCCGCAAATTTCAGCTGGTACTTTTTACCAAAAAATGGGAACCTTGAAATTATTTGATTATATCAGGGAGATCAAATGTCACAAGAAAATAATAAAATTAAATGGAGAGCAAGATCTTATCGCACACATACTTCTCTTCCTCAACTTCAAAAGTGATCATGTAGCTCTCCGATCTGATGGAGTTTGGAAAAATGTTGGGCTTCATTCCACCACCCTTATTGTGGTATGCTTCAACATTTTTCTGGTACTTAGCCCTAGAAATCCATGTGTTAGTTCAGTAAACCATAAAAGTCTCAAGAAAACCTTAGATCATTGATGGCAAAGCAAACATGTACAAACAGTAGCTCCCTGAACACTGCATATCACAGGATCTCATAATGTAACACAGGAGAGAGGAATGTTCTATTCAACGCGTGACTAGTGGCAGTCGAACTACATGTATATGATAAATAAGAAAATATGGAGGAGATTAAGAGATTTTTTGTATTTTACTTAGCACCAGTGATAATAGCACCCAATTAGCTACCAGTACTAGATATGGCTGGAAAAGGATACAACTGGTATCACACAAGTGGTATTTGGAGATAATTGACTATAAATTGAAAAGTGATATGAAGTTCTGAACCCATTAACGTCAAATTGTTGACACTCAAAACTCAAAGTAATATATAATAAGGTCAGAAACAAAACGGCATCCAATGAAAGCCCAATATAAGGATTGTATATGCTCGCAAGAAGTATATGTTAACAAAACAACAAAGTCCCACAATTTAATTCCATACCATATAGTAGATGAGTCGGGAGTAATACCAAGAAAGTAACCTCCTGGCTTCAGCAAAGATGAGACATTGTGCAGCAGTCTCTTCAATTTCTCCTCAGTTTCAACACATAACTGTCAGCAGATAGGTTTAAGGTTATGTCTAATGTTGTCTTTTAGCACATACATACCAGGAGAAACCGCTAGGATATCATACCGGCAAATGCTGCATGCAGAAAACAATATCAGCTTGGTTTTCCTTGTTCTTCCAATGCATGTCTATATCTTCCTGTAGAAGACATGCGTTTGTCAAATATGAATTATAATGGAGCATAATAACTTAAAGCAAACAAGGCCAAAAAACAAGGGTTTGCTGGGAAGTGAGAACTAAAAGCTCAGAAATAACTGTACAACCCAAACTTGTCTGGACATAGAATTGACAACAATGAAAAAAAGAGAAAAAAATGAGCAATTGGTATCAATGGAAGGAAAGAGCAGGCAAAAAGAGTTCACAAGAAAAATAAAGTCTTTATTCTTCCACACTGTTTTTCAAATAAACCTCCCAACATGATAAGCTTATGCACTCTACGGTTATAAAAGGATTTATTGTAGGTTCTGTTCCCTTTTCAATCTCAAACAGAAGCACCCATTTTTTTCCTTCTTTTGATAAAAAAGAAACCAAAAGAAAATTCTCCTAGTAATTCACTTTCATCCTTCCTACATTCTAGTACTCCATTTCCCTTCCATTGTAGAATCAATTGCATATGAACAAGAAATTACTTCATGCAGACATCAACTCATCCAAAAGAAAGCATTTCAAGATAGATGCTCCCATTGAGGATCAACATCATAAAGTACAGATCATATTAGTATATAGAGGGGTTTAAATGGCTCACAATGCAAGGATCAAACTCGAGAAACTCAGAAGTGTAAGCCTTGCGTCGACTCTCCCAGGCTTCCCGCACTTCACTCACTCCAGATGTTGTCACATCTGCACAGGTAAATTTCACATCATGTACTAAAATTCATCCTCATTCAATACATTCAACACATAGGAAATACAAAAGAATAACACTAGGCCAAGTAATAGAGTAACAACATAGCAAAATAAGTGCATGTCTGGGAACACTTGTGGAATGAAGGTCCATTTATAGAATTAAAAAAAACTCTTTAAGCGTCTGTCTAAGAAATCAATTGCTATTGTTAAGAGTTTGGGACCATTTTGAAAAGTGACTTAGAACTATAACTCCATTGTTCATATGAAAGTGCAGGAAATGGCTTATGATAATTTCGCAAATGGACTTCTAAATAATGTGTTTCCAGAACAAGCTGTAAGTAATCAATAATCCGTCCAGTAATCACTAAACTAGTTAAGCAAGTTAAGAAAATGATAAGATCATTGAGTTACCAATGCCAATGTAGTGACCAATCTGAGCTTCATCCCACTTTTCCTCATCAGGTACTTTCCCACAATAGAGATCACATACCTATCCAAAACCCATAAACAATCACACACACAAATAAAGTGGAAAAAGCATATATGTAAAAGATACGAGCATGTACATGAAATTATACAAAAATAAATCAAAAGAAAAAAGACAGGGAACGAGAAAGCAAAAACGGCATACAGTGGCGTAAGGGGAGACGAAGATGTTGATGAGGGCAGTTTTGACGAACTCAATTAGACGTTGGTGGGTCGACTCAGCGGGCCGGTGAGGTGGGAACGAACTCATCATCGTCTCTATGAAATCTCTAAAACCCCAACAGTGTACCAGAGAACTGACAGTGGGAGGGAAATTTCAGGGGTTACATATTACTAAACAACGGCCCATTAGTTTTGGGTAATTGTATATTAGTCCCAAGTGATTTCATTTTAGTTTTCCACTACATTTTTATTATTTTTAGGATTTTTTTTTTTTTGAGAAAATATTATTTTTAGGATTCAGTATGCCATTTCAGCTCTATTTCTACTAAAACTTCTCCACTATTTTGAATTCAGCAAATCGAAATTTAAAAGAAGAATAAAAATAAAAATAAGGGTAAATCTTACTTTGCCCTTATACTCTCCTTGAGTATCACTTACCCCCTTATATTCTTAATTAGTATAACTTTACCCCCTTATATTCTTAATTAGTATAACTTTATCCCAATATACTTTTAGAATATTATTTTATACTAATATAGTCAAAACAATGATCATTTTATCTTTACCTATTAGTTTATTAAAATAACAAAATTATTTTAAAAGCAATTAATATTAATAATTTGTACTTATTTTCTAAATTAACTTTCACAACTTGACTAATTAATGCTTAATATTAAATCTATTACATTTTACATTTAGTTGCTAATTATTTAAACTTAATATAGTCCCTATTAAATTAATTTATAATTGAATATTTCTATTAGCCAATACATTTATACTTTTAATTTATTATTCATCACAAACTTAAAATTATATAATATATGTAATATAATTTTTACTAAAGATGTGAAATATTATTAGTAATTTTTTAATTACTGATTGAATAATAATAATCAAAACTATGTTAAATAGAAAGTAATTTTAGTGGTTAGTTTTTTAATACAAAATATTATTTTATAATATAATAAATATTTTTTTAGATTTATTACGAAAAAAAATGTATGAATATATTAGTTTCCAGAAAATAACCTACAATATAGTTATTTAATAGGAACTTTATTAATTTTAATAAAAAGCAAATAAGTTTTTCAAATAAAAAGTTAAGTTTTAATTAAAAATATTAAGTATAAAAATAAATTTAATTAAGAAATAACTTATTATTAGTTAAATTAAAATATTAAATTCTTAATTGTAAAAAATAAAATAAATTCAATTAATTATTTTTTTAAATTCAATTAAAAAACTAATTAAAAATTAATATATCAATAAAAAATTGATATAATTTTCTTATTTACTATCTTAATTTTAATTTTTAAATTATTTAATATTCATGTTAATTTTCAAAATTAGTTAACTAAACTAATTTTTCTTTTCAATTAGTTAAATTTTAATTTATGTTTATTAGTTTACTCATTTAACATAATTAAATTTATTTTTTATAAAAATTCATTAATATTTTTAGAAATTTCTTTTTATCTTTTATTAATTAAATTAATTAAATTGATTTTATAATTTAAATAAGTATAATCAAAAATTCATTTCGAGTATATTTATGTTTCTTGGAATCATTTTCGTTCTTATATAGACACTAATTTATAAAAAATGTGAAGTATGAGTACTAAATTGGTAACTCGGAAAAGTCAGGTACCAAACTAACAGTTCCAATCCCCATTTCTCTCTCAAATCCTTCACGTTTTCATTGATGTTCCGTTTCTTCTTCATCAACTCAAGAAGAGATGAAAGAAAGCAAAGATAAAGAAATGGCCGAAATGGGCAGCAGCAGCAGCAGCAGGGTCGGAGAAGAGACTCTGGTGGAAGCTGCGGTTAGAGTGCTTAACACAGCGGACCCATTTGAGAAAGCTCGACTTGGCGATGAAGTTGCCAACAAATGGCTGCTAGGCGATATCAACATTCCATATGACGCTTCTATGGACATTCCAGTACCTGATCGCCCGGCCCGGCTCGCCAATGTAAGATAAAACGAAGCTCTTGTTCATTTTCATTGCCAAGTGCTCGATGAAATGCGGCAACGCAAGGTTTTATGATATATAATTTATGGTGGTGTGATTTGTGTGCAGATGAAGCTGGTGTCTCCAAGTGAAATGCCGAAGCTAGGAAAGGCTGGGAGTTTACAAAGTAGACAGGCCATTGTGCATAGTCTTGTGCACACTGAGAGCTGGGCTATTGACTTATCTTGGGTACTTGTTTCCTTATTTTTTGGGTTGGTGTTAATCTTTGCTTCTGGTTCACTTCCTTGTTTTGTTACCGTACGGAAGTGCTGTGGATTGCTCATTGAGCAAGCTTTATTTGCTCAAGTTAAATTGTTATTCGGAAAGAATCTTGTGATATTAAGTTAAATAAGTATGGTAAATTTTTGTTATGGAAGGATTGGAATGAATATTATGCTTTTTATGTGGGATTGCACAGAATTTGATGAAGAGTAATTATAATCTATCTATGCAGAACCCAAATTGGAGATGCAGGTATTTGATGGTAAATGTGTGGTCCAATTCAGAGGATACATTTATGTGGTACACGAATATTGAAGTGTTGAAGATAAAAAAAGTTCATAATTTATAGGTTTTAGAATCATCCCATTGGTCTTCTCAAGTGTGTTCGTCAATTATTTCGGCCAAAATAAATAAAGTTGTGCAAGCATAGAGCTTGTGAATGGATGATTTTCAACCTTAGTTCACCTTTTTGCTTATTGTTAGCTCGAATGCAGAATCGTGCTTGTTTTACCTAGAGACTATTTATTGTGCTTTGGCTTTCTCCACCTTTTGTAATAAGCAAATTGCTTCTAACTTTTGACTTTATTCTTTTTCTTGAACTAAGTAATACAAAATCACTTCTTGATGCTTTTATTTTTTCGTTGTAGTCCTAATACATATCTCAATTATGTCATCTAAGGATATAATCGCTCGATTTGGTATGCAAGAGTCCATGCCAAGAGAGTTTTTCACGGATTTTGTGAAAGTGGCACAAGACGAAGGTCGACACTTTACCCTGCTTGCAGCACGACTTAAGGAAATGGGATCTTTCTATGGAGCATTACCTGCTCATGATGGTCTGTGGGATTCAGCTGCTACTACTTCAAAGGATTTATTGGCACGTTTAGCAATTGAACATTGTGTTCATGAGGTATACTATATCCTTTGTTACCTCTCACTGAAAGAATTTGGTTGCAAGACTTCTTTTGAGTTTCATATAATTCATTGACTATTTGCAAGTGACTGTCATTGAGAATGAGAACCAATCATAACCAGGCTTTTGGATGTTTTGAAAGGCATCCTTAACTTCTTGCAATAATTACATATACCACTTGAAATTTAGTCTAATTACAGAAAAAAAATGGTTAACTTTTACAAAACCCCCCCTTGACATTTGTTTGTATTTTACAAATTGCACCCTATTGAGAGGGGGGGGGGTCATTTGTACCATAATTTAAAACCTCAAGGGGATAATTGTAATATATTGGTTTTTTCTTTTTGGTAATTTTAAAGGATAACTGGATTTTTTTGTAATTAAACTAGACCTACATGGGTGTGGGGGGTTGTAAGTTTAAAAGATAACTGGATTTTTATTTTGTAAATAAACTACACCTTAGGGATAGTTTTTGCAAGTATCCGTGACTTCTTTGACATTTGTTGGACTTTCACTTGGTTAATGTCAGTAAAGATGTTGCGTATTGATTCTCAGGCTAGAGGACTTGATGTGCTGCCAACAACTATATCACGTTTTCAAAAAGGAGGTGATGACAAGACTGCTGAGTTATTGGAGAAAGTTGTTTATCCAGAAGAAATTACTCATTGTGCCGCTGGAGTCAAGTGGTTTAAGTATATCTGTCTGCGGTCAAAAATTCCCGTCATGGTTTGTGACTCGGTGGTCTCTGAAGAAAAAGAATCGGAAGAAGCTGAAACTATTGGAATTGATAATATGCATTCTGAAGTAATTCAGAAGTTTCATGCAATTGTGAGGGCTTTCTTCAGAGGGCCACTCAAGCCACCTTTCAACGAGGCAGCAAGAAGAGCTGCTGGATTTGGGCCTCAATGGTATGAGCCTCTTGCTGTCAAAGACTTCCCTACAGAATGAGAGTACTCTTCCATTTCATTTTTGTCTTTAACATAAAAATAGGGGCGGAGAGAATTAGTTGGAGAATTAAAACAATCGCTGTTTCTTTCTCTTTGTCTATTTGGATTTCCGCCTCATTTTTCTTTTTCCGTTCACATTCCATTTGGCATGATTTTTTGTTGACTCAATATCCATCTTTGGTCGAAAGTTTGGATTTCTTGTCCATGGCTTCCATTTGATAAGTGCGAATTTAACATGCCATCTGGCTGGTTCATGCTTTTGGACCTCATCTTAATTTTTTGTCCTCTTTTTTATCCTTTTCCGCTTCCTTTTTCTTTTTCCATTCACATTCCCTTTGGCAGGGTTTTCTATTGGCTCCGTATCCATCTTAGTCTGGTCGATACTTTGGACTTCTCATCCATGGTTTCCATCTGATGAGTGCAAATTTGTTAGATTTTGCCAAAGTATCAAGATTAGACTAAGATGGATACACAACCAACAGAAAATCTTGTTAAAGGGATGAGAGTGGTAAAAGAATAATGAGGCGGAAAATGATCAAGAAGAAGATAGAAAATAAAGATGAGATCCAAAGCATGAACCAACCAAATGACATGTTAAATTTGGACTATGGAAACCATGGTCGAGAAGTCCAAAGTACCGACCAAACTAAGAGAATGTGAATAGAAAAAGAAAAATGAGATGGAAAAGGCAAAATCGGATTCTAAGATAAGGATGTCATTGTCATTTTGTTATTAAGGAAAACAATATGGTTAACATAGTTCTGATCTTAAGAATGTCATTTTCATTTTGTTGTAATAGAAAATGAGATGGTTAATTGGAGTTCCTCACTAGTATGAGCCATTTTTAAGTGTGATCATCTTAAATGGGTGTAAATTGAAATTTTAGTCCTGCAGTCCTGTCTCATTTCCCATTTGCAAAATCACCCTACATCATTAAAAAAATATTGAATTTAGTCCTCGATATTTCGTCAGAAATTTTGCAGATCACTCTATATCATTACAAAACCCTTGAATTTAACCCTCGATTCGTTGGAAATTTCAAAATTGCTCGAAAAAATTCACGTGAACACAAAATATTGGGATTTTTCGCAATACCTTACTCAACAATTAAATAGGTGGAAACACTAATATTTGCGGAGATATTCGAATCCCAAACATTTTGGGTTCACATGCTAGTCACTGGAGTTTTTCGTATAATTTTAAAACTCTCGTCGAACGAAGACGATATAAATTAAAAAGAACAAAGACAACAAATCAATCGGAGCAACGGGCAAGTATCAGACATGAAGATTAGATTAAACTCAGCAAAAAAAAAACTTGTGATAGATCGATTTATTGGCAGCAAAACAGACAAGTACCTCAGCGTTTATTTTTTTTATCTTTTACATGAGAAAAGAAACAAGAAAAAATTTGCGATTGATCATTGTAGTTACTCAGGAGCAACTGATGCTGGAAACTTGAGAAACTCGAATTTATATGGGTGCTTGCCCAAAAAATGTTACTTATCAGTCAAAAAGTAAATTCTGCAAAAGGTAAACTGCACAACAGAAGAATGAGCACCAAGAAGCTCTAGGAGAAGATCTTGACCGTTCTAAACACGATTTCCAGTTGCAGTGGCGATTCAGTAGTGTTACAATTTCCGAGAAAAAAACTTATATGCCATCACAAAAGAAGCCTTTGAATATCGCGGAAATTTGATTGTAATGCTGCCACGAAGGAGCCTGCAAAACAGATTATTTTTTTTAAACGTAAAATAAAAGAACCACAGTAAAATGGGAGATGACCATACTGGTTAGTGGTAAAAGCGAAAAACAAATCATCATTAATACAACTCATCAGTAAGATGAAAATAATTGAAAAGAATGACTGGAGAAAAATAATTGTTGGCTTGTAATCAGTGAACAAACAGATCTACATAATCTCATATATTCCTTGGTCGTCATTGAAAAATCACATGCCAACCATGTCAGAAGAACAAGGGATAATTACAAAAAAAAAAAAAAAAAAAACTGAGATTTGGGATAATTACAAAAAAATCCAGAGACATTTCAAAATTACACAAAAAAAAAAAACTCAGGTTTGATTATGTCTTAAATAAGGAGGTAACTGTAATATTTCTAAATATATTAGGGGGTTTTTGAAATACTTTTTGCTTATGAAGGGGGAAAATATAAGATGTAATCAAATCTCAAGGGTTTTTTGCAATTTTCTTTTGTAATTAGCCTGGACCTTAGGTTTTTTTTTTTAATGTAATTATCCCGAAGAAACAATTCTGAGCATCACATCAATTGAAGACCAATAGTTTTTTGAAGTTTTAGCATTGGCTTTAGAGATCAAGAGTACTTAATAGTTGGCAATCTTAAAAGACTCTCATATGCATATATTTTCATAAAGAATATATCAACAGACATGCTAACATTTTGTGTTTTTTTCTTCTTTGGTTAGGAGAGAGAGACGAAGAAGAGGAGGGTCATACCAACACTAAGTATCAAAATATCTATGATGTGGGAATGCAAGTACAACATTTCTCACAACAAAATAGAAAACTAATCCTCATTGCATTAAATACCTCCAACTTTTCCATCAAAAACGCGATGGTCAGCAGACAATGTCAAATTCATTTTTGTAACAACAGCAGGCTTCTCAATCCCTGGAAATGAAGAATATACAAGTTAAAAATAATCCCAGAATAGAGTGCGACAAAATCTTGGATTGAACAGTGAGGATTGAGCTGTGAGCATTAATGTATTACCATCATCTCCAATAACTGGTTCAACAACTTGGTTGCCACGACCAACAGCAAGAATACCAGCCTTCAAGAAGGAAATGGCCAAATTATCAGATACATAATGCAAATCCACAATATACCCCGAGGCATATATAGTCAACATGAATTTTCCGAAAACCGTTCAAGCTAGTTTAAGTAATAGTGATGTTACTAGAAAGTAGAAAACTAGAAACCAAGTTCAGGTAAACTTCCTCCCCACATCATAAAAATCTTGGCCCCTGGGGTTGCAAGCTGATATATTCAGATAAAAATTGATGTTTATGTGTAATAGTCATACATATATATGTATATATATATATTAGACACACAAACACACACAGACAGAGAGAGAGAACCTGGGGCGGATTTATAATTGCACAAAAACGATCCACAGGATACATCCCCAAGTTTGAGATGCTGCATAAGAAGGAAAGTTTATGATGGTTTCGGAAAAGAAACAAAACTGGCTAATTCATTATGTAAATGTATGAGTGTATGACCAAAGTAAGTGTAACAGAAGGTCACCTGAAAGTGCCACCTTGGAACTCATGTGGCTTAAGCTTTCCGGCCCGTGCTTTTTCAGCAAGTTCTTTAACCTACAGAAACAACAAAGTGGAAAGATTAATATAGATCAAATGAAATCATAAAACTAAACGGCCCTAAGACGACAAGACACTTTACACGGGAAACATGACTCGGTGCACACCTCTAAGGAAATTGATGATATAGACTTCTGATCTGCATTTCTAACTATCGGAGTCATCAAGCCCTGAAATTGAGAGGAAATATGGTGAGAGTCGTGAGACCAAGTCTAATAACTGTTGAGAAAAACAAAGTGGATATCTCGCAGAATACCTTCTCTGTGGCAACTGCAATAGATATATCAACCGAATCGCATGAGACTATTTCATCTTTGCTGGTATCCCAGTAAGCTGCATAGTTTCATTATTCAGCAGAAAATTATTGAAGAGAATCAGAAGTAAGAGCAACATTTAAAATGAACAGAAGAATTTATTAACTCAATCTCATGTAAACTGTTACAGGGAAGGTACTAAGAATCAAGGAACTCAAATTCAGCAAGCTGAGAAAAATGAATGATGAGTTCAACCTTTCAATATCCAATAAAAGGTAATTGTATTCAATGGACATCGAATGACCAAATTATCTAAAAATTCAAGTTGTTAGAGACTATAGAATAAATATTTAATATTTATTATCTCCAACACACACCCTCATTTTCAGGCAAGCGTCTTTTTTAAAGTCAAGCAAATTCTCCACCCCCCCTCCCCCAACAATTGAACGGCAATAACATTCGAACAGTGGAAAACTAGTAGGCTATGTGGTCGTAGATATGTTTCTGATCTTGAACTCAAGAATAAATTTTCTCTTTACAAGGAAAGGTTGGATACAATTTCAGTGTACTTAACTCAAGATGTGCAACAATAAAAGCCACAACATAACCATAATCGCTTGGGACAATAATAAGGATCTTCTGGTATTACACAATGATTGCTTGTTGTTCAGATTTACTTGGTAGGGGATCATCACACTAAGAAGATTTCAATCAACTTGAAAATATGAAGTAGTGGGAAGTATTGAGCAATAAATGGTATAATATACAAGAGAGGCGCTTATGTATTCAAAAACAGACTGCAGCAGATATTTGTGGATCTTCTAATTTCCCAAGTAAGCTGACACTATAGAATGACAAGCACTAATAGTTTCAATTGTAAAACTCTTACCATTTGCTTCTGGTACATTTCTCAATGCAATAGCAACCGCTTTGATCACAATATCATTTACTGAGACTTTAACGTCATACTTCGCTGCAAAGCAAAATAAAATGAGATCACTCAGCTCAACATAGTGCTCCCTTCACAATAAGAATCAGTAGAGATAAGAAAACTCCCTACCTTTAAGCTCTTTTCTGAATGAGAGAAGAGGATCCAGTATAACATCTAGTACAAACGTTGAGAAATAAGTATCACACGTTTACCATAATATGTAACACTAAAAGAGGACATATCAACGATTGATCGAAACCTGTTGATAAATACAAATGAGGTGTGGACTGTTTTGATTCCAATAAGCGTGTGGCAATGACCTAGAAACATTGAAGAAAAACATTGTTCATATAATTATGAGAAGAAAGGTAAGCAAAGATAATGAACAAAATGGTAGTATATGTATACAACCCCTGATAAAATTTACATCTTATGGAAGAATCCTACAAAGAAAAACGTTCCAATTTAGATACAAATCAACAAAGGCATCCATTTCTAGTCTTTCCAGGTTAATCAAGCACAACATCTGTCCTTTAAACCTGAACTCATCAGACAACCTAATTCTAGAGAAGTTCGTCTTATGCATGGAGGAATAAGACAACTTCAGGATGAAATTCTGTGGAAAGATGCTACTGGCTCAGGTTCTGTAATGTGTTCAGAAAATGCATAAAAGAAAGCAAGATTATTTAAGATAAGATATGAACCAAATTAGCGGTACATAGACCAAAATATATGTCCACATGAACATCGGTTTTACAGTCCATCAAACACATCTCATGTGATTAAGGCTTCTACATCTTCTTCAAATGTGGGTGCATTTAGGCATTGGAACTGATTTCTGTTTCTAAATTGGTGATATCTACTGAAGTAGTAAAAATATCCAATGATTTGGTAAAGAAAGAAGAACATATTTTCAGTGGTGAAATGTGAGGCAAATTTGATTAGTACCAGGCCTATGAAAAAGCTAACCTATAAATATGTATTTCCCAAGAGGCACAGGTAGGCGGTAGCAGGATCACATTAGCACCTCTTTGGTAGCATAAAATCAAAAAGTCCTTCTATATTTTTCTAAAGACGGTCTACGCAAGTGAATTACCAGTGTGCCTTATGTTAACAATGTTTCTCAGACTAATAAATACATTCCTCCAACCACCAGACAAATTCTACTTAATTTCTCCATATGCTTCACCAATACCACACACTACATTCAATTAGAGCAAGATTACTCCTACTCTATCCTTGAATCATATCAGTTCACACAGCCAATTATTTAATCAATATTTTCTGATTAAATAACAAGCTTGTATTCCTTCACTTAATTTGGTAGCTGTTAATCCTTTCAAGTGAAAACCGGAATTTTTTACATGGATTCGTAACTTGCAGGAAACATTCCGTCCACAAAACTTTGAATAAATCAAAGTCCAATGAAAGGAATGGGAAAATGGATGCAAGGAGTCCATGTGAATAGACTCGGAAAAATAGAATCCCAATCCATGGGTCAGGTGAAGAGAAAAGGACAAAAATCAAATATAAACAAGAGTATCCATAAGTTTCACGCAACAATTAATTGCATCAGTACCTTGCGTATTTGACTATTTGGCAGATCTTGATAAGCATCTGTGTCCTGTACAGTGGATTTTGATCCCACTGGCATGGAGGAAGAAGTTTGAGGGTGGGTTGGAGGTGACGCAGAAATCTTTTCCTTAGATCCAGAGACACCCGCAGATCCTTTTCCAGACTTTATTGCAGTTAAAACATCCCCCTTTAGCAAAGTACCACGGGGACCAGATGCTGTTATTGATGATGCATCTAACCCATGTTCTAGAATTAGCAACTTTGCGGCAGGACTAATTCGATTGAAACCTGTTTTCTGCGTTTTGACATCCTTTGCAGTACTTTGTTCAACAGGCTTTTCGTCTTTGTCACTCAGATTACCAATAGATGATGCTTTTACAGCTTCAAGGTCATTAGGATCCTCAACCTAGCAAAGACATATATACCAATATAAACTGTGATCATTTGCTAATGATGCATGATCAGCTTCAAGTTTTTGCATTATGAACTCACAGTAATCGCAATGGGCTGCCCCACAGCCACCTCTTTTGATCCTTCTGGAGCCAAAATTTTGGCCAAGAACCTGCATTCAACAATCCAAACTATATAAAAATACACTAACTTTCTAAATATGAATCACATTACCGGTGTGACTGCTATGCAAATGAATACAAATACCCTTGTGATGACAGAAAGCATTTCAATCAACATACTAAAAATAAGAGGACCCCCTCCCCAAACAAAGTGGGTGGCAGAAACTCTCAAAATTTTAAATAACTGTCTAGCAGTAAATAACCACCTTATCAAACAATTCAAGACAGATGACTTCAAGGAAAATAAAATAGAGATTGGGTTTCTTGTTTTCGATTGTATTGTTTAAGTTTATCACGTCGATATTTCCATCAGAATTATATGGCCAATGAGAAGTTGTCACGGAACAGTAGATATGTTTCAAGATCCCAAACTCCTAAGAATTCAACAAATAATGTTGAACATTTTCATTACCCTTCTTCAAGGCTTTCAAATTCAAGGGTCGCCTTGTCTGTTTCGATTTCACAAATAACATCACCAACCTCGATCTGCAACAAGCAGAGAATAAAGATATGCTGTCAAGTCACTAGAAGGGTAATGAATCTGTTTCGTTGATAAATAATTGTATTACCTTATCACCTTCTTTTTTCCTCCATTTTACAATATTACCCTGGTTCTGTGGATCAGAAGAGAAAAAGAAGATAAAAGGAACACTCTTAAGCAGTGAACAAATGATTGAACAATAATATTACAGCCTACAACTTAGTAACATGAGCTGTCCTTACCATAGTTGGTGATAGTGCGGGCATGTCAAGAACAATGTGAGGAGGAAGTTCGGATGTGCTGATGTTCACAGAGCTTGATTCCTGTTTCTTGTCTCCATGTACCACGGTTTGTTCACTGGATGTTTTATCTATGACTTCTGACCCACTAACAGATGCAGGAATATTAGCTATATCATCTGCATCCTCGACCTAGTTAACCAGATCAAAATCAGTATTCACAGATCCAGATGCTGTTGATAACATCAAACATAACTAATCTCTAAACAAGGCAAAAGAGAGTAACAGCAGATGTGTAATGTTGGAAGACTATTGTTCTAAAAGCATCTTCATCAGCACAAGCTTGGCAATGATACAGTAGCATTTGAATTAGCCTTGATAGGGAAAGATAGAAAAGAGAGAATAACATAAGAAGTCTAGGGCACATAACTGTAATTGCTATAGGCTGTCCTACAGGCACATCCTTTGAACCTTCAGGCACCAGTATCTTAGCCAGAAACCTGCACATTATGTTCAATGGGAATTAAATGTGCTATCAGGTAGACTGCACAAAGTTTTTTTGGGGTGCGTAAGGTAATCATATTAACACCCAAGAATCAGCAAGAACATCAAAGCAATTACAACCTGACAACAACAGCAATTGAGGGACGTCTAAATCAAGACAATGAAAAACCTAAGCAATTGGGAATTTATTGTGAAAAACATAACTTAATCAAATCACACACAAGAAGAAGCACTACTAACATAAAACTATATGGGAACTAACCTAAAAGGCAAATATAGTGAAAATTAAAAAAAATGTAAAGAAAAGGAAGAAAAATGAAAACCAAAAACAGCAACAACAGCAACGACAATGAACTTAAAATATGGATATGAATAAGGCACAAGAAAACATGCAATGTAATCGCATAAAAGGATGCATAATGGACATTCCAATTTACAACATCGATCCATGTTTAAATGATATAAATGCTCACTAATCTTAAAATTTTGAGACCGTGTTACTGATGCAAGAAAACATTTAAAAATAATATAATTGCCAATGTTTCAATTTAATAATAAAATCACTTTTCATGGGAATTGGCAGCCTGTCAACATACATAAACAGCTTGAAATCCAGAATTTACCCTTCTTCAAGGCATTCAAACTCCAGGGTAGCTTTGTCTGTCTCTATTTCACATATCACATCCCCTACTTCAATCTGTTGGATCCAGAAGCAGAAAAGAGGTCATATAAACTTACATCTACTTAGATATCTCACCTACACTTTGCAGTAAACCCTTCATACTTTGAAGCATCAAACAAGCAGTTACATTTGAGTAGTACAGTATGCCAGAAAATCTATGAAGAACCTATAGTATTTGCAACTGACCTTATCCCCCTCCTTCTTCCTCCACTTTGCAATGTTACCTTGACTCTGTAAGAAATGGAAAAGCACATCAGAATTCTCAATGACTGAGCTAAAAAATTCCTTCGTACGTACAAATACCATAGTAATGTTACCATTGTAGGTGACAAAGCTGGCATTTGAACAACTGTATGCTCAGGAAGCTCTGCAATAATTCAAAACTTGATAATAAGTATACATCAGCAAAAAAGGCCAACAGTTTCGCATCTATGTTTTTCAGAATACTAATAGTACAGCTTTAAGGGTTGACTTGGACATGATAATCTTTAGCAGAAGTCTCTGCAGATTGAAGACCCAGGATTTGGATAATACAGTGTCTTCTATCCTACAGTTTCTTTTTTTCCAAAAGGCTTCCAGAACTCTCTTGAAAAGTAGTAAGCTGACTAAGGTGCGGATATTGAGCTCTATCTGCAGCCTCAAAATTTTAGACTTATGCACGCAATCACCCTGTTACTCACCAAACTCCCTGTACTTTCTTTTCCAAGTCTTACAAAGCAGTACATTGGATTAAAAATTAACTCCATTGGAGAGGGTTTCAATGCTAGATGCCAAAAATCAACAGACGAGTTCAACCAACAATAATAATCTTCTATGCCAGAAAAGGGGCCACACACCTATGTACAAGAGCAACAGCAGACAGGGAAGCTATTTTACTTCACAATTTGAGTTTAGTCATTGATTATCAGAGTAACTTTTGTGCATTTCGGAAGTTCAAATCGCTAAATAATATTCAACAAAGAACTTTCCTAAGACGGTACATACTGAAATACAAATTTTTAGATTGACTCTAAAAAATTAGACATAAAAATATCGTCTGATAAAGAAGATTATTAAGCAGGATAAAATTATTAAATGGATGGAGCAACATAAATGGTGGCAGAATTTTATTTAAGCCATGTCAAGAGATAAATATACATAGTAGGTTTATGTTGAATGAAAAGAGTTGCACCTGCAGATGAATAGCAGCGGACACCAATTTGAAACTGTAAAATCCACATAACCACAGTTAGAAAAAGAATGTGATGGTTAAAAGCAAACAAAAATACAATTTCACCACAAACCTTAATCTTAGAAGAATCATCATGAATGCTATTGACCAATGAAAAAGGTGCTGGCCTGCTGAAATTCATCAGAAGTTGATGGAAAGATAATATAAAACAATGCATTTACATGTTCAGTTAATTTGAATAATATACCCAAGCAAACCGTCTGATCATAAAAAACAGGACTGGAAATCTTACTTTTCTACCTGAGGCAATGATGTAAGAACACAGGGAAGGGAACCAATTTAGGACTAGACGGAGGTTAGAACATGACTGAAGTGTTGACACATATTCCCTTTACTAAGATGATAAAGTTGTGCAATATTGTTCTAACTGTGAGCTGACCACCCTGACTTACAACTCAGTGGTCAAGTTGGACTCCATATAAAAAAAGAAAAGAATGCAGAAGAACTCCTGAATTAAAAAAATAAAAACAAAAAAACATTGGATGCTATCATATAGCTCTGCAACTAAGTTCAAGGCGGACTTGAACAATTGACAACTGCTGAAGGGTAAACCACCTGTGAAAACTAAATTACCCTAAACCCCTCTTTGTAAGTAATATATGGCGAGAATTTCACCATAAAAAGTTGAACATCTTTTATTTGCACCACCAAGAACCACAAATCCAACAGTGATAAAAATAGTCACATGAAAATAGAAAAGATATAAAGTATTTAAGTGGTCTGCACTAAGTGGCAGCTGAAAAAAGTGCACTCGTTTGACAATTGGCTTGGTATTTAGAAACTGTAGGTTTTCTTCTACTTGGTGTTTAATCTAAGAAGACAATATACAAACAATGTGAACTGAGGAAAAGCAGCAGTAAAAGCTAGAACTAAAGATTACCTTCTACTTATTCTTAAATCAGACGTGACAATGTAAAACAATGTAAAATCAGGAAAGTCAGTAGTAAAAAGGTAAAGATTGAGATTCATTAAATGTATCAAAAAGCAAAATGTCAACGAGTATAATACAAAGAGAACTACTTGTGAATAATGAGATTACAAAACAAGAAAGAAAGGAATAGTTGATAAGCCTGATGCAAACCTTAATAATGATTCCGCAACATCTGTGCAAGAGTTTAGCCCCCTGGTACTGCAGCACACATTTTAACATAATATTAGAAAAAGAAAATGTAAAACTGATTGTAACTACAGAAAGGCATACAACAAACATCACGAACGCTGTTATGACTTGAGCATACTTCGGTAGAAGAATTTACTAATAAAAGAAGATCAAATATTAAAGTAGCAAACTCAACAATTTCACATATTTACAAACTGCCAGGAAATGGCTGTCTTTTCAGAGAGAAGATGGAGGTAATGGATCATCAAAATTTGTGTAAATTGAAACAACCAAAAATGTCCCAGCAACATATCTCTATTGCATGTGAAAATGCATATCTCTGCTAATCCATCTTAAACTCAAAAGTGCAAGTAGCAGGCTCGTAATGTAAGCAGGTGGATTAAGGTAATAGATAGAAAAATTTGACCTCAAAATTTATTTGTATATGATCTATTAAAACATTGTTAGTCTTAAGAAAAGGAAAATGCCAATAAAAAGTTTGTATAACAAGTCGAAGAAATTAATCAATGTTTAGTTTCATTGCTTTAGCAATGTTCTCAATTCTCATTACCTCGGAATTAAACCAAATATTGTATCCCCCAAAGGCCAAAAGGCATTCCTCTCTTCCCAAAAATATTTTTGAAGACAACCGTAATCAGTATTATACATATACATATATATGTTCTAATTATTAAAAATTTCTATATATGTCTTCACATATTCAAATCATTACACCAAAAATAATAAATATAAATGTTTACATTTTTCAATCATTGCCTTCGTATACGTATATATTTTTATATGCATTCTAGTTATTACATATATATTCACACATATTCGTCACAATTAAATATAGATATTTACATCATTCAATCAATACCTAAATATGAATATATACTTGTCAATCAATACACTAATATAATAACAGCATATGATAACATAAAAGCTTGAGACAAATCTTACATGACATGACGAAAAATACATTGCATTATCCAATTCCAAAATAAAACCAAACATACTTTCTCTCTCCAAAAATATTTCCTCGTACAACTCATCGATATACATTTCCCCACAATACATTTTTCCAAAGATAGAGAGGAGTCTTTAGAGAAGGTGTGGTACATAGTTAAATAAAACCAAACATACTTTCTCTCTCCAAAAATATTTCCTCGTACAACTCATCGATATACATTTCCCCACAATACATTTTTCCAAAGATAGAGAGAAGTCTTTAGAGGAGGTGTGGTACATAGTTAAGTTTAGAGTAGCTTGGTGGGTCTCAAACCATAAGGAGTTTAAGAATTTGTTCGTTTTTGAAATTGCTAGAGGTTGGAGGTGTGCTTTGTAGGTCTTGATTGTATTCGGCACATCTCATCCCTTTGTATTTTTTTACGGACCATTTTTAATAAAAAAATTGTTTCTTATAAAAAAGAAAATCCAAAGCACTCCATCATGATACCAACATATCATTGATTCACATTTCTTTTTCACTTTCTTTCATGAAACACTATACCCAAACGGACTGTCAAAACTCAAAGATTATCAGTCTTAAGCATCTACTACTTGCCACTCATATAGTCATATTATCTACCTAGTAGCAATCTTTCATAAATAAATTCTAGTACTATTCATAAGCTTAAACAACAATCCCAAGGTAAAAAGTGTTACCACCTGACAATAGTGAAGCCAAAAAATACTAAAGTACTTGCATGATTAGTGAGATCAGAAGTCGGAAGGCCAAAGGCAGGCCTCTCGGGTCGCACTTTATATTAATTAAAATATTTCAGACACCACAGAAGATTGACACCCACACCATTTAAGTAGGATAAATTGAAAATTTCACTTCATCCTAAAGAGAGAAGCAAAATTGAACTGCCAAATCAGCAAACAATTTGTGGGTTTGCCACAATCCCAGCAAATGAAGCAATTCACAGTTCACTAGCATTTTAGTGTGTTTACAAGTAACTTAGACTAGAGCAAATTGGTATCTTAAAAATTCCGCGAATTCTGCAAAATGAAAGGCTCTAGGTTCACTTTCAGTGGCATTGAAATGAATTATTGAAAAATAAACTGAGTGCATTGAGATTGAATTTCAGATTACGAATTCCAAATCCCCAAGTCAAACCTCATACTGTGAATAATTTATATAGATTTGAAGCACGTCAAATGGAACCTTTAATTTCTGTGCTTGCTAGTACAACAAAAGCAGTAATCCACTAAATAGCTTTTCTAGAAGAAAAGACAACCATCTTATGATTCTGAAAATCAGCATTTCTCTTCACCCAAATTCCATTTTCTACAGAAGCTACAACAGTCTAAAGTGTTACATCAATTTATGATACAACTTAGATAACAATCTTATAATCCACTAAATTGCATCTGCTTTTGCATATCAAGACATCACAACAAAAAGAAATGCAGCACATCCATCAACTTTTCTTTCAAAATTTTGGCCATTTCCAGTGCCAAACGCATTCGACCACTCCACCAACCACCCAATATCTTTCAAAATTATTTCCTCTCAAATTAGATTAAGATTCATGAAATAATAAAAATAATCAGATTAAATTGCTCCAAATTCAGAAAAAAAAAAAAAAGATTCAAAATAATAAAAATTAACCAGATTAAATTGCTCCAAATTCAGGGAAACAAAAAAAAAGAGTTACCGAATGAGGGATGGGTGAGTGGAGGAGAAGGAAAGAAATCGACCCCTGATGAGAGACGGAGCTCGGCGGATCACCGGATGCCGAAGCCTGGACAACGCCATCGATCACTCGCTACAATTTCACCTTTCTTTGTAAAATATTTGTATATATGCAGAGAACATGAGAAAGATGAATTTTTCTTTTTTATAATTTATTTTATCGTCATTAATTAATTTATTTATTTTTTTAGTACAAAGAAACACTTAATTTAATTATTTTGATGAGCCTTTTTTCCTGGGCTTTTTGTCTTTTCAAGTGATGGCGGGCTGTCGTTGACTTAGGGGTGACGGGTCAAGGGAGTATGTTATTCAAATTAAACGAATTAAATCGACCCAAATAAAGTATTTTTTTAAATTTCGAATTTCTGTTTATGTTTAAAAATAATGGAAACATGGACATAAAGTAAGTGCAAAGCAATATTGAAAATAAATTTGACACAAATTTCGAAAATTATGGTCAAGACATTGTTAGGTTGATCAAGAAAAGTTGTAGTATCCAACCAATTCGGCCAAGGAATATAATGTTACTCTGATTCCTTCTAAATAATATAGCAATAAAGCTTTAATTAATCAAGTTAATTAAAAAATAATAATATTAAACTAACCTAGGTTTTGCATAGGGTACCGGCAATAGCAACAACTTCATGACAATGGAGTATATTTGCGAAAAATTAACTTTTGGATAAAGTGATTTGTTGTAATAGAAAAATATGTAGGAATTAGATGTTTGTAGTGTTTGCAAATAATTGTTGAATAATATAATATGTTAAACGAGGTAAATACAATATAATATAAAGTGAAATAGAAATATAGAACAAATCTCAATACATTTAATAGAGCCAATAAAGTAATCATAAGGCTATAGAGATATCCAATGTGCGTATAGGTTTTGCAACGTGTAGAAAATTTTAAGGCTACGATCTCCGAGTCATTTATGGTCCATTGGTCCCCAAGTAACAATCATTTGCTCTTCTCAGCTTCCCGAGAGATAAACTATTTGAGTATCTAAGGCCTAAGGGCTTTGGACGTGGAAGATTCTAATTACGGATTTAAAGTACGCTTCCGATTTAGGCACTGTTTTCAATTTGTTTTTCCAGAATTCACATGATGATTCCGAGTATGAATTCTAACAAGAAGTACAACGAAATTTACAGAAAGGAAGTCTGCAAATTCCAATCTCAATTACAGTCTCAACAACAAAATATACACTGCTGACAAAGAGAGATTTTAACAAAGTGTTTCCACTCCAAAACCAGAGTCCACGAATAAAAATAAAATTGTTATTGCTTTATTCGACAACAGGGAAAACAATCGCGTCCACATGAAATGGAAATACGGTACAGCAAAAGTCGAAACAACATCCATTCCACGATATCGATATCAAGGGGAAATGTGAAACCACTCAGTTGCAATGCACTTTGCTCAACCAAAGACTTAGTTCTTTACTGTAGTCACCTGCCTCAGAAGCATGGAGACAACATCGGGAGAAATTCTTGAAGCCTCTGTCTTCAGGTGTTGGATCTTTGCATCTGTTTCTAGTTCAAGGCGCTTCACATTAGCACCTGAGTCTCCGCTACTCTGTACAATGAAACACGAGGAAAAAAAGGGATAAAGGGATGAGAAATATAGACTTATTCTCAAATCTCAATTAGATAAAGAAGGTTAATAATTCAAATATTGTAGAAAACAGAGAATATAATACTGTATAAATTACAAAAACCATCGTGATGTATACCGTATAGCCTAATTACCAAAAAAAAAAAAGTTATTTTTCAAAATTACAACTACCCCCTTGAAGTAAGACAAACATCACCTTGCAGTTTGTATTTGTTTTGCAAATACCCCGCTCAATGGGTGTCATTTGTAAAATAGAACAGATGTCAAAGGGGTATTTGTAATTATAAAAGATAACAATAATGTGCTCGGGATGCAATAACGCCTTTTACAGAATCTCTCTTCATTATTCCTTTAAACACTTACCTCTGCAAGCTTCCTCTGAAAATCAGCCTCCATTTGAGCACGGAAATCAGCAATTTCCTTCTCGGCCTCCTCTTTTGCCTGTTTCAGTCTGGCTTGTTTTGCTGAGCATGAAAGCAAAGTAAATGTAAATCACCAGTTGGGAGAATAATCCAATGCCGAGTTTGGTATCCAAAACTAGAGTAACATAAGCCAGAGAGAATTACTACAATGTTTCTGTATGAGCTTTGTAACGGCAAACGGGCAAAGTACAAAAGCTAGTAGAGACTGAGCTCGGCTTATTTGCATTAATATAAAAGACATGGGAAAAAAAATTATTGTTGGTCAAATTTCTCTTCCATTTTCTGCAACCATCATTCTGTTCACTTCCACCCAAATCCCCTCCATATCAAGCATATCTTAAAAGGAAAATTTGTAACATTTTTCCTAGGCGAATCAAATGTAGTCCTAGCATGCATAAACCACTAATATGACAGTGATGGGAATCAGTTTCCTCATCATTACATTGTTAATTTCTTCATAAATGGGCTCCGGGAGTTCTTATAATGTGACAAAGCAAGTGGAGATATATTTAAGCATGAAATCCAAAGGGTAAAGAGTTATCACCAGTTCTAGCAGCATTGACAATGTGCTGAGCTTCTTGTTCTGCAGCTAGTAAGAGCTGAATTCCATTCTGGCTAGTGCTGGCTGCCATATTGAGAGAGATTGAAAGCAAGGCTGCACCTATAAAGGATGCAGGTAAATTAAACGTTTTGAGGGCGAAAAGAACAAGAAAACACCATCTAAACATTGAGAGCTTCAAAATGAAATAGTTAAGTGCGTCCAAGTTTCAACATCATGAAAACATTGAGAGGTTGCTCTATCTTATGAACATCAACAATGTCAAATCATGAGACAGAGGAGAAATTTCAGATTTTATTTGATCCCATTAAAATTTAGAAACTGAAAAAGTATTATCTATTCTCCTTTCAGTATACTCCTCCAATGCAATGTGGATATTGAAAATGTATAACCACTATCAAAGACCACCAATACATTCGACTTCTATGTTTATTTGTTCCCTTTTGTTGTTAAAAGCATCTCACCCAATCATACTCGCAAAGTGTTCCACAGTATCAGGGATAACAGTAACTATTGTCTTTTAACAGAATCTATGTACTCGAGGTTGCTTAGACTCTTCCTATCGGACCTATCCTAAGTTGGTAGAGAATCCCAAGAACCACATACGTCGTCAGTACATCTGTAGCTACTGGAAACACAAACTGCAATTTTCTTTCCGATCAAACCAACTAAAAGTTAAGAAGATAGGAATCTTAGTTGCATTTAGATGGAAGGATTTGAATTTGAGGGAAAGATTTCAAATGACTTCATAAAAGATGGATTTGAAATTCATGTGGTGACCCCAAAGAAATAAAAAATAAAACTCAAAATAGGAGCCTAAGGATTGGAAATCCATTCCATCCAAACAAATCCATCCATCCAAATGACACCTTAGGTGTTAAAATTTCTCGGACAGATTGCAGAGTGATCTGAGTAACAGGACTACAGGAGTATGAGTTGATGCTCAGATTTCCCTCATTACATCCAAATCTCATGCCAGGACCCCTTTTTTAAAATAGTTTAATCGGTCAAGCCTGATTTTGTACCAACAATATTGATTCATTCATTCAGGAAAGTAATAAATCATCCCATTGCAGAACAAGACCAACAAAATAAATAATCCTAAGCAACTAACTAAGCTTGCAGTGATAATCCTCATCAAATCCCATCAAATCACCAAAAACGCAACGACCAAAATTTTGTATCCGTACAAACAAAACACCAACACACCCTACGCCCTTGTGCTAAATTCAAAAATTGATCTATCCCAAAACCAGATCTAATCATCCCAAGTTAACTGCTGGTTAATTAAACCAGAAACGGGTCTAGCACAACAAGATCTAACCACTTGGGATTGAAGAGAATCAGCAAACTGGCAAAGTTAAAATAAAATAAAAAAATTTGAACAGTTACGGAACAAGAACAGGAAAAGACATTGCAGGGTTACCTGAATAGAAAAGACTAGAAGCCAACTGGTAAGAGCACGAGAACGTGAAGGAGGAAAACGGACACACGAAAACGAGCCACAAAGGTTTTTATATGTTGGTTGGTGCAAAATTTACCTCTGAAAACAAAAGAAACAGTTTGACTTGAAGAGAAGTGGAAAACTACAGTACTTCTTTGAAATTATACTTTTAACTTTTAAGACCAAAATAATAATGATAACAATAATGATAATAATAATTTTGTTATATAATACATAAGTTCAATTAAGTACTTTGTTTTAGTACAATAGAGAATAATAGGGTAGATGACATACGCACTCGTATGAGATTAAATCTGGATCAATTGCTTTTACAACACAAGACTCTATCACTGAGTACACTGTTAATCCCAATTTATTTGATTACTCTTTTTTTAAACGAAAATAACTATCATAAATTACTGTAAACGGTCCAGCACCAATTGAGACAACAAGTCAGGAGGGACGTTTCACGACGTCCCATTACATGAATTGGATTTTGCAAAATGAGCAAATTCATGAGCTACCAAATTATCAATCCTAGTGATCCAATAAAAACTAGAATAAGAAAAGGTCTTGAGAATATCATAAATATCATAATTTATTTGATTACTTGGATATACCAAAATATCTAATCTAATCAAATATCAACATTCCATCATACTCAAACCTAATACAATTTGTTGATTTATATGGGATAATTCATCCCACCTAGAGATGTTAAACGATTAATCCGGTCCGTAGAAATCGAGAAAAAAAAGATTAGGGCCAAATTATTTTGGTCCGTTTAAATTCGGGCCAAACAAGTATTGTTTCTCAATTATTTTTTTTTATTTATTTTTTATTTATTACTTAATTTAGTTTTCCGATATTTATTCAAAATAAGAAATTGTCATGAAGTTTGATTAGATTATTTAGGATATAAATTATATTTCTAAATGATATGCTAAATCATATCTTATAATTTTGTTAATACAATGTAACTACAAACTATACCTGGCATAGTTTTGTAACAAATATATAACTTTAAATGTTATTTGTATTCAAGTTTAAATTTTAGATTCAAATAAATAATTTTGAAAATTTTGACTTACAACCATATGAGTAATTTTAGGAAAAAATGTGTTATTTTCTCTCATTCTATATGGTTATATAATGCTAGTTTTTATTATAATAGTTTTATTATTAACATTTAGATCATAAAATATTTAAATTGTATAATTTTGTTAATGCAATGTAATTATAAACTATGCATGATTTTTTTTATAATGAATACTTTTAACTTAAAATGTTAAGCGTAAATGTTATATATGTCCGAGTTTAAAATTTTAGATTTTAATATATAATTTTAAACTTTTGACTCATACCCCAAATCCAATAGTAGCCATTTTAGTTCGAAACACGATTGGGCTGGCCAAAGAGTGCTAGGGTCAACCCGTTTAACATCTTTAATCCCACCTATGAGGTAAGACCACTATTTTGAATATCGAACCGTACCATCCGGTTCAACCGGTTATACCGAATACTGGTGGTCAGTCCGGTATGGTAAGACCCTAAAAATCATTTTTGCGGTTAAATTGGACAATACCGACCAAAAACAGTTGAACCGATTTCTGCTACTTTTTATTTTTGTATTTTTCACTTTTTTTATAAAAATAGAATTTATAAACTTAATATTTAAAATATTAATGTCATTATTTGAACTCTGAGCTAATTAAATTTGGAATTACATTTATATTTTATATAATATAATTCCAAATATAATTATTTTTTATTGAAATTGGTGGTTGAACCGGTCTGATCGGTTGAACCGGTCCGATCGGTTGAACCGCTTACAGACAACCATTTGATCTAAAATATACTAATGACTAATGCCTTTCATTTCTGACCACGTATTACAATTTAAGCAATAATTAATTTAGTAGAATTTATAAGTAACGTAAAATAGTAAAAAAAAAAACATAATTTTCTACAAAATTATCAATCAAATAAAAATGTTGACTAATAGATCACTTCAATAACCATTTGAAGTACACGATAAATTTGTTTGATAATTAATCTTAATTACACATGTCAACTTATTTTTTTAACCATATGTTGAATACATCCAAAAACAAAAAGGAAAACGATCCTTTTTTATTATTATTTTTTTATTTTTAAGGGAAAGGGAAACGATCCTCTTAAGGGCATGGAAAGGGAATTCATTCATCTATATATACATACTATAGGAAACCTCAATAGTTTAATACTCAAGTAAATAGTAATATCGTTTACATTATTTTTTTGTGGGTCCCGACTCAGGGACAATATACTAATTAATAATTCACTAAATTTATAAGGCAATACATATATGAATTCATATAGATCCCATGAAATATATTTAAACATGTCTACCCATTAGGTTTGGGTCTGGAGCTTTACAAACATTAGTGGGTCTGATCTCTGGTCAAAACGAACCTGACCCAAACCCGACCATTAAAAATAAGTTGTAAAATAAACAATGTCGTATTTCTGATGAAAATAAATTAAAATAAACACATTTTTTTATATATAAACAAGTTAAAAGAAAGAAAAATTCTTTCTCAAAATGATCCGACTCACCATATATATTTTTATTAGTTCAAAATCTCATAATTGTGTCGAATAGAAAAAGTTTTTCCAATCCAAAAAAGTTCATCATCTCTTTGGCCCATTACATGCAAATGGTGACCATACAAAAGTGGAGAAAAACTAACATGAAAAAGAAAAGCATCACAAGAAAACTCAAGTCTACAAGAAAACAGACAAACCATCCTAAAGTGTAAAAAAAGTAGAATCACATGTCTATCTGCTTATAAAGAACACAGAAAGTATCAAAGAACAGGGACTAGAGTTAAAGTGGAATTATTGTTTATGATCACTGTGCAAATTGCAATAGTGTGTTCATAAACTAAGACATCTAGAACAGTAGATTTATCGAATAATGTATTTATATATGGGATAATTCCGAAACTACCCTGAAGTTTAGCCTAATTAAAATCAACCCACTTATCTTTCAAAATTACAAACACCACTATGACATTCATTTTTATTTTACAAATTGCACTCTCAGGAGAGTATTTGTCAGGTAAATACAAACCTCAATGAGGTGTTTGTAACGCCTTTCGTAATTAGGCTAAAACTCAGAGGCAGTTTTGTGATTATCCCTTTATATATATCTCAAATGCACTACTACACATTTCATTCAGTTCTGTAGATCTTTGTCTCCCTAGCTTTTGAATCTGATGAAGAAATAAACATATATAGCGGTCCTGCTATAAACAACTGTAAGTCGATCGAAAAATTACATATAAAAAATGGTGGATAGCCACACGAACGAGCAGTCGTATTAGCCTTATAATATCAAAAATGGTGGATAGCATGAATGACTTTCTTCAGCAAAACTTCCCATGAAAGCAAATTCTATTTGTAAATCGAACGCTTGTGTTTTTTTCTCTACGACTCTGTGTTGTCCTACTGTTTATGTTATGTCCAAAGAATGTGTGGTCGAAATCATAAACAAAATTCACCGATTCTGAAGTGCCTCGATCGCCTTTTTCCACTGCATTGCTCGTTGTTTTGCATCCTCAAATGACATAACTTTCTTTGGCTGTATGCATCAACACCACATTTAAGCATAAGATGTATAAACAATGATATATTTATCCGAATGCAAAATGTAAATAAGCATAAGCACACTTCACACATCTAATGTCCAGATCATAGCTTTTTGGCCGCTCAAAAATGTCCGAAATCGATGTAAAAGGAGCTACAGATCCTACCCTAAAATGAAAAGCTAGATTATAAGATGGGAAAATTACAAAAGATACCCTCAAGTTCAGCTAATTACACAAAAAACCCAGTTCATTTTTGAAATTACAAATACCCCCTTAAGGTATTACAAACACCCTATTGATTGTTGAGGTTTGTATTTACTTAGCAAATAATATCTTAAGGGTTAATTATATGATGGGAAAATTACAAATGACACCCTCAAGGTTCAGCTAATTACACAAAAAACCCAGTTAATTTCTAAAATTATAAATAACCCCTTAAGGTATTACAAACACCCTATTGACTGTTGAGGTTTGTATTTACTTAGCAAATAACCTCGTCTTAAGGGTGTAATTATATGATGGGATATTTACAAAAGATGCCCTCAAGGTTCAGCTAATTACAAAAAAATTATAGATAGTTTTCTAAATTACAAATACCCCCTTATATTCATTTCTATTTTAAAAATTACACCCTTAAGATGTGGTTATTTGATAAGTAATACAAACCTCAACAGGGTGTTTGTAATACCTTAAAGGGGTATTTGTAATTTTGAAGATAAGTGGATTTTTTCTAATTAGGCTAAACCTCGTGGGTAGATTTTGTAATTATCTCTTTTATCAAAATTACGCCATGTCAAAAACGAGTACTGGATGTGATCTAATTGCTCGACTAACGCTCAACGAGTCAATCCAATTAGACAACCATTTCAATGTTTAAAGACATTGACAACGAGAGCAGTGATCGAAGGAGATAATACTCGGATGCGAGGAAGCAAGACTTACAGTGCAAATCTTGAAATTTGAAGGGCTTGTGACTTGAATGCTAAGATCGTTAGGATTGTCCGACCATATTATATTTCCTTTGACCATCAACTTTGCAGGATCGACATAAATTAACTTCGGTTTATTCGTGAGGATAAGTTGCACTTTCTTGTTTGTCAGTTTCTGTAGTTTCTTTACCATAGAGATCATAAGAACAGATTCCCCAGGCTCCAAGAATTGTTTCCTGTTCAACAGTAAGAAAAGTAAGTTAAAAAACAGAATAAAGTCCAGATATAACAACAGATGGTTCGTTTAAAGACGAAACAATAAAGGAAAAATACTTCAAGTGATATAAAACTATCTCAAACCATCATCTCGGGTCGTATACTCTAAATTAAAAATGGGATAATTACAAAAATACCCTGCGGATTGGGGCAATAACAAAAAACCCAGAAAAGTTTTAAAATTACAGAAACCCCCTCGAGGTTTGATTCTATCTTACATTACCCCAACCGTTAGTTGAACTTACGGAATTTGCTGATGTCACCAAATATTTTACAATTCCATCAGTTTTAGTATTGATTTCTCTTCTTGGCACAAAACATCTCTAAAAGTATGCAGCAAAAGTAAAAGAATATTCATGTTTTATGTGAGATACTCCTCTTGTGAAGCAACAAAAGATAGTTTAATCTGAGGATCTCAGCAAGGACCCTTCTTTTTAGGTCAGCGAGTAAATGAAAAAGAAACCAAAAACTCTTTGCCCTCACCATTTTGAATCAAACGAATCGATCGAAGCAAGCCTAGTTATGCTACCAGCTTCGGAAGCTGATGCACCACTAGCATTTCCATCATTTGTTTTGGCTGAAAGGGAATCTTGGTCTTGACCTCCAGCAGACTGAGACTGAAATAATGCAGACTAACATAGTAAAATTTGAAATGTATTTAACACCAACGAAAAATTCATCGGCCTTTTCATTTCCCTTTTCTCGAAAAGTGAAAATTATTTCAATCAATTGTTAAAGAGCTACTTTATCTTCCAGAAAGATGTGGACTATCGATCTGTAAGGTTGAATTTGGATGATTTGAGGGGCGGATTTGTGAAAAGGATTTCAAAATACTATATAATATGGATTTGAAATCCACAAGAGTAACTCAAAAATAGCTCAAAAAAGGAGTTTAAGGATTTGAAAGTCCCATGAATTATGAGATTACCCAAACAAGCTCAATTGATTTGTTATGGATTTAAAATCCTTCACTTCAAAATTTTCATGTTTCATGCAATCCTAGAGGTTTAAAGAAAAACCAAACAATAAATAAATAAATAAATAAGTCTTACTCTTGGCTCCAAAGCAAGTTTAGGTGGGGTGGTTCCGTCCCTCAAATTCGTCCAATCAATCCCTTTGAAAAACGGATGGTTCTTGAGTGAAGCGTAACCACCAGATCCCGCACCTGGTCGCCTACTGGGATCTATGTCCTGCACCAAACATTGCATACATGGAGATCACACATTCGGTTAAACGGAAACCCAAAATGTACAGCTTAGAATAGAAAAAGTTAGACAAGAGGAGAAAAGACATATTCACCATAATAGACACTTGTTATAAGGCACGACATTAAGTATAATGTTGATAATCCTCTCTTTTGAACAAGCTTTGTTGGTGACACCAATCAAATAAATCAAGGTGAACAATCCAATTTCTAATATTTCTTGATTAAAGAGCAGATAACAACATATAAAGCTGAAAAAACCTCTAAACTTAAGCAGAAGAAGGATGGAATAAATAAAATACAATACAAAACTTAGAGAGCTTATGCATTACCAATAACTGATCAATGAGGTCTCTTGCTTCTGCTGAAAAGTAATTTGGAAACCTGATATCTCTAGCAATAATTCGTTGGAAAATTAGCCATTCGCTAGCGTCTTTAAAAGGAGAAGTCCCTGAAAGCATTTGGTACAATGTGCATCCAAGTGCCCAAAGGTCATTCCTGGTTACATGTGTTCCAAAGAAGAAAGTCATTCAGACAGCTAAAACAGTTAATTGCCAAGAACGAATAATTTGAAAAATACAAGTTAATTACCCAAAAGTCGCCGGGGAGGAATTTAGAACTTCAGGAGGTACATAAGCAGCTGTCCCCACAAAGGTGCACGCCTTGTCATCTGAAGATTTTAACCAAAATATAGAAGTTCAATGAGTCATTCTTTGAAGAATAATACTTCTAGGGATAATTACAAAAACCACCCCTTATATTTGGCCTAATTACAAAAATCTCCAGTTATCTTTCAAATTACAAATAACCCCTTAAGGTGTTACAAAGACCACCTTGAGGTTTGTATTCACCTAACGAATACTCCCTTCCTAAGGGTACAATTTGTAAAATAAAAACAAATGTCAGGGGTACTTGTAATTTGAACGATAACTTTTTTTTTTTTTTTTTTTGTAATTAGGCTAAATCTCAAGAGTAGTTTTTGTAATTATCCCTAACTTCTACAACTTCTCAAAAGTATAAACAATACCTGATGCCGCATTTGGAAGGACAGTTATCCGGCTACCTTGCATAGGCTTTACGCTACCAAAATCAGCAATCTTGATATGCCCATCTGTAGTAAGTAGCAAATTCTCCGGCTGCCATTTTTAGAAACTATCAGCATTTTCAGCGAGATAATAGAAAAGGTTACAATCTCTCTAAAGTACCTTAATATCTCGGTGTATCAATCCCATACTGTGTATGTATTCAAGAGCATCCACAACTTCAGCTGCATAGAAACGAGCCTCATCCTC
Organism: Rehmannia glutinosa; assembly: GCA_016081115.2. Lineage (NCBI taxonomy): Eukaryota > Viridiplantae > Streptophyta > Magnoliopsida > Lamiales > Orobanchaceae > Rehmannia > Rehmannia glutinosa. The sequence continues at coordinate 272,680 of JABTTQ020001052.1, read as the reverse complement.
AGACAAACGGCCTTTCTGCACCATAAACCAACTAGGTCAACATTGCACAGATGTGACATGTTGAACGGGCAAGGAAGAGTTGATATTTATTTAACTAAGTTTTATTATTTATTGCCACAAAAAAAAAAAGAATACATGCTTCTAAGTTAATAGAGTTCACTTACCCTGGTTATTTGATCAAAAGTTCTCCGCCATCACATGATTCAAGCGCCATGTCTTCAGAATATTAAATGCAGGAATATCAAATTACCCCCACGACCAAAAAAATAAATAAATAAATAAAAATCAACCACTATAACAAATGAAACATAGTAATGCAACGAAAATACTCACACAGTGAGAAAGTATCTTGAAAAGTGAAAAACAACCGCACTACACCAGGATGATCTAACTGGTCCAATACTATGCGCTCCAATTTTACATAAGCCGTTTTATTTTCCTTAGTGATGAACTTTTTATCCATGATCTTCATGGCATAAACAATTCCCGTGTCTTTCTTCCTTGCCCTCACTACCTGTTGACATTAGAAATTAAATGAAATAGATGCTTGCCAACACTGAATAATAACTAAAATGAACAATATAATGAGCAATTATCGGAACAGTAGTATAGACAATGGACGAGTCTCTGTTTTATTACCACATTGAACTGTTACCAACCCACAACTTAAATGATGAAGACAAAAGTTGCTATGAAATTTCTAAAAGAAACCATGTAAATTTTTCAGCATATGCAAATTACATTTGCAGTACCACGAAGAACTTTCTCCAACATTTTTCAATTCTATATCATACCCATCATAAATAACTCACCAAAGTAGCATAAGAATGCTTCTAAATTTAGATGAAGGAAATTTCCATGGCTAAGATATCTTATTGGACTTGAGAAATTGTTAAGTCATTTTCCACCCGTATAGGTTGCAAAAATTCAACTTATAGTGGCAGAATAACATCCTTCAAAACCACATCCGTAACTATTTCCTAAAATTTATATTGGTGCATTATTCGCAAGCTCTAAATTCTTGATGGTTCATGTTCAAAAAAGTTAAGAGTCCTATATGAAGCCATTTTTTCAAATGACAAACATGATCACCGATACTGCTTTCTGGAATTATATACTCCTGCATAACTTCCTCCGATTTTAAATATAATTGAAACCCTTTTTCTTTTTCAACAACGGTAAGGTCTTCAAGCAACATTTTTTCCCTTCGAGTTAAAATGTTGCTTCAGGCTACACTGAAACTCAGTATTCAGGGGAGGCCCTTCGGAAACTTTTGACAGGTTAGGAAATTCTTCCTAATTTTGCAAAAATAACACTCACTCTCAGATAGGATTTTACTGCAGAATTAATACAAAGAAAACAACTACTTTGCAGTCTGTGAGGAGATGATTGAAATCCATGTATTCAACAGTCAGCTGAAGAAGCTCACATTACAATCAGGGCAAAAACACATACCCCCTTCACTTATCCAATAAATGTAAACAATAGGAAAAAAATATAATTGAATCCCAAATTGATTAACATAGATTTTTTTTTAGGGACACACTCGTATGGGATCAACCCGGGCCAATTGACAAACTTCTACCACAGAACCACATATGTTCATCCCTAATAACAGACCAATTGGACATAACAAAAAAAGGACAAATGAAGAGGGCCCATCACACAAAATACAGAGAAACAACACAAGTAAATGACAAAAATCCAAATAACACAAAGAAACAGATTTAAAAAAAAAAAAAAAAAAAAATTGAACGGTAAATATAAAGGGGAAAAAATATGGACCTTGGAATAAGAACCAACACCATAAATCTTCTCCAATTCAAAATCTTGGATGTTAAAATTCTCCTGAGGCGCTCTAAAGGCAAAGCTCTTAGATCTCTGAGGATGATTATTATTATTACTAGTATTGGGTGAAGAGCTGTTGTTTTCAATCCTCAGCTTTGAATCAAATTCCTTCTCCATTTTACCTTCTCCAAACAATGCCAACATTATTTCCCCCAAAATTCTCTAATTCCCACCTCCACACCCACATGCAGAGACCAAAATTAATTCCATATATGTTTTTTTCTTTAATCTATATCTACCTGTATACAAAACAGTTCTGTATATATCTCTTTACAGACGGGCGTTTTCAGCTTTCTCTCACTGGAAAAAAAAATCTTGGAATAAGAGTTAATTTTTTTTCCCACAGCCCCCAATGAAAAGGGAAGATGAAGACCGTTGAACAGCAGAGAAATTAGAAAACAATCTGAGAAACCACCACCCTATTTCAAGAAGACCCAAAAAAAGCAAATGATTCCATACACAAGTTATGTATAAATCAATGTAATATTCTTTTTTTCCCTTTTTTTTGTTTGGGGCGGAGGGGGAGGGGGTGGAATGGGGGTCAGTTTTGCGTATTTGTATGCAAATGTATACGCATATCTGAAAAAGGTAAGAGCTTTATGAAAATTTCAAGGCCCCAAAAAAGGAAAAGCTATGAAGGTGGGATGAATGGAAGGACTAAGGGGAAATGTGTGTAATGCATGTATGGGGATTGAAGAGCACATGAAAATGAATGATGGGCATCATCATGTCATTGGTATTTTCACTTAATTCCATCAATCAATGCTATTAAAGCATGCACCAACAATTCTTTTTTTTTTTTCCTTTTTTGGTTTATAATTTTATTGTCCTTTTTTAATTATGTTTTTTTCTTATAGTATATTAAATTAAGTTCCAATTAACTTGATATTATCATATCATTCTAATTTGTTAAAAATATTTTCTTCAGTATATATTTAGCACTAGCCATATACATATAAGATACATATAAAATAAAATACAACTCAAAACTAAAATAAAGAATTTAATGTATACCAACGGCTCGTTTGTTTTCCATGATTAAGGCTGACTGGATAGGATATCACACAATATCCGACGTTTGGTTTGGTTGATGAAGGCCCATGATATTTTCCCCGGCCCGCGATTGGATCACCCATATGGCTGATAATTGATCTTATCCTCCCCTGTGATAATTTTATCCTGATTTAAAGGATGTGTTGCTTTTACCTTTTTGCCCCTGAATTTAGATTCGGAATTACTTTTTTGTCCTTAGGTATTCTTCAAATTACACCACACCCGAAAATGTTCCCCTCTTTTATCTGAAAAAACCCTATCCCCCGCAACCCAGATTCGGAGGTAAGAGTTTCCCAGCCTAATCCATCTCTTCATGAATCTTATATTTCTACCATACCATCATAATCTATGTTTAGTTTATGTAAGATAATTATGCGATTAAGGTCAGAGCGAAGCTGGTAATCATTATTAACATTTGTTTTTCGTCAATTTGTATTCGAAGGTATTACCAGAAATCCTTTCATTTGTGAAGGTGTGCTTTGATTTTCCTTGTTTAATTCAGAAGATGAAACGCAATAAAATATGTGCTTTGATTTTCCTTGTTTTATTTGTGAAGATAGGTGTTTTGATTTTATTACCAGAAATCCCTAGAAACGGTAAAATTCAAAAGAAATGGATTGGAAGAAGATGAAGCGCATGTATCACAATCGTTTAAAAACAAATTAATGGGGATGTTTTTTGGTCTTTTAACAAATTTATCCTCCTTAGTCCCTTTTCCCAAACGAACGAATAAAAAATAATCCCAAAAACCACAGAAATATTATCTTAAAAAACGAACACAAAATAAAATATCTTGGAATACCTTTGTGGATAAACTTATCTAATCCCATCAAGGAAAGCAAACGAGCCGCAAATTGATAAAATATGTTTATATGGAGAGCCTAAAAAGGAGGAGAGCAGAACATGATGATAACTTGATTGGTGGGAAGTAGGGGTGAGAAATGGCCCGACCTATATCGGACTTGGCTGACCTATTTAACAAATGAGTCAGTTTAAATCCTTTTAGCCTATTTAAATAAATGAGTCATGTTCATGCGTTTGGAAAAGGTTTTTAAGCTAAACGACGTATGCATAAGTCTACATATATAATATTCGGATTTGGTTCAAATGAGACCACCCTCCCTAGGTGAGACAGTGTGGACTCATCTTACCCATTGATCTTAAAAAATGAAGGGATGTGATTAATTCAGTTTTTTTTTTAATTATTTCCTAATTTTTGCTGATTTTAAGGGTAAGATTGTAATTTTGTAATTCAAATTAGTGGTCCCAAATGATTTTATGGTTCAAATTAGTGGTCCCAAATTTGATTTTAAGGCAAATAAGACAATCACGGATTTTGTGGCGGAATTTAAGGAACTTGTTTTCTTTCTAAATATTTTTATTTTACAAAGATAGTTAAGGTTCTTTTACTTGCATAATTAGACATCAAATAATGCATATTTAGTTATTTTGTTGGCACTGTTTTACGAAAACAAGACATAATTGAATATAACGTATTGCATATGTAGTTATACTACACTGCATAAATAAGTTCAATATAATGTATATTTAGTTATGAAAATGGGATGTTGCTTTTGGAAATTATAAAAATGAGATGTTACATAATGTCTCGTGCATATTTAGTTATTCCACAATGCATAGATAGTTTTTAGATAATACATAGTTAGTTGATTTTGTTGCATAGTTTATGACAACTTGTATAGTTGGTTATACTGTACTACATATTAGTTTTTTTACGCTGCATAGATAGTTTTCAGATAATGCATATTTAGTTGAGTTTTGTTGCATATTTAGTTTTCGAACTCACCGTATTTCTGTAATATTGCACCGATTTTTCGTGTTTTTATCTCAGTAATTTTCATGAACCTGTAATTTTCGAGTTCTTCACGTTTCTTTATTTGCGTTTAATGGAGAGAGAGAGAGAGAGAGAGAAAGAGAGAGAGAGAGAGAGAGAGAGAGAGAGAGAGAGAGAGAGAGAGAGAGAGAGAGAGAGAGAGAGAGAAAGAGACGTGAGATTGGAGAAAAGGAGATGTATGAGAGAAAAGAGATTTGATTCCATTTTTGAACTAACTCATATGTTATTTTACCCTACTACCCTTATATTGATTAAATTAATATTTTAATATATTTTTATCCATTAAATCATACCCATTGATTAATAGTGGGGGATGATTGAGATTAGTCCATTGTATCTCACCTAGAGACATGGTCTCACTTGATCCTCCCCCTATAATATTATATATAATACATATGGCAATATTTATAATATATATAGATATTTATGGTTTCTTTGAAGCTCTATATATTAAATATGTCTTATATATAAAGAAACTATAACATACTAATCAAATAAATAATACATAATTGACAATCCATTATTATTATTTTTAAATATTAATTTTATAGGCTAAACGAGTTTTAAATAGGCTCGGGCCAGGCCTTTTAATTAAAAAGGTCAGACCAAGTTTACCAAAAAAGTCTATCACAAGTAATAAACCAAATTTGGGCCCAAACTTAGCAAAGTATGCACATGTCGTCCAATACAGAACTTGGTTTGGCCTAACCCATTTCCTCCCTAGTGGGGAGTCTTTCAAAAGGGTAAGAATTAAAATGCTACTCAATTGGTACCACACAACTCCTTTATTATTTTAACATATGTACCATTATCATATATACATGTAGTTAAAAAAAAATCAAAATGATACATATGTCAAAATCACTATGGATTTTGGAATTTAAAGTGAGGGGCTATTTCTTTAAAGTAAAAACTAGGTTTTGGAATCTTGCTTTTTAAATAATTTATAGTCCCACATTCTCATTGTTATGGTCTAATGTGATTCTATATATACATACTTTTTTATATATATTTTAAAAATGATTGATTAATATTGTCATACTATTATTTAATAGAGATGATATTTAATAGTACTTGTTTGGCAAATCAGACGTGTTTGGTGGATATTGTTTGTAACATCCAAAAGAGGTGATGGTGATATATAGCTGCAAACATGCTTATTATTTGATTAATTTTTTAGCAACCAATCCAGACAATCACAATCCAATCTATGCTAAAAAAAATTATGGTTCACATATAGTATAATAAATAAATTTATAAAGTTCTTAAAAGACATTAGAAAATATTAAAAAAAATTATAAGATGTTTTTGAAGTATTAGAATTTTCAGAAAATGTGTAATAACCTTCAACACCTGGTTATGAGCTTTTTAAGACACTATATTATTTTTCAAATCATAACAAACTTCTTTTTTTTTGAGAAAAATCATAACAAACTTCTTACTCTGTATATGAATGGTAAAATTATCGGAATTAATATATTTCAAACCCATGCTTTTATCTTATTTAAATATTTTAAAAATTAATGACAATTCTAGTGAAAATAAAAGTACACAAAAAACTATTAATTTTTTATCCATCTTCAAATTATTAAAAAAAAAAATTAAAGTCCATCCCTTTAACAATGACAAAAATTTGATTGCAATTAAACGTTTATACTTATCCGTGGTGGGCAGCCATGCATGTCAAAACATTAATCACATAATGCTGTCAAGAAATGGTCCAAAAGTACAATAAATATAGTTAAGCCCAGCTGCAATTAGGTGGCCATTTAATATTTATTCTCATAAAATCACTCAAGTGTCTATAGGTCATTAAATAATAAGTACCTAAAAATGTGATTAAGTATATCGAAAAATCATCATCATGCTATAACCTCAACTATTATCTAATAAGTGACATGGAATCAACCTAAAACTCCGCCTGGATCTTCCTTTGCAAAATGATATTTCATTTCGTATTTCATATTAGGGATGATTACAAAAACACCCTGAAGTTTGGGCTAATTACAAAAAAACCCAGAGATGTTTTAAAATTACAAAAACATCTCCAAGTCTGATTTTGTCTTAAATTTAAGAGGGTAAATGTAATATTTTCATGATGTCAAGGGGTTTTTTTGAAATGTTTGTTTGCTTTTGAAGGGGGGAAATGTAAGACAAAATCAAACCTAAGTGGGTTTTTTGTAATTTTAAAAACAATTCGGGTATTACTGTAATTAGCCCGAACCCAGGGGATTTTTTTGTAATTATCCCTTCATATTATAAAGAGTGTATTTTGAAGATCCAAATTGCTTTTCCACATGCTAAACTCCTTTCATTCCAATTCTTCTCAAAAGAAAGAAGAGAAGAGAATGTACATAAAGTTCAAGACTATAAACAAGAATTGCACTAATGAAAAAAGATGTCAAAAAAACTAAAAAAACCAAAGAAAAGAAAAAATACAGTTACATTTTTACCTTAGAAACTTTCATTCACTATAAATCCCACCCATCCTTCCTCCTGCTAAACTCCACCTTTCTGGTACTTAAACTTCCATACATTTCTGAGAACTTCCTCAGGCAATTGCTTCTAACCTCATAATGAGCTTGAGTGTTCCTACTAATTGCAACTCCGGAAAACTTCGACATATCGATCGCCCACACAGGTCTCACATACTCGACTACGCTAGACGAGCTCGCGTTCGCATACAAATAATTCATCAACACATCCTCACAATTGAAATAACGATCGACCAACGCTCGACCCCTGGCCGCTTCCGTGCTCCAATACCTCTCGAACGCCACCCGGCCTTCGATAAAAGCAGCCCCTGTCAAAATCATGTTGTATCCGTTGTGCTGACGAGCGTGTCTCTCATTTCTATACTCCAATGGGCCGCCACTAACGAGCCGAGGGTAAAACCCAACGATCCGTTCCGGATGCTCGCGCCAAACCCTAAACCCTCGTTCGACATCATCACAAGTCATCATAATATCATCGTCGAGCTCGAGAACCGCTCGAGTCTTTATTAACGGATCCACCCTGAATCGATTGTTCAACGAGTTTTGATCCTCTACTCTTATCCTAACCGGCAATGCCGAATCAAAATCACTCGATTTCGGAGGTACACCTTTATTCCAGACGACAACTATCTCACGCACCGAGGAGCATCTCGAGTAATGCTTTACGTACATGTTCAAATTCCAGAGACGAGCATCGTATGTCATTGTTAGCAAAGTGAATTGGGAGTAGTGACCGTTCAACGGGTAAGGTTCTTGTGCACCACTTCCACCGTATAAATACTTAACTCCAACACACGTTAGCGTCACGGTCACTATAATAGTTACTGTGAGGACAACCACTCCGGTGCAAGTATTTGGCCGTATTTTAGCACGGAGAATCGAGCTTGCTCGGTTCAAACGACTGCAAAAAAGTCTCAGCTTGGAAGATATGATTGGTCTCTCCCTAGCCAAGAAAGTATCACTTCTCTTTCCCATGTTGTGTGGGCACCAACTTAAAGGTACTATACACTTTACAGCCCCAAGTAGAATCCCGACAAGTACAACTAATGCAATAACAGAAACAACCGAAGCAGACCCAAGAACGAACTGACGAATTACATCTCCTGAGGAAATTCGATCCCCATCAAGAACGGCAATCCATTCGCCCGAACTGAGTTGTTGTACGTCTAAATGATGGTTGCGGGCCCCATTCCAAGAGTTTATACCCTTAATCGACTCTTCTAAACCCAATTGAACCTCGACTTCTTTGAACTCGTTAGCGGTCAGAGTTTCAACTTTGAAAACCCGTGTCCTATGCCCGTATGTCTCACCACAGTCTTGCCCAATACGATATAGATTTCCGTCATACACAAACGGCCTGCCTCCGTTCCTAGCTCCCATGGTCTTGTCGGTGTTATAAATAGGGTTGTTTCGATGAGGTTTCCAAGGACCAAGAGGCGAGCTGCTATGCCAAATCCCGAGCTGTCCATTTTTCTTGGTGCCAATCTTACTGTGATCTGAACCGAAAAGCCAGAACTTACCCTCGTGAGGAATTATAATAGAATCGACGAGCGGCTTTTTTAGAATAATCCGATCCAGTGTCCATTTCAAAGGGAAGTCAATTGCGCGGTAAAGACGAAGATCCCCTTTCGCACTGCCCTCGGGCATCATATATATCTGTGAGAAACAATAAAAAGTGACATCAATGGAGAAAGAAAATGGGACTGCGAATACATCACTGACTTGCAATGATGCATCACTCTTGATAGAACTTCACTGGATACTGTACGTAATATAGAGTTGAATATATGATGAATAATTGAATATAAACGGTGATCCATCGATAAAATGGTGCTATCTGGTAATTAACATTATGGTATAACTACAAATATTACCCTTGCGGTTTAACCTAATTACAAAAAAAACCAGTTATCTTTCAAAATTACAAATATCCCCTAGACATGTGTTCATTTTATTACGAATTGCACCTAATGTAGGGGGGTATTTGCAAAACAAACAGAAACCTCAAGTGGGTACTTCATATTTGTAATACTTCAGGTGTATTTGTAATTTTAAAAGACAATTGGATCTTTTTGAAATTAAGCTTAATCTCATTGGTAAATTTGGTAATAATCCCTTAACGTAGAAGGGCATTAACTCTTTCCAATGACACCCTAAACAAAGCCAGACGTAATTACAGACATAATTATTGCAGAATGATACATAATGAGCTTCAATATTAGCATTCCCTTCACAAACAAGAACCACCCCTCGCGCGCGCGTTGGATCTGCCGTGTCAAGTGCCACGGTATATAATCTTACCCACCATGTAAATGAACATGTATTGCACAATAGATAATATGCATGATACAAAAGTTGAGGTCTTACGTTTCCATTGTATTCAAAGACATACGGATAGGATAGATGCCAATCTTCATCCAGAGCAATACCCAACTGCTGCCATGTTGCTCCATTGTCTATGCTTTGAGCTACTCCAATATCTCCTTGCATTGTAATTGAGTTTTTTGCTTCAAAAAACAGGTAAAGGATATCACCCTGAACAATGTGATCAAACATTACTACATTAGATCATGTTATGTGCCAAATCACAGACAATAAACACCTAAGACGCCACTGGGATGGGGAACACAGAAGTTGCAAATTTTTTTATTCCAAAAAACTATAACATGCAATTCTTCTCCACCTTGATATCGCCATTCAGTAATTTGGCAATCCGTCAAAATGACAACCAAGAAATAAACAACTCCAATCAAATGCAAGTGTTGAAAAAGTAGCTACAGGCGAGAAACCTGAAGATTCAGAGCCAATGAGCAGTAAAAGAGCCACTGTTTTCTTTATGCAATAACCAACACCAACTTAGAAATCAATTTTATACCGTGAATGGCCCAATTTATCCACTCTTAAAGAAAAGTTCCCGCCCTTCTTGTTAAGACTAAAAGTTCCATGCCCGATATCAGTTCCAGTTTGCTTCAAATACTAACTAAAGAATCAGAACTTTTTCATATCATAATATCAACATCAAGGATAAAATGGGTTTAAACTGTTGCATAGAGTATGAATAAATAAGAAAACAAGCAAAAAGAAGAAAGGCAGAAAAGGGTGGAAAATACATTATATATGAAGGGGGTGGCAGCCAATTGCCTGCTGAGCAGATGGGTACAACCAATTAGAGATTAACTACACATATAGAAAGTAGTTCCCATGATCTATGTACACCTAAAATTTTATTATCTTGGTTTTGTGCGTCATGTAAAATAAACTCTATAGAGTATAACGAGTTTACTTCGCCTAAAACTTAACAAGCTTAGCAAGTTCCCGAAAGTATCTCCCTATTTCAGTAATAGCTAGTTTCGTCATGCAGACCATACTTTGAGGCATGTCCGGGTTTTGTGCTAATCAACTTGATACAACTAAGACATGCAGTTTACCAGGAATACAAATCTACTTGACACCATTTCAACATTTTTCCATTAAAAGACTGTATAGTACCTATATATCTCATAACCTGCTAATTTTCTACATGTGATGCCTCCTTACATGGCACACACCTTGTTATACTACTCCTGATGTTTACAATTGGCTTGCTCAAGAAATTAGCTCATAAAATACATAATTTGCCCCCAAAGGATGCCAGTCATTCATAATCTTGATAATGGAGACAAACGCACCACATTCCAAACATATATGCACATATACATGTATGTAACACATGTCGGGGTACAACAAGCAGAGTTTGTTTCATATAAAGCGTCAAGCACCAATGCACCCTGGCCAATGGTTTTACACCTTTAAGCAGTAGTCTAAACCATTACAAACATAGATAAAAGAGGCCCAATCTAACACAAATTAACATTTATTTAGTTTATGATTGTAATCCTTATATCTTATTCCTCTTTTTTTCCCCAAAAAAACTTCTACGAAATTTTTGGCTTGACTAAACAAAAACTACCACAATGAACATATTTATAGAGCGTACAAACCACCAATGATTTTAATGCCCCTCATGAAACACCAAAAGCTGGCTTACCTTTGTCTTGGGCCACTAATATTTCAATTATACCCCGAATCTTACATTAGTAACAGCTTATTCCTCACCCACACCTCCCCTGGAAAATATTAAAAAAAAAAGAAAGAAAGAAGGTTCCCAAAGGGCCACTAGATTTGGATGTCTAATTTCCATTCCACGTTTACAGTGAGAACTCATATATTCTTTCCTAAAGCATAGTTGGTACATGCTGTCCCAAAAAACAAGCATATCTGAAACCTAAAGCAATGTATCAATAAAGCCCCAAAACTCTTATATGATAATCTAATATCGTTATCCTTTCCCTCCACATCCAATTTACACCTCAATCCACTTGCCCTAATCTGGAAAAGGTGCTCTGCTTTATCCCTGTGAGCATCCTTCCAGCAGGATATAATACTAGCAGATCTCATGACCCCATCTATGCATAATATAATACTAAAAGCAATACAAAGCTGTGAAATATAAATCAATTGTTTCTAATCACTATTTGACCTGTCTGTTGGAGATGACATATCCCACTAAGTTATCCAATCAATTAACAGATGGAAAAGATGGAAAACTAGAGGAATAGAAAGTGAAGTGATGCCATGCCCACTATTGCATTGTCAATAAACAATTACTGTTGTGTCACCCATTACTGTAAGTCTGTAACCTATTTGACTCAGAGATAATTAAACAGAATAATGCCCAAAAGCATACATAACAGTTCACAAATTCTTCTAAAGCACATCTTTAACAGATAATTGGACAAACTAAAAAGTAACTACAAATATTCTCAAAAAAAAAAAAATTAACTACAAAGAAAGATTAGAATTACCTGCACATAAAGAAAAGGGTCAGCAACAAAGTTAGTTGGAAACCCGGCATCAGAAAGAGATGCACAAGTGAGCACTGGGTTGGCTACAGGCCATGCTGCACTCTTGTCCTTCCATACATTCATCTGCAACCAATTTTCAAGAAGTTGAAATACTATATAATAAATAAATAAATTCCAAATCCCCAAGTAATTCAAATACAAAACCAAACTAATCTTGAAAATTGATTAAAAGTTAACTGACATGCGGCCTCCTACTTTTTTCAATTAGTTTGTCTCAATTCCTATATCCATCAGTTCTATGGAAATAATTAGAGAAAATGTAGAATTTGTACAAAGCATTAGTACAATCATCATACTAGTTATCTTATCATGATTTCAATCTTGTATAAATAATGACACAGTATGAGATGGCAAAAAGTGACAACCTAAAAACTAATCAGATAAATATGTTTTGAATTGGCATTTAGTTTAGATAGATTAAGATACTAATTGTTGGAAACCAGCAAAACAAAGTTCTCTTGAAAAGACATTTTCTCGAAAGAAGAGTTTAATCTCAAATCAATAGGAAAAACAGTAGACTGAAGGGATAATTATGTCCACACAGACTATATATGATACTTAAACCAATTCAGACTATATATCTTTACAAACCAATTTATTTCTAATTTACTGGTGCCCAAAATTGAAACCAATAGCAGGGGAAAATTATAAAGAGATAGAAATAATCTTAAATTCTTAATACTTATCCTATTATATTTCATAATATTTTGTTACACCTTACAAGGACTAGAGTACTTTTCCAGTGTTGACTTTTTATATATTAATAAACAATCTTTCACGAGACCGCACTTTAATAGGACAAACAAGTATGAAAATGAAGGTAAATCAACATGATCTTGAAACTATCAAAAAGAAAAAAAGTTGTAATCTTCTCATCTTCCACCAAACAACTGAAAAACAGGAAGAAAAAAAAGGAAGAAGAAGAAGAGCTGAATAAACAGTGTTGTACACCAGACAAACCCAGAACTTCACCATTAAGCATTCATTTTTCTAGAAATCTAGCCCATGAAAAACTAGAAATCAATTTATATATATAAGGAAAAAACCCTCTCTCTCTCTCTCTCTCTCTCTCTCTCTCTCTCTCTCTCTCTCTCTCTCTCTCTCTCTCTCACACACACACACACACACACACATGTATGCAATTTTTTTGCTAAATAAGAAACTTACAGCTTCAATGGGTTTGAGAGAAAAAGGGGAATCCCCATAGTAAACGCCCACAGCCCACGACCCTTCATTGTCCTCTCGACACCCGTACGCCGTGATCCCCGTGCGCACATTAGGCGTGAGCATGTACCTCGCGTAAAACCTCCCAATCGAACCCAAAACGACAAACGAAACAAAGAAATACGCAAAAGTTGACGACAAAACATACGACTCTTTATTGTGATTTCCATTTCCATTCTTGCTAATAATGCAATTACTCTTCCCACCTCCATTGCTGTTGTGCCACCGCCACCCACCACCTCCGGCGGAGGTCCCAGAGGCCACAATCGGGCTCGAACCCATTTCTCACTTAAATAACGGTAACCCCTCCCAAAAAAAAAAAAAAACTCCTGTGAAGGGCAGCCGCCGCCGGAAAATTCTCACTGCTACTGTAGCAGCGGCGGCTTTGCATGTACCGGAAAAGCTAGAAAAGGTTGCATAAATATTTTTTCCTCCGAAACGGAACGAATAATAAAGGTTGCAACAGTTGGGGGGAGGGGGGGCTTTTGAGGAAAGTATTTAAATTCTGGGATTTCAATTTTTTTTCTTTTCTTGTTTTGGATCGTTTGGTTTCTCTGTGCCAAATTTTGGATTATTGAAATTGTAATGGCACAAAGAGAGTGGAAAGTTGATGAAAATCAGGGGCAGTTTTGGGGAAGGGGAAGGGGTTTGTGGGGCAGAGAGGGGTTGGCACCTTCTCTATGAAATTCAATTTCGTTCCCATCTGTTAGTATATATTCGTATCTACATATAGGGGTATAATACGGTTTATATGTGTGTATACCCTTGTAGATTTTGTTTAATACCTCATTTTTTTCGTATAAATACAATGGGATAGTAGATAAAGGAGTACACGCACTTAAATGATATCGAACTCGAGTCAATTGCCCTGATAATACAAGTCTCTGGCTTTTTAATAAGTAGCGATTATGGGGAAAAAATCAAATTTTAACTGTGTATTATAGACGTTGGATGAAAAATATATATAAAATATACTTTTTTTAAAAATTAATGTAGAACGAGGAGTTAAATTGTATAAATAACTTTTTAACTAATTAAATACAATATTGTTTGTTGCTTGGAATATTAAAAGGCACAGAAAAATTATCGATTTTTTTTTCTTTGACATATGTGAGTAAGCAATAATTGTCGTCGTACATTCGTACTATTTCCTAAGTTTTATTCTGTTGTTTTTTCAAGTACTATATGCATGAATATGTACTTAAGATTCATGAACATTTTTTCAATTCCAAATTACACTTATTATATTATATTTTTTTGTTGGGAGTCCAAGGGCACCATTCATCTACCATATTATTATGATATATTGTCCATTTTAGGCCCAAGCAATCATGGTTTTGTTTGATACTTCAACCTAAAAGGCTTCATATCAATAGAAATATGGGAAATTAACAAGAATACCCACATTTTCTGAGTCAATGTCAATTTTTTATATTTTTCGGTAATATTTTACTTAAATTTACGCTTCCGCCCTTTTTTTTTACACAACAATACGCTACAGGAAAAATTTCCGGACATTTTTACGCTTTGTTTCAACATTGTTTCTAACATGTTTCAAATATAGACAACCAAGAAACAATATTGAAACAAAACTAGAAAAAATATAGAAACACCATATGAGCAAAAATAGTTAAAAATATCCACTCAAAAAAAAAGTTAAAAATATGTAAAAAATTAAACATCAAAAACTTCATGAAAACAACAAGGGAACATCGGAACAACATTAAAAAGAGTATGGAAACAACCCAGAAACAACGTAAAGAATATTTAAAACACCACATGAATAAAAAAAGTTTAAAAATTGGTAAAAATCGTATTTACAAATTGAACACTACATGAAAATAACAAAAAGAATTATTAACAACATAAAAAATAGGTTAAAGTTGTTTTGAAACATCGAAACAACAAAGAAACAATATAGAAACAACAAAGAAACAATATAGAAACAACAACGAAACAACTTATATAACATATAAAACAATGCAGGAAAAAAAAATCAAAAAATATATAGGAGAATAAAAAAATTTAGGTACAAAAGAAAAAAAATAGGTACAAAAGTAATTGGAGCATATTATATGGTAAGTGTACAAAAATCAGCGTATTCCATGTAATTTCCCCTAAAAATATTGTCTATCTTATAAACTCATGACCTTTCTCATGTTTAGACTCTAGTCGATGTGCGAATTTCAAATTTGTTTGCATAACTTGACATTTTTCCTCATGGTATCCCCAATTAATGTCCCTATCATAATTAAAAATAATTAAACAAAATATGTCCATATATGTACACCACTCATGATATAATAATAAAAATCTTTTGAGTTACTATTTATATAGGAATTTATTCTCGATTTATACTCCTATTTAATAAATTCATATTATATAAATCTCATAAATATTTAATAAATTATTTGTATTGAAAGAATGGGGAAAAATAACAATATATTAAGAATCTTCTCACATAAATATATTAATTTTATAGAATAACTAGATGATGCTCATGTGCGATGTATGAGCTATCTACGCAGAGCTGTCAAATGGTCAGTCGGAGCTGGTTCACTGGGCCAAGGAGAATTTTGAGTTGGAGTTGGGCCGAAATTCCATCTAGCGTTATTTTTGAGATTGGTCCGACCCAACCCACGAAAATAACATGAAATGAGCAGGTTGATTGGGTCGGCCATACTTTTTGGACCTAAAGGACCGGACCAAATAAAATAAAAATCAATAACTGATAATTAAAAATTAAATACAAACGATTGTATTTTACAATCTTAGTTGAAATATAATCTAAATCTTTCCAATATATCGATACAATATTTAATTATTGAATTGCAAGTCCTAAATTAGATTGATAATCATGCCAAAACTGAAAGAGATTTAATGATTTATGTTAATTATTATAATTAAAAATATATTGCACCAAGCCGCCAATCATGTAAATCCTTCCTTTTTCTAATGAAAAAACACTGAAATACGTTTTTAGCAGTATGGAAATATTTTCAATTATAAATTATCCCATTACTTTTAGATATGCTTTTAATAAAATTATTGAATGGAATTAAATTGGAAGACTTATTTTTATCGCAATATATTGATTTTCTATTTATGAATCATTTGTGAAATTAATGTCAATTATATATATATATACATATTACTTGACCAATAATTCACTTGATTACCCTTTTTTTTATTAATTTATGAATAAAGAAGAAGACAATATATATTGATTAAAATTAAAATGAAAAGTCAATATCTAATAACAAAAATTAAATGATTACGTTTGTACTTTAGGATCTTGTTGAAATCTGGTATTAATTGTATAATTAGTATAGATACTATTTAATACAAAATTTCTGATTAATAATCTTACCAAAATGGATGTAAATAAAAAGTTAAAGCTATATGATAGTTACTGTAATTTTTAATATATTGTCAGTCAATCTTTTAATTAAAAAAAATCAAGAATTATTTTTAGCAAGTGCATTTAGATGGGAAAACGAAATCGGAAACATATTTATTTTATATATTTGTATCGTACATTCATGAATTAATCACATTCTATAAACAAGGATTTTAGTTGTATAACAAAGATTTGCTCGAATTGTTCCCAAAATTTTCTCCAATAATATTTTAAAAGCTATATGTAGAATTATTTTCAAATTCCTGATTTGCTATTATGGTTACTAATTTCCTATTGCTAGAACTGTTGATAGATTCTGCATAATTTACCCATAGTTTTCCACAAATAAGAGCATCCTCTAATATAAATAACAAATGTAGGCACTATCATTTTGTCTTTTTTTGCATTTGTTCAACCAAATGCATGTCAAATTACTATTTCTTCTTGGGTAGTCAATTTTAGAAATTATTTACTGTGAAATCATTTTCAGAAATTCCCAACTAAACATGAATTGGTTGCAGTTCATTCTTTTACCAAAAATGCTTGTCAATAATGACATATTACATTTTTCCTCAAAAAAGGAAAATAATAATAATAATTATTATAATAATAATAATAATAATAATAACAACAACAACAACAACAACAACAACAACAACAACAACAACAACAACAACAATAACAACAAAAACAACAACAATAATAGGTTACGAAACAAACCAATATATGTCAATAGTTATCATAAACAAAAGTTGCAAAAACTACCTTAAGATTTAGTCAATAATATATATAAAAAAATCTCATTTTTTTCCTTTCCAAATTACAATACTCCTGAGGTGTATTACGAATACCCCTAAATATGTGCAACTTGTAAATATAAACTAAAGGGATGGTTGTAATTTTGAAAGATAGGAATATTTTTGTAATAATTAGACCGAACTATATCTCAAGGTAATTTTTGTAATTTACCCGGAACTAAATATCTAAAGTTTTACAGCTCGAAATTGAATTAGTTTCAATTTTTTGAGATTTTTTTATTTGAATCCTACACAAAATGTGGTATTTATTATTTACTTAATAATTGATTGTTGATAGTTGGTATTTATTAAATTTTGATTGCCAATTTTTTTATTAAGTATTATGTGGTATAATAATGTAACATGGTTGTCGTTCCATTTGAGATGACGAATATCAACATTTCTGAAAATAGTGTTTTTTTTTTCTTTCTAAAAAGTATCAAAAAGAATAAAAAGTAGGAATTAATGAGTTCGTTTACAATATGCTATCAATTTTCTCCACGGCAATTATAGTTCTATAAGAAATGGAATATAGATAATGCTTCCTATGGTCAAGATTCTATCAGTTTCTCTATCACATTTTTTTAAGCATCAAAACGAATTACATTCGTCAGAAAAATCTTACAACTAGTAACAATATCGAGTAAAAAACAGTTAGAACTTGGAAGACCTACATAATCATAAATATATACATATCTAAAATAATAAAAATTAAACCTAACATCTAATTGTCCCGCAGAAAATCTCAACAAGGCGATGGACAAACACGTACAAAAATTGGTCTCGTTTCTATAATTAATCGTCAGATAATAATTCATCTAAAAATTCTGACAAACCATGGAGACAAACTTATTTCACTATACAAAAAATCACTAATGGAGACAAACTTATTTCACTGACGAAAACTGGAAAATACCCATGGTGGGATACACGTAAACTCCCATAAACGAAGATTAAAAACATTGAAAATCACTTCTACATCCTCCATGGGAAGATGTGGGGAAAAAAAAAAGAGAAAGACGATGCAACACAACTAAATTTCTGTGTCACGTTAAGCTGTAAATTTTTTCATAGGTGCCCTTATTAATTAATGTAATTTATTTCGCACTATATGTTGAATTTTTAGTCCAATAATTAATGTTGATAAATTGTGAAAGCAAGACTTCATTTTTAATTGTTTTTTTATAGCTGAAACAGAAGTATTTATGATAATTAACACATAATTATCAGAGAGGGAAAAAACAATAATGTCCATTGTGACCCCAAACGTGTTTAAACTCATAATCCATTGACTTAGATTTCATTAATTTTGTTATTCAAAATTAAAAAAAAAAAATTCTGTTATCAAAATTGGAGTTTGTTTTATATAATTAAATACACTTTTGTATGACAAAACAAGTTTAAATCATCTAACAGTTTAAAGTATCAAATTCCATCATAATATAATCTTTTCAATTTTCCATTCATGAGCAATATACATGATTAAAGTCATATGTGAAATTTAAATTATTTGTACAGTACGAATTTACACTTACCTCAAAATTTCTTTTTCATTATACTCAGTTTGAATTTAATCCGGTCAAAATTTGCTGTTATTTTAACTATTATTGATCGTTTTGAAAATCGAATTGTATTGATTGAAAATAAATAACAAGACATAAGGAGATATTTGATGTGTATTCAATTTTCATTTTGTTTAGAGATTTCTCCTGAATACAATTTTCATTTTAAAACCAAACTACCTAAAAGCAGTTAGGGTGACGTGATGTCGATTCTTTGACCACAAACCGTTGTTGTTAATTCCTCCTGTAACGATTTACAGGATGGAGGAGAACTTCGTGACAATGATCACTTTCATCTTGGACAAGGACCCTGACTAGTTGAGACATAACCTACGCTTCACATCATCCACGAAGCTCTTGGACAAGGATAGTGAGAGCCCTCATGGATGGGGTTCATCTTTTGTATAAATAAATAAAAAAAAATAAAGAATAAAGAGATATCATAGCTATAAGATCTGTCAAGTCTAAGCTAAGCTAACATTTCTGGAAAGATGTATTGTATTTTTCATTTAATGAAAATATTAGTCAAGTGTGCTACGCACATATAGAAGGAGGATTTGTATAACAACATGTAACTAACTTTTAACTAATTTATAACTAACAAACTCTAGAATCTTCTTGAATTTTATGAGCTCTAACTAAGGGCGCAAACAAATCGAATTGAATCGAATATCAAAATATTTAATTCTTATTCGGCTCATTTAAAAATATTTTTATTCGTATTCTTTTAATATTCGAATACAGAAACTAAATCTTATTCTCATTTGAACATATATTTGAATACATCAGAATCAATTCGAATATTTGAATCTTATTCCTAACCTATATTTATCTTCTTTTTTTTTCTAAATAATTAATTTTGGGTCTTGAAATTGCTAAATATATCAACAACATATTAATCATCAAATACATGAACAAAAGAAAAGAGTCAATTGTCAAGTCCATCAAGAATATATTATATATTATTAGTAGAGAATATATGGTTTACTATATATTAATAATAATCTACATAAATACATATATACTTATATGTATGAGGATTAAAGATTATATATAAGTAATTTGTATAAATATAAATTATTAATATAAATAATATTCTTCGAATACTCGAATCGAATATATAATAATCATATTTGTATTCGCATAATATGCGAATTGAAAAATATTCTTATTTAGATTCGTATTCTAATTTTTCGAATTCGAATGTCAATATACGAACTTGATTACCAAATTGAATAAAAAAGATTCGCTTCTTTTACACTACTAGTTCTAACATGATCACAGTATTGTTTTATTAGCTTATTTATTATGCATTAATAAGTGTAATAGGTTTTTCTCCCTTTTCAGATTTCTCTAGAAAAACAAATATATCTTTCATTAAGTATAAAGTTGAGAAAAAATCATTTTTGGTCTCATTAGACTTTATCCCCTCATGATTTTAGTCCCATTAGACTCACTTTTAGTCCCAAATCGATATTTTTCACCAAAAATAGTCCCATAAGACTAGAAAACTGAAATTTTGGTGTTCCGTTAAATAATTAACGAAAATCGTTATGATGACAAACATGGTCTCATAGGACATCAAAGTTAAATTTTTAACGACAAAAATGGTCCCATATGGCACCAAAGTTAATTTTTTCACCAAAAATGGTCTCATTATTCTTTATTTTGGTTAAATTTGATATTATTGGTGATAAAAATTATTTTAAATATTATATTTTGTGTTATTTATTTAAATTAATATTGTCTATGTCCCACTTGAAAACTAAAAAAATCTCTATCCTTCAAATATTTTTCTAAAAATATATTTTTCCAGTGCGTTTTATTTATTTCCCAAAACAAATTCTTTTACTTAAAATATTTAGAAAAACAAATAATTTTTCTATATTTTTTAAAGTTTAAATCACTTCTTGATTTTGAAAAATATATGTTGTTCAACTATCAATAAAATTAAAAAGTTTACGATATTAAATAATTTCATAATTTTTAAATCAAGTAATTATTTTTAAAAATTTTAAAAAAATACTATTAAAATATTTTAGTATAGTTAAATTATAAATACTATTAAAAATCTTTTAGTAATGTTAACCTTGCTCACATTTTTTTTATTTTTTTATTTTTAAATATTATATTTTTTATATTTTTAAATCAAACTTTACATTTTCTCAAAAAAATAAAAAATCAAACTTTACATATATACACATACATGCATTGGGTTATATGAGATCAGTATCCTGGGGCAAGAACACAAGGACCAAAAAAAAATTCAAACTTTACATATATAAACATACATGCATTGGGTTATATATGCATGTATTTGATTTTTTTTTCCGTATTACACATTCACAAAAAAAATTATTTAACATCTACTTTTAAAAATTATTTTTCAGAAATTTTAAATTTTATAACTTGAGTTATAAATTTTGTCATTTAAATTACTTTGTTATTTTTCTAATTAAAATAAATAATACATATATTGAATCTTTTTTTTTTGTATTACACATTCAAAAACAAAATTAATTAACATGTATTTTTAAAATTTATTTTCCAGAAAAATTGTTTTATATAAGTTGAATTATAAATTTTATCATTTAATTTACATTTTAGTTTTTTAATTATAATAAATAAGAAATAGTAACTTTAATGATAATATATTTTTAAAATAGATATTAGTGATAATATCAATTTATTTTTTAGACTGATCAGCTGATGATTTTAGTCTCATTGTTCTCACTTTTAGTCTCAAATCGCATGTTTGACTATTGACAGGTTTGACCATTAATTTTTTAACGGTGGGACCATTAGTGAGACAAGAAAATTCTTATGGGACTATTTTCAAGACATGAGACTAAAATCATAAGGGAATAAGTTTAATAGGACCAAAAGTGAATTTTTCTCTTACAAAGTTTCTTGGTATATCATGAACAAAATGCTATAAGTTATAAAAAAAAATTATATTCTTACTTCTATTTATATTTGTTAGTTTTATTATATTTATATGTTTCATTAAGTATAAAGTTTATTGGAATATCATAAAAAAAATATTATATCTTTCATTAAGTATAAAGTTTCTTGGAACAACACATCGTTTACACCCCTAACCATGTGTTTGTAAATGTTGGTTTGCGACATTGAAAAAAGAAATCCAATTAAAATAATTATGTGTATATACACGAAAAAAGATTATCAATATTGTTGCATTGATGGTCATCTACTCATCTTCTTAACTTTTCATCATTACAAGTTTACAACGTTACAATCATACCCAAAAAACAAGTTAGTGGGACCAAAATAATAAAGTTGATGTATTAATTAAAGTGCTTGTGAGTTGTGACAAGATTGATAATCTGATGAAACTTTGATTTCATTTACTTGGATATTGTCAAAAGACAATAGCCATAATTACTAAGGATAAGAGAAATACACACAGTATTTTCCAAAGGTCAGAAAAGTGATAAAAAGGGAACATAAAGAAAAGCAAGACTGAAACTTGATTACCATTGAACGAGATTATAAACTTGTTTCCCTTTGAAGAGTATTAATTACAAAACAATATACTAATAGATTAATTATCCCTATTTAATTCACTTTGTTTGAAACTAACAATAATATACTTTCATTTAATACAATGGCAAATAGGAAGAATATGGAAAAAAAATTATAATCTCAATTATATATATTATGTTCGTAATCTGTGTGAAAAACTATACTTGTTTATCTTATTGGGATGGAGGGAGTAGCAAATTCTTGAGGCTCAAGAAAATTTCCAATGTTTTCTCAAAAAAGAAAAAAAGAAACTTTCCAATGTTAAGGGAACTCAGTGAAAATTACACTTATTTGGAAATTTTCATTCAAAATCGATTTTTTTGTGATATTTAAATCATTCATAGAAGAGATAAAATTACAACTGCCATGTAACTAATTAAATGACAATTATTATATATGAAGTATTCACCAAATTTATGCACTCATTTTCTCATATTATGCCGATAGTGTCAACGAACTGTAACAAAACCCAGGAAAAAATTCATTAGAACCAAGATTCAATTCGTACGTAAATTCATTAGAATCATTTTATAATATAAAATACTTCTCTAAAAGCAATTACTAATAAGATTTTTCTGAAATATAGTTTCTAAATAAAATACCATTTAAAAAAATATAAAGAAATTGAATGGGCTGGATCAAGTCAGGTCTGGCCTGAAAATAGAAAATTAGACTGATTAACACTATTAAAACTCATCCCATCTGATGCGGGTCTGGTTTTGACATGACCAATTAACTTCCTTGTGACTTTACTAATTCAATGTTGAATATCCCTCAACTCATCTTGAGCTACATCCCATATAGCCTTTATGATTATTATTTGAGTTAATTATATGAACTGCCATTAAGGTTTAACCTAATTATAGAAAACTCAATTAATTTTTTAAAATTCAAATACATCTAGCATTTGTTTTTAGTTTACAAAACTGCATCGTAGAGAGAGAGTTTATCAAATAAATACAAACCTCAAGAGAAAGAGAATTTTTGTAATTTTGAAAGATGACTGAATTTTTTTGTACTTTGGGTATTTTTTGTATTTATCCCTTATTTTTTTGATTAGGAAGAGTCTAGTCTAGGTAACACAACAGGGACTGCAGCAAATATTATTAGGTAACACCAGAGTCTAATTTTCGTATCATTACTTTGCTTGGTTACCAGAGATAAAATTAAGGGATAATCACAAAAATAAAACCTTGAGGTTCAGGCTAATTACTAAAAGACCCATTTATTTTTTCAAATTACAAAAATACCCTTGTGGTTTGATTTTATCTTGTATTTTCTTTCCCCTTCATGAGTGAATAACATTAAAAAACCCTGACATTTATAGAAATATACAATTACCCCCTTTTAATTTAAGACATTATCAAACTTGAGGGATTTTTTTGTAATTTTGAAATATCTATGGGTTTTTTTTTGTATTAGCCCAAACCTCAGGGCTATTTTTGTAATTATCCCTAAAATTAATGAGCAAAGATTGCACAATTTATATTTTCGTAAGGCTGAATTTCCAGCTTCTTTCTATCACAATGTATTGTTTATCTTTTTGCACTGAGAAAAAAAGTCTCAGATAATTGTAAATGCACCCTGCCAGGCAAGGACAGGAGCAAAAAGCCCCTCAATCCTCATTACAACAATTACGAACACAAGAAACCTCACTGGGTTGAATACCTCACTGGGTTGAATAACAGAACTTCAATACCAACATTTGTACTACGAAATTTAAGGTAAAACAACAGGTCTCGCGATCCGCTAGTAACCGAAAACCAAAAATGAAGTTATCATGCTTACCAAAGGAACAGTGATGTTATCATCGACTATTCCTGTTATCGGGAGTGATTCTACAACAGTTGCCACAAAAGAAACGAAAGCAACTCTTTCTACAGTCTGCATCCAATCTAGTTGAATGTATCCGAGGGCAGCAAAATAATATAGCATTCTGTAGCACAGGAAAAGGTGACATTTAGTAATCAAGCTTATATAATGGTTAATTACAAAAAATACACCTGAAGTTCAGTCATTACAAAAAGACTCAACTACCTTTCAAAATTACAAATACCCCATTGACATTTGTTTCTACTTTACAAATTGCGCCCTCAAGAATGGGGTTGTTTGTAATACGATTAAACATTTGTTTCTACTTTACAAATTGTGCCGTCAAGAATGGGGTTGTTTGTAATACGATTAAGGGGTATTTGTAATTTTGAAAGATAATTGGAGTATTTTGTAATTAGGCTAAACTATCGGAGTAGCTTTTGTAATATACCCTAAATATAATTGACAAGAACAATAAGGCTTCTTCCAATATGTATACACACCCCATAGAAACCAAGAAACCAAAGAGAAACATAGATATGCTACCAGCCCAACTCTTCTGTGGATTATAAGGAATTTTTATGGAGCCAAATCTTCTTCCCATGATATCAGCAATGCCTACAACTCAGCAAGTTTAAGGGTCTTGAAAAATACAATAAAAAGTAAATCTGAGAGGCATACCATCGCCACCACACATCATCGCAAGTGAAATCATTCCAACATGAGATTCACGCCAAAAGACAATTGCACATAAAATCAATACAAGAACATAATACAGAGGACCTCTAAGCAATTCCCTGTAGAGAAACCACAAAGACATTATTAAGATTCTCTTTTTGATAACATGAGATTCAGAATTGACAAAGATGCTTGAGAATTACTCGGGCCTCCCCTCCCGACTAACTGATTTTATGAGTCCTTCGTCCGTTGTCAAGGAAAGACCATTTATCAAAAGTCTTAAGCAATTTATGGAAGGCACTACAGAAGCAAAATAGCGAGCCCCTGTAGATGTGCTAATCTAAGATCAAAACTGTTAGCTAGTTTCTGAGGACTTAAACATGTGAAAACGAGACAAAATACAGACTGCAAAATCTTTAAACGACACAGCAGGTACCTGAAGATTGGCCAGGATGCCAAAAAAAGCAACCCTGACAGTATGTGGACAAGTTTCCGGCTCAAAGTCTGTTAGAAAAAAGTTGGAAGAAAACATATGTGACGCAAGGGAGTTGTTGAAGAAAAACTTGTGCTAAAAGAACCATAAAATGCAGAAAACAAAGAGGATCTTGCATCCAAGTGAAATTATCTTTGGTTAGAGTATCTCATCCTACACAGAATGCCATTATATGGACAGGACATTAAGTTCGTTCAATAACTTGAGAACCTAAATAGCTTCATGCAGCTAGAGAAGCTTAAAAAAACCAACATGCTATAGGGAGTGTTTGCAAAAACAGCTTTAGAAGAAGTGATTTATTGTAGCAGAAGTAAAAGTAGTTGAGAATCAGAAGTTGATAGCGTTTGGTGAAAATTATGTAAAAGTGCTTATTCATTTGTAAAAATCAAACCAAAAGCATAATCAAAAATCTAAAGCACTCATCTCCCTGCTTTTATATTCGGATTAAATGAAGCAGAATCCGAAATAGAAGTTCGCATTTGCAAACAATAAAAAGTGATTTTTTCCGGCCAAATGCTCATCGCCATGATTTGCCATTGAATGAGTCTCTATGTCTGTCTTTCTAATTTGGAAAACAATGACGATTTAATTTCAGCCATAAGCAGGGGTGTCCACTTTTCCATGAATAATGTCTTTATAAGTTATGAAAGTGTTGAATGTATGTGGGACATTATCTTAATTACAGCTGGGTTCTTTTTTCACTCAGATCATCAGATGCTAATGATCAGTTATTGACTGCATTATCATTTGACAGTGAATAAATTTCCAATCAAGGAAGTTAGAGGGATCAAGAATGTACAACTCATAATGGTTATATCAGTGAAAACATTTTAAATGATCAATGTCCAAAGATTTAAGTTTTATCAACTTAATAAAATGAATCAAAAATCGTTTATTCAGCAAATCATTTCCTCAAACATGTCACAGTCAATCATGATTTTATCATTCCATATGTGGACTTGGATTGCCCTTCAAAATTGCATCATATCCCAATCTCCCTATGCATAAAGTTTGTGCATAAGTTAACACCTTTTTAAAAAAGAACCCAGCCACTATTATGTTATTCGCAAATTATCTAAGCTTAAGAAAATATACAACCATAAAAGCAGAAAGCACACATCTTAGTGACAATACTTACCTTTGCATATACAATGGGCACTCAGTCACTTAAACGGAGTTAAACCTACCCCCCACCACACACACACACAAAAAAAAAAAAAAAAAAAAAAAGAAAGAAGGAAAAAAACCATTAAGAAAACAAAAGCCATTTCTGGGAAAGTGTACAGAAAACAGAGCAAAGAAATAGAAATGAAGTGGGAAGCAAATGAAAAAACGTGACAGAAATCTACTGCTAATATTGGAAAATTCCTTGGTGCTTTAGTAATCTGAACACAAACAGCACTGATAATTGAGTCATTTCCGTTATGCATCTATTGACTGCTGTACTTTCCCTTTGTGTGCAACCTCTCTTTTCCATTCTCACTATCCAAACACAGTACCCAAAAAATCAACAAAAACTTAGATTTATTACCCAAACTTAGTTTCCCAATCTGGGTTAACTCTCCCTCCCTCTCTCTCTCTCTCTCTCTCTCTCTCTCTCTCTCTCTTTTACACATACACAAACAGAGAGCAATTAGTACACCCACAGACATGCAAGTGCATGTAAATACACAAATGTGTGTGCGAGAGAGACAGAGACAGTGACCTGTTCGATGATTTTGCGGCGGGTGAGGTTATCGAAAGTGGAGACTAGAGCGTAAGCGCCGCCAACGACAAGAGCGGTTGCGCCCGCGTCCTGAAGCGCGGCACCACCAATTCCGGTAGCGGCGGATACCACGGCGGTACTGCGGCGGCGTAATCCACTGGGTTTGGTCAGAAAGTTTGTGGAAAGAGTAGACGGAAAGATACGGAGATTGGGGGAAGGATTGACCACACGGAGGCTGAGGAAGTGTAAAGAGGGTAAGGTGGCGCCGGTGACCGCAGCACCCAGGCTCAGCTTCATCGTAGCGCCGTAGGCCATCTCTCTCTCTCTCTCTCTCTCTCTCTCTCTCTCTCTCTCTCTCTCACACACACACACACACACACACAAACACACACACAAACAGTTCCTCTGTCGATTATGCGAGTGATGTGGGACTGGAAAAGGAAATAATGAACTCACTTTTAACTTACATGTGGGGATTTTCTAAATGGG
Source organism: Rehmannia glutinosa (assembly GCA_016081115.2). Taxonomy (NCBI): domain Eukaryota; kingdom Viridiplantae; phylum Streptophyta; class Magnoliopsida; order Lamiales; family Orobanchaceae; genus Rehmannia; species Rehmannia glutinosa. The sequence goes on along the minus strand of JABTTQ020001052.1, from coordinate 244,819 downwards.
GTTCGTACATATTAAGGGCCACGGGGATATTGAGTAGGGGCATATTAGGAATTTTATTTTTTATTTTTCAAAATTAGGGTAAATTTCCATGTACATTTCCTTAGGGACACGAACTCAATCCGAAGTTATTGAGAGAAACCCGAACACGACTAACACTAATGTTACCTTCATGTCATCCTCCTCACACTTTGATTGTCATGTTATCAATTCAACAATTAACAAATTGATAACATGACATCACAATTCATAATAACCCGAAACCAAACACAAACCGAATTGATGACCTGAATTGTTACTCCTATTTCTTGTTTTATATTCTTATTCCAGTTCATATTACATTATATTATATTTGATGAATATCACATGTACGAATAATGTCATGATAGTTGTAATCATTCATCCAACACAATAGAATACAAAGTGGAATGAGAAAAAAATAGAATATAAGCCATCTGCAATTTTACCGAAATTATATTCTCATTCGTCCATTTTTACCCCTTATATCTATAATAAATAAGAATTTTCGTAAAAGGGTTACAAACAAAGTTGTAGACAAAATAATGTCAAAAGAGAAAATAGGAAGCAATTTTGCATAAACCTTCCCATTGTTTCTACTTTTCATTGTATTCTGCTTACCAATTTTCTTTTTTGGGTACAAACGAAAAATCATAACTCGAACTAAAATATGCATTCAAAATCCAACATATGAAGACCAAACTGCAGGGCCAGTCCTGGCTTTCTGGGGACCTTGGCCAAAGGGACCCCTATAAAAAGAAAGAAAAATAAAAATATATATTTTATATACGTATAGTACACGTTAGATGTGTAGGCTAAATTATACTAGAAAGGTTTCTGTTTGGAAGAAAAAAAATGGTTTGGATTTAGTGTATGGTTTTAAGTACGATTTGATCGAATCGCCTCCGAAGATTTAAAACGCCCGTACACCTTAGTGCTTACTTCGCCCTGTTCACTCCGCCTAAGATACAACGACTTTTACGTCTCGAGTTTACGAACTTGCAAACTCGAAACACAAATAACAACTAAAAGTTCAACTTTCAAGCTTTGAACGAAAGTGAAAATCAATATGCTCGTATGATGCAAATGATTGGTTATTATCCGAGTTTTTCGTGTCTAAAATCATCCGCAGGGCCTCAATATTATAGGCAATGAAGTGCCCGCATTTTAAAATCGCGTCAGTAGGCTCGAAAAGGCACATTTGCATCAAGACGCACTGCGCAGGGGAGCACGACCAGCGCACGGCCGTCGCGGTGCTCCAACTCTGTTTGGCGCACGACCGACGCACGGCCGTGCGCGCCCCGTCGCGTGCTCCAACTTTCAAGCGTGGCGCACGACCGACGCACGGGTCGTGCGCCGCCCGTGCGCGCGAGCCGAACCTTTCTCCCAGTTTGAACTTATTTAATTAATTACGAAAATTAATTAAATCTATTTAATTAATTACAAAAATTAATTAAACATTTATTTTTTTTAAAGGTTTTTTGGTCCAAAAAGAATAAGGGCCTTGAAGCCCAAGCCTCAAGCCCTCCTGCCGGGCGGGCTGGGCAGGTGTGTGCTTTTGAACCAAACCCACAAGACGTAGGTCCTCTCCCCTTTAAAAACTTGGGTGCCCCCAAGGGCCCAAACCCATTTGTCAACTTGGGATAAATAAAGTTTGCAAACTTTTCATCCTTTTCCTATGTGGGATGGAGATCTCTCCTCCCCCACATTTTCCATTTTTCATACCATTTATTTGTATTAAGTGGCTAACTTTTAGCATTAATTTCTCATTCACCCTAATCGGTTTGAGAAATTCCAAATGCTATTCTCATCTACTCTCTTAGTAGAATTTTTACAAATAATTTAATTCCATTTTTCACAAATGGAAACCACTTAATTAATTGGTCAAAATCGGGTCAACACCCAATTTCTCAAAGACCAATTCCAACAATCCCCCACATGAATGAAATTAATGCATGCGTGTATGCAGATTCGCTGAAAGCCTTTCGCCGAGTCGTTATCGCATCGGGATAGGTAGCTTGTGGCTTTGAACCTTCCTTAGTAAAATACTATCGGATTTACTAGCCGCTAAAATGGACGCGATGTCTCAACTACTCAACCGCTTTTGTGTAAAACCAAGACAACAAGATTTACACAATAACAACTCTAACACTTGTTTTTCTCACGTTGTGTCCATTTCTACTGGACCATATCTTAGATTCATAAGTGTTTCTTTCTGCCGGCCATTACTTCTCACTTATATAGGTGATCTCCTATTGAAGAGTATCCCGCCATACTCCACATTTCGGTATAGGAATCATTAAAAGTCTTAAACTTAACCTCACCACATTCAAGAGGTTTAAATACACTTGGATGTATCGAGAATGAGCTAACACATTTTCCAAGTGTTCACCAACATTCATAACTTAGTTGTCCCATTGAACCAAGATCTTGGGATCTCCAATTCACAAGGTTGGGTTACCGCTATGAACATTCTTTAAGTTGTGGATTTTAAACCTATTCCCTTAACAGTTTATACAAATTGATCTCGATTTATGCCTTTTGTAAGCGGATCCACAAGGTTTTCCTTTGACTTCACGTAGTCAACCGAAATAACCCCATTCGAAATCATCCGCCTAATGGTATTGTGTCTCCGACATATATGTCTGACTTACCATTATACATACTTGCTTTGTGCCCTTCCGATTCCGATTGACTATCACAAAGTGTATCAAAACAAAGAGTACAAAGCTTATTCCAACAAGGAATATCCTCTAAGAAGTTTCTAAGCCATTCTCGCTTCTTCTCCAACTTTATCTAAAGAATGAACTCGGATTCCATAGTGGATCGAGCTATGCACGCCTCGCTAGAAGACTTCCACGACACCGCTCATCCACCTATTGTGAAAACAAATCCACTTGTGGACTTGGAGTCTTTTGTGTCCGATATCCACTGGCATCACAAAGATCCTTCTAATACTGCTGGATATCTTGTATAAAGTATTCCATAATTCATGGTATACTTTAAATATCTAAATACCCTTGTCACGGCTTTCCAAAGATCCGCACTTGGGTTACTTGAACTACTTAGTTTACTCATCAATATGCAATGTCTGGACGTGTACAATTCGTTAAGTACATCGACGCCAATTACCCTTGCATATTCCAAAATGAGAAACTGTTCGCTTATTCTTGGCCAAGTGTAGACTTAAATCTACAGTGTCTTAGCCGGAGGATTATCAAAAGCATTAAACCTTCTCGAGTATGCTTTCGACATAATGGGATTGTGACAAGACAATTCCATCCAAGTTCTAGAGATTTTAATCCCTAAAATAACATCGATAATCCCATATCCTTCATGTCAAAGTTCTTCTTCAACATGTTCTTAGTCTTCATGATTAAATCATGACTACTTCCCATAATCAACATATCATCTACATAAAGGCATACGATGACGTAATCATTTGTAGTACCTTTAATGTAGACACACTTATCACATTCGTTGATCTTGAAACCGCTTTGACTTCATAGTCGAGTCAAACTTTTCGTACCATTGCTTAGGTGCTTGTTTTAGTCCATAAAGTGACTTAACAAGTTTACACACATTTCGCTCTTGACCGGTGCAATGTACCCATCGGGTTGTTCCATATAAATCTCCTCTTCAAGTTCCCCATTCAAGAAGGCGGTCTTTTAACGTCCATTTGATGTATCTCAAGGTTATGCAAAGTCATGCAATAGAAATGAGAACACGAATGGACGTAATCCTCGTGATGAGAAGAATATGTATCAAGAAGTCATATCCCTCCTTTTGTCTAAACCCTTTAGCTACCAATCGGGCTTTATACTTGTCAATAGATCCATCTGCTTTATACTTCCTTTTAAGGATCCACTTGCATCCCAAAGGCTTGCAACCCTTGGGAGATCAACCAACTCCCAAGTGTGATTTTGCATGATGGAATCTATCTCATTATTGATAGCTTCTTTCCGCAGAGGAGCTTCGACTAGACAATGCTTGAATAGTTCGGGGTTCGTTTTCTAACATATAAGTTAGAAAATCGGACCAAAAGACTTAGCTACTTTTGTCCTTTTATCTGCGTCTTGGTTCCTCTTCATCATCACTTTGAGGTAACCTTGCGCTTTCATAAGTCCGTTTATCAACTTTCTTCTTTCCGCTTCTTTGTTCGGAAAGATATTCTCGAAGAATACAAAGATTCCTTGATTCAATGATCATACCTTCATTTATATCGGGAATAGCCGACTTGTGCACTAAAAAGTGATATGCACTACTATTGTTAAGATATCCAATGAAAGACAATCGATCGTCTTCGACCGATTCTTACTTGTTTTGGCTTGTACTTCGACTTTAGCCAAACACCCCCACACTTTAAGGTATTTGTATGACGGTTTACGCCCTTCCATAACTCATATAGAGTTTCATTTTTGCCTTTGTGTGGGATCTTATTAAGAATGTAGTTCGCAAAGTATGGCTTCCCCCCCACAAGTTTTGGGGTAATCCAGAACTTAACAACATCGCATTCATCATCTCCTTAAGAGTACGATTCTTGCGTTCCGCTACACCATTTGATTGAGGTGAGTAAGGTGCAGTCGTTTGATGAATTATACCCGCTTCCGAGCAAAATTCCTCAAACGGAGCAACATACTCTCCTTTTCTATCACTCAATCATCTTAATTTTCAAATTAAGCCGATTTTCGACTTCATTCTTATAAGTCTTAAAAGCTACAAAAGCTTCATCTTTGCTTTTCAAAAGATAGACATAACAATATCTTGTGCAATCGTCTATAAACGTTATGAAGTACTTTTTCCCACCTCGGGTTTGCACAAGTTTTAAATCACACACATCTGTATGAATTAACTCGAGTGGTTTGGTACTTCTACTTCCGAATGAAACGTGCCTTGGCTAGTTTTGCTTCAACACAAATTTCATTTTTTGTCTTGTGAATCGGTTTTAAACGTAGGTATTAATTCCGATTCACTAACCTTTTAATTGTGTTGAAGTTTACGTGTCCTAATCTATCATGCTATAAATTAGAACAATCCAACAAGTAAAAATGAAAGAACGTTTTTATTCTTCGCCTCTTGGCGGAAAACGACATTACGGACATTTTGAACAGGCCCCTTATCAAGGTAACCTTTACATAAAAACTCGACCATTCTTGGTCATTACAAACTTGTCGGATTCAAACACTAGCCTAAATCCGCCTTGCTAAGCAACGGACCGGAAACCAAGTTCTTGCGGATGTCCGGGACATGCAACACATCTACAAGTGTAAGCTCCTTCCCTAAGTCATCTTGAGCACCACCTTTCCAAGCCCGACGATGTTGGAAGTCGAGGAGTTCCCATGAACAACTTTCTTCCATTGATCGAGTGTAGGAGGAGAACATCTCCTTATCGGCACAAATGTGACGAGTAGCCCCGATATCTATCCACCACTCCTTGGGTTATCCACCATATTGGCTTCAAACACAACGGCGGATAGATCGAGCCCCGACAAGTCTATTGGAACCGAAACTTGTCCTCCGTCACATCGCTTGTTGGTTGCCACCTTTCTTGCCCTTCTTTGGGTGTCGCAATCCTTCGCCATGTGGTTCGGTTTGCCACAATTGTAGCAATTCCCCTTAAACTTTTTGGCCTTGCTTTCTCCTTCCCGGAGTGCTTACGTTTCTTGCTAGTGCTCGACTCGGAAGATTGACCTTAGCCTCCATTCCGTAGTTATCTTGGTTTTGATTTCCTGGTTGTCTTCTTCGATGCGGCCGAACAATCGATCCTCAAGCCCCATCTCTTTGCGCTTGTGCTTGAGGTAGTGTTTGAAGTCCTTCCACAATGGCGGCAATTTTTTGATAATTGCACCCACTTGAAAGGATTCATTCAAAAGCATCCCTTCGACACTAAGTCGTGAAGGATGATTTGAATCTCTTGAACTTGGCCGATCACCGCTTGGTGTCAACCATCTTGTACTCCAGAATTTGCCAACAACAAATTTCTTTGTCTTGCATCTTCCGTCTTGTATTTCTTCCAAGGATCGCCACAATTCCTTGGATGTCTTGAACGTCTGTATATTGCGTTGTAGAGTGTCGTCTGGCAGCCGCTTCAAGACGAGTTGCGACATAGAAAATCGTTGTTATGCCAAGCATCCACAACGATTCTCCGGTTGTTGTCAACTTCGCCTTCTTCAACGCGCAGGGGGTCGCCCTTAAACGAGCCAACCCCAAAGTAGTGAGGTAGAACAACATCTTCCTTTGCCAACGTTTGAAGTCGGCACTAGAAAACTTGGGCGAGCACGCGAGCGGGAAAGCAAACCGTGGTGTGAACGAGATCGAATCGATGCCATCGTCTTCAACAAACGTAGGAATAAAGGATTTTTCGCCTTGCGCTTGTAGGATAAATTATACTAGAAAGGTTTCGCTTGGAAGAAAAAAATGGCCGGATTTAGTGTATGGTTTAAGTCGATGCCGATTCCGAATCGCTCCGCAATCGAAAACGCCCGTACACGAGTGCTTACGGTTCCGGCGTCGCCTCTAAGATACAAACGACTTTTACGTCTCGAGTTTACAAAGACTTGCAAACTCGAAACACAAATAACAACTAAAAGTTCGAACTTTCAAGCTTTGAACGAAAGGAAAAATCAATATGCTCGTATGATGCAAATGACCGTTATTATCCGAGTTTTTCGTGTCTAAAATCATCTGCAGGGCCTCAATATTATAGGCAATGAAGTGCCCGTCACGGAAAATCGCGTCTATAGGCTCGAAAAGGCACATTTGCACCGAACAGACGCACTTTCGCGCAGGAGCACAACCAGCGCACGGGCGTCGCGGTGTGCTCCAACTCTATGTTTGGCGCACGACAGACGACGCACGGGCCGTGCGCCTGCCCGTCTTGTAGTGCTCCAACTCTCTGCGTGGCGCACGACCCTGGCACGCACGGTCGTGCGCGAGTCGAACCTTCTCCTGATTTGAACTTATTTAATTAATTACGAAAATTAATTAAATCTATTTAATTAATTAAACATTTATTTTTTTTAAAGGTTTTTTGGTCCAAAAAGAATAAGAGACCAAGCCGGCCGGGCGGGCGGCGGGCGCGCAGGCGTGTGTGAACCAAACCCACAAGCATGTAGGTACTCTCCCTTTAAAAACTTGGGTGCCCCCAGGGCCCAAACCCATTTGTCCAACTTGGGATAAATAAAGTGTGCAAACTTTTCATCCTTTTTCTATGTGGGATGGAGCATCTCTCCTCCCCCACATTTTCCATTTTCCATACCATTTATTTGTATTAAGTGGCTAACTTAGCATTAATTTCTCATTCACCCTAATCGGTTTGAGAAATTCCAAATGCTATTCTCATCTACTCTCTTAGTAGAATTTTTACAAATAATTTAATTCCATTTTTCACAAATGGAAACCACTTAATTAATTGGTCAAAATCGGGTCAACACCCAATTTCTCAAAGACCAATTCCAACAAGATGTAATTTAATAAAAACTATAAAATAAACATGTTTATTTAAATAATATAATAAAAAGACAAAATAATAACTTTATGTATATTACAGATTTGCAATTCTTTGAAATTATAGTGAAGGAGAAGGAAAAAAAATAAGCATTGATCAAGTTTTCATTTCTTATTTATGTTATGGTCCGTATAGGTTTGATTACGATTTTGAGTTTACCAATACTAGCAATCCACCCGTGCGATGCACGGAATGCTTATTAATATAATAAAAATATTTTTTTAGTAGGTGTAATGTATGAAATTCAATAAATAATTATAACATAAAGATATTTAAAAATGGATTAGACAATAAAACAATGATGAAATTTTAATATACCCCAAAACTTTGAGTGATTTCTACATTACTCACTAAACAATTTATTTTTTACTTAACCCTATGAACTATACAAAAACTTCTATGGTTCTATCTCCTCCTTCGCTGGCAGAATATTCCCATCATATTTTCCACCCTTCATCCATATCAAATTTTATAAGATAGGATTGAGATAACTATAGACAAAGCGACATACAACTAACCATGACTAAAAATATTTTTTTTCCAAAAGAGTCTTACATTCAGGGCCGGTCCTCATTTTAGTCGAGCGAGTCGGTCAACTCGGGCCCAAAAAAATTTACAAAATTTAGGGACCCAAATTTTTGTATATCTTTTATATATAGTACATTATTGAACAAAGAATTTATCCAGTATAGTGGTCAATACCTTCTCCTTCAAAACTCTCAAACTAAATATTCATAGATTCGAATCATATTGATTCCCTTGGGCCTTGTAGCCTTGAGCCTTGTTAATTGCTAATAATACATCACATATAATTTTCCTTAATGACCCTAAATTAAATTTTCTCAAATTAAAAGAGGCAAAAATTCAAAAATATAGGGGCCTAATTTCAAAGTTCGACTCAAACCAAAATATTGATTAGATCGGCTCTGATACATTAGACATAAATTAACCTTGTTGGTAGACACTGCATAAGAAAAAGAAAATACAACATAGTAGTATAAATTTGACAACATAACAATTTTTTTTACATTGAGTTACATACAAATCTTTATCATAAGACACTTCGGGTTGTAATTGACCAAAATCATAACAAATGATATTTCCCGTAATGGTTTTTTCCTTCAAAAATAAGAATTTTTATTTGTTATTATTGAAAATATCTATACGTATAAATTAAAATAGTATAAAATAATTTTAGAATTATGAATAAAGAATATTTTAGCGTTTGTAATGTCAGACAAAGAAAAAATTGATCTCGGGTAAGTTTTCTCACAAAACCTTCACCATTATACAATTGAAAATAAGCATTTTATTCGTCGTTCTATTAATAACATAAAAAATGAGAAAAAAATAACATCAACAAAATCGATAAATCTTAAATTTGGAAAAATTAATTTAAGTTGATTATCCTATTTGAATCGTGTAAATATTAAATTCTCATGAAGGACTGACAAAGCCATAACCAAATCCACATTTTTATGTAATATGTATAATAATAGTTTAAAGATTTAATTGAAACTGGCCCAAATAATAAAATGGAAAAAACCAACATATCTTTCAATATATAAGCCCGAATTAGAGCTTATTCCACAAATGGAAGAAAGAGATGAAATTCAAAAAGAAAAAGAAAACTAAAATACTAAACTGTGTGTAATTCGTGTACCCTAAAGAGGCCAGCCACATTTACATTCTTCCAATATGTAATACATAATTTTAGGGTTTAATTCATCATGTGCCACCTTCAATTTCTGTACATTTCCCATATTTTTAGAAAATCTAAAACTTCCTTTTTCTTCTTGCCGACTCTTCGATGCTCAGTGGACGAAGAAAGAATTTTGGTATTTCATATTTTCATTCTTTTTTTCTTTCGATACTCTGTTTTACTTTTATATGATCTACTTTTTTTTTTTTCATATCCAATGACTTATCCTGAAACCTTAAGGGATTATATTTTGGTATTCAAATACGATGAAATGCTAAAAAAATAGATTTGTAATTCTTGATATAAGATATGGATTTTTTTATAGATCTAATTTCTTTAAGTACCTATAGAATAACTAATTCATCCAGTGCTTATGTTTAGATCTATTTAATTTAGCATATTATCATATTTTTTTTCTATATGTAGGAAACATAATTGTTCTGATTTGGTAGAAGAAAAATACTGATACGTCGATTTACCCTTTTGTTTGCACTTTGATCAGAATTATTTTGGTAATACAAATATGTAAAAAGGCTTTTTAACTTTATATTTTGGTAGTACAAACTTGATCTATTCTATTGTTTGTACTATCATTGCCTATTTTTACTTTTTTTTGTCCTTACATTATTGGAATAGGCGGCTTAAGGCTTTTGTTTTCTAGCATACAAACTGATGATGTTATATATTTAAAGAATTTAGGTTGATAAAACAGGAAAATTTGTTGAATCTTGGTAGCACAAATTTTTGTCCTAAACCAAGCATCAAATAATTAAAAAAATTAGGTACCAACTAAATTAAAGTTCTTGCATTTTTTTATAATGCATTACATATATAGATGTTTGGATTTTAGAGTAATTAATCTTATGTCTGCATTTGTATTTGCCATTTACAATAATGTATGGGATTTAGTCCGAACAAATTTTTTGGTAGAATTTTATTTTGATATAAACATGGAAAAGATAATTAATGGATCTTTTTCCTCTCACATATGGTAAATGCATCGGAAAATTCTCTTCTACTTTATATTACTGTATATTGATATAAGATTTTCACTTAGTTTGCATTCTCAAACTCAAACAGAACCATATACTTCCTAGGGAAAAATATTAATTTACAATAGAAATTCCAGAATAAATTTATAAAATATGTTCTCTATGTTATGAGCCAGTCCAATCGTTTTGTGCTAAGATGACTTGCGGTTTGTGTGCAAGAATAAAAACTCAACTCTCAAAGCCACCATGTTGGATAATATTAGGTATATATGTAAGTTTGTATCTTGCCATTGGTTTTACATATTCCTGTTGTCTATGATACAATTTCTTCTCCACACTTATAAGATGATACCGAGCATTTTCATCATACGATACTTTTATTAACACCACAAAATCCCCGATTAATTTATTTATTAACAAAGAAATCAACGGGAGAGTAAGCTATTGGAATTTCACATACCTTCGTCTATGTCAACACATGAAGGCAAAATAGGAATTTCACACAATTCGAAAATCAAGTATGTTCATTTTACTGCTTTACAAAATAAAACCAAAAAAATAAATAAAATAATTGAATATTTGATGAATCACTATTCATCTTATGCTTGTTTTAAAGTTGTATGTTGGTTAGTATGGGGTAGAATGATAGGAAAGCAAAATAGATTATATGAATGAAGGGTAGAACATATTTTTAGAGATCTGTAATAGTATATAACTGATAAAGCTGAATGACAAATTCAAAAACTATTTGGAAGAAAATTATATATGACAATGCTAGACATAAAATTCTGCTTCATATAATTTGGCATTAGTTCCCTTAGGAGTATTTTACTTAAAAAAATTATTAAATATATATATATAAAGGTTAATAGGAAATACTTTTTTACATTGTCTTTTTTTTTTGCTTTAAAAACATGTTTTTAATATAGGCTGCAGATATATAAGAACATGTTTCAGATTTATGTTGTAAAGAGTTATTAGAAATATGAAATACTATTTTTACTTGAGAATTGATTATACATCCTGCATAAATTGACAACACAATCAAAATTTAACATTAAATATTCCAGAGAAAAAAAATCATTCTTTCTCTTTCTTTACATAAAGCTTCCACTTCTTTTCATTATCAGGGGAAGAGAATAAATCTCACATTGAACCTTTCACATTTACCTAAACACATATGAAACATCTTCCTCAGGTGAACTCATCTACATAAAATTAATAGAAATTAAATAAATGAAACAGAAAACTATACCTCAGCGATGTCCTCAATGTCTTTTTCCTTTAATAGTGAAACAATATTGCATAAATAACCCTCAAAGTAGAATCCCTAATTCACAGAATCATATCATATAGATGCCCAATATAAGTAATCCGTGAGACAAAAAAAAAACGAACATAATTCAATCATTCTTAAGAACACAACATAAAAAATCCAGCAACTAAAACATTATAGTCTTTAACAAAAAAATTAGTCAAAAGAGTTTTTCAAACAAAAATAATTGTATTTACCTACCAACGATGGTTTTGTATTTCATAATATTGATTAGAATTTATCAATTTGTTGGTGCTTGGTCATTACATGAATTTATGATCCCTAATTAAAAATAAAAAAAGGGTTAAAGAAATGAAGTAAAAATCATTATATACATAAAAGGAAAAATCGAATATATGAACATACCTTTGCGTAATGAAAATACATTCTAAACTAAATATACCTCGCTTGTCTCCATATAAACGCCCCGCTAATCGAAATTTGAATTCTCTTTGCGCTTTTGGATTGATGTGCATCGAAGTTTCAATACCTACCGCAATTTAATTTGGATATGATGGCTTTGCCTCATCTTTAAACCTCATGTTTATATGAATTGATATTGCGATTGTATATATCTTGATTTGATTTAATTGCCAACAATGAGTGGGCTTTTAAGAGGGCTAGACCTATTTATATTTCTTGTGGGATTTCAAGGGCAATTTTTAGTCTGCCCAATGCAACTTGTTGTAATGTATCTGCATCAAGTAGTCAACTATACAAGATAATCACATTTCCATTACATTTTATAAATAAATATAATGAAATATGATTATCTGAAAGTTTCAATGAGTTTTTGAGCGCCCAATGCCTCATTATTTAATGATAACTATTTTCTATGCAACAAATATTTGGTTTTTTTTGAATTACTCTGTGTCGAAAACATGAAAGGTTTGGGCAGATATATAAAGTAAGATAAAAGGAATCATAAAAGAAAAAATTATAATAACTGATTTGTGTTTTTCCAGGCGGGCTCATGCAAAGGTACATTTTTTCTGTCATTAATGCTTGCAAAGGCCACTTTAAAAATAAAATCAATTAATAAGTAAAAGAATAACTTTCCATATTTGGCAATAAGAATTTTGGCGGGATTTTTCCTAAAATAGCGCTATTCAGCTTTTATATATATATATATATATATAGATAAGTTTCATACATAGCTTGAATAAGAATTAAGATTAAGAGTTTTTTCGATATAATTTAGAAAATAAAATGAATTGATAACTTATTTGTCTATGTATTCAATAATGAAACTCCTTCACTGAAACTGCAATTGGAGAATGAGTGAATAATGAAAGGAAAAGAAGGGGAATAAAAGTGGGAGAATTTAAGATGGCGCGTAACTTGCAGATGGAATAAAAAGACAAAAATTAGTGGCGATTGGATATGAAATGAATTTCATTTTTGTTTCGCTAGAGATTTTTTTTTACCATAAATGTTATTGTTTATGAAAAAATTTAGAAAATATATTATTCTCTCACTTTCATTTTTTCTATCATCAATCACATCTACACATTGTTTCACAAAAATCTAATCACTATTACATATTTTCCCACAAATTTCACTATTCACTCGCTCACACATTTCTAGCTACCAATTATATCCAATCATTATTCTACTATTTTTAAATCAAATCAACTTTCATCATTATTTTTTCATCTCACATCCAATCACACTATCAAAATTCATCTTTTCTCTTCTAAATTTTTGTTTACCACTATTCTCTAGCAAAATGAAAGTATATCCAGTCGCGCCCTTAGTCTTTTATTCGAAGTATAATTCTGTAACGAAAAAAAAATTATATACCTTTCTTATAATTTAAAAATAAAATAGATTTTGTTCTTTAGTATAAATAGAATCCGAAGGAAAAAGACAATGTTTCTTTTATTTTGATTTTAGAAGTTAGAATAATATTTTAATACAATTTTAAAAGTAAAAGTTTTTTGGTAATTTTTTATGTTTTAGGGGGCCCTATTAAAAGGACTTAATAGAATTTTTTATGTTTATACAATTATACTTTAGGGGTTTACCCTCAGGCTAATACATGAATCAAACATGTTTTTTCTTTTCAAATCCGTCCCTTACCAAGGGAAGGCCCAAATTTTTTTGAAAACTCAATTATTTATATGTATATTTTATTTTAAATATTAATTTTAGTATTAAATATTTTTTTTTATTGATTTAGCCCCCTAAAGTTACGAGTCTAGCTCCGTCTCTATTTCAAACCTATATAAATTATGACTTTTTCATCTAATCCAAATATATTATCAGTTTTCACGCAAATCTGAAAATCTCATAAGAACTAGAGAAAAATAGTAAATCTCAATGGACACAACTATACAAGAGCTTGTAGAGTTTAGGAGGCAAAGTATAATGAGAAGAAGTTTGGGAAGAAAACTTTAAACCCCGTATAACTCGGAGGACAAGGTGTAAATTCCTCGAAAACAAATTATTTAATGCCAAAAAAGCAACATGTTGATTTCATGAAGGGTAGTTTGATCTTTATATCATTGTCACTCATATTATCCCCCAATACTATATTGAATAAAATAGTACCAAGTATATATATTGTCGTGACAATCAAACCAATTGCATATAATATTTTATTACTTAATTCATACGCAACTCATCACATCTTTCATCTTTCACCTCATATCCATCTCACTTAATAAAATAAAAAATATTGTATTACAATTTACATCACAAAGTACAAGAGCACCGATCAATCTCGACGACCTTTTTATCTCCAAATCAACAAAGATATTAGTTTAAGATTTTTTTATTGGACAAAAAGCTCCCGTCAGACGGTCTAACGGGCCAAAATCTATTAGACGAATCCCAAAACCAATCCGGTGATGTTTCAGTTTTATTAGCAGAGACCGATATTAATAGTCCATCTGAAAAGTATTAGTAGTTTAGTACGTAGTATGCATATAAGTATTAGTTTTGTAATACTGAATAGTGATATAGGTAACAAGAGAACATTGAAAAGTATTAAGTTTTTATCTGATAATTATTAATTAATAGTACATTTAAAAAGTATTAGTACGTAGTTACTTGAAAATATTTAATAGTCCCTTTAAAAAATATTAGTTTTTCCGTTAAAAGTATTAGTAGTCCTTATAAAATATATTAGTAGCTCCCCTGAAAATATTATTTTTTTCTCTGAAAGGTTTATAGTAATTCTCCTGAAAAGTATTAGTTTTTCTAATAAAAAATATTAGTAGTCCATGTGTGAAATGTATTAATAATTCCACTGAAAAATATTAGTTTTTTTCCTGAAATATATTTATAATATTTCCCCTAAAAAATATTAATTTTTCCAATAAAAAGTATTAATAGTCACATTGAAAGGTAATAATGTATCCATACAAAATATTATTAATAGTTCTTCTCCAAATTTTTCTTTGAGTTTTCAAAATTCAATGTTGTGCAAATGGTTTTCCATCAACTCCAAATTTGGATAGGGCTAAAACGGAACAAATAGAACATTAGGGACAAAAATGAAACAAGATTAAGAGAAGAGGGAACATGAAGTGGTTATTTACTCTTGAACCATGAGTTCACAAAGCTCACTCACCTGGGCAGAAAACAACATCAACTGCAACTTGGGGAAGAAGGCATGCAAAATCAAAAGTTGGTGGAGATAAAAGGCGGCGAAGATGAATTCACGGTGGATTCAATACCTGCAAAATTCACAGAGCCAATTATGTTGCGTTACTACTTGTCGCCGCCTCGTCGTGCGACGTGTGTGATAGCGTGAATAGTTCGGGGCATGGAGAATGTGACGGGAAAAAAGAAAGTGATGGTAGAGAGATGAAAAGGGAACCACTAACTTGTAGCTCAAATGGTATTATTAATCCTTTATAAGGGTGTTAACCAGGGTTCGAACTCTGTATCTTTCAGTTTATTTGAAATTATCTCATTCCCTCCGACCAGTACTCCCAACTTATTAAAAAAAGAGAGATGAAAGGGGAAAGAGTGATGCATGTTGAATAAAGATGTTTTGAGGGATAGGGATAAGAATAGGGAAAATCTCATTGGTTAGATCATGTCAATTGTTGGGTCGGATATATATGTGTTAGTTGTTGGGGCTCCGTCCAACGAATTAGATCCGCTAGACCATCTGGCATGAGACTTGCTCTTTCTATTATGATTTTATGTTGTATTATATATTGCATATTATATTTGCACCCACTCAAAGATCAAGAAGTCCTTTTAATAGCATATGTTGAATTAAATATGACAACACAAAAACTTGTGTGAGACCGTCTCACGGATCTAGTTCCGTGAGACGAGCCCCATTTTACTTAAACCGACCCGCACAATGCCCCCTGGTCCACGACCTACCCCACCAAGTCAAACTCAAGCCCCATTTTACACAAACTCTTCTTCCCCGCTTTTTTTCTAAACCCTTTCTCTCCCATCCCTGTTTCATCTCTCCCGTCTCTCCCGCCGAGGTCACGATCCTCTCCCCATTTTCTCTCCGATTTCCGCTCGGCCTCTCCCGACTCCTCAATTTTGTCAACCGGTAAGCCATTTTTTCCGTTTTTCTTCGCTTTTATGTTTTTTTCTTCCATTTTTCTTCGATTTTAGTTCAACTTTCCATGCGATTTGTTAACCGTAGTTTCTACCCTTTTTTTCCGTTTTTGTTCGATTCTCGGGGTTTTTATGTTCCTATTTTACCTAGGGTTGGCGTTGAGGGGTTGGTTTGGTGTACGAGGGTGGTGTTGGTGTTCATTTTTTTCCCATTTTTCTTCATCCCTCTCCCGCTTTACTTCTTTCGCCTTTCTTCTGTTGTGTTGGGGTTGTTATGTTCTCGATTTTGTTTAGGGTTTATGAGTTTTTTTATGCGAAATTCATTTTAGTGTTCATAAAGTAGTCATGTTAATTTCTTCTTATTAGATTTATATATTTTCGATTTTAATCTGTGTTTGTTTTTATATTTTTGCGCTTTTAAGCTAAAAAGGTTGTTTGTGCACATTTATATATCCCCTGTGATAATGGAAGAAGATCCTAAAACACCTCGTACTCGTATGCCGATTGTCCCTAAACAGGGTATTACAAAATGAAGGCACGAAAGACGGTTTCTCCTATAAAAAGAAACTCGCGCCGAGAAATGAAAAAGATATTCCCGAAAAAGGAAAGCTAAGGAAAATGAAAATATTGAAGCAAAAGATTCAAAGCCTATTCCAAAGAAGAGAAAAGTACCACAAAAGGTCAAAAAGTAGATGAAGTTAAAACTGGGTATAGTCATTGTTTTAATGCATGATTATATTGTGTTGTTTTGATGTTTTACGTGTTAATTTATTTGATTGTATTTATTGTTGCGAGTGGAGATGATAGGAATAACTCGATGTTGAGGTAACTTAGAGAGAAAAGGCGAAAAGCCAGGTAACATATGCTTTCATATAAGAGTATCACTTTTCATATGAAAAGTATCACTTTTTGTGTTGAAAGTATCACTTTCTGTGTTAGAAGTATCACATAACCGAGTTTCACTTTTAACATATTTTTGCGTTATGGAAATACTTTCATATAGAAGTATCACTCTGTATGTTAAAAGTATCACTTTTCCAGCTAAAAGTATCACATAACTGAGTACCACTTTTAACATACTTTTATATAAAAGTATCAGTTTATGTGTTAAAAGTATCACTTTATGTGTTAAAAGTATCACTTTCTGTATCAAAAGTATCACCTTTCCTGTTAAAAGTATCACTTAACTGAGTATCACTTTTAACATACTTTTATATAGAAGTATCACTTTATGTGTTAAAAGTATCACTTTATGTGTTAAAAGTATCACTTTTTGTATTAAAAGTATCACTTCTCATATCAGTTGGCATGTTAATGCTTTTAAAAGTTTCACTCTTTATGTGTTGCAGAGACTTTATCAGCCAATGTAAACCCCAAGATTTATGTGAGTTTAAGAAAATTTGACTGATCAACAAAAGGCCGATGTTGTCGAGATAGGATTTGGTGGTTTGTTGAGTCTCCGTATTGATTCAAGATTCCCTATGGGTATCGTAAAAATCGGTAAAGAATTTTAATGGTACCATTCGGATGTTGAAGTTCGACAATGCGAGTTTTGTTGTCACATCGGATGACATATGTGATATTTTCCTATTGCCCAATAAAGTCGGGAATGATGTCCTGAACTGGATCGGGAGAGCATATTTTCTTTAGTCTTGAGTTGAAGGAGAAAGTACGACATCGACGCGGATTGTTTGGTTTACAAGGTTAAGAATGTGATTGAGAGTAGGTTGGTGGATGGCGGTGATGATTTTAAGCGCCTTTTTGTTATTTATTGCTTGTCTTGTTTCTTGACTCCGAGGACGAATCGGAAAGTTGACTTGCATGCGATTAGATCAGTTATCGATGTCGAGAAAATAGGGGACTATGACTGGTGTTCGTATGTTTTGAAAAAGCTTTGCACAGGGGTGGACAAATACAATAGGAATCCCAGAGCTAAATACATCAGTGGGTGTGTTTTGGTCTTATTGTTTTTGTATTTCCATAGACTGAAGTGGCAGGGAAACGCTGAACCATCCACACTACCACTGATATCTCACTGGACCCCCGATAAGCTGAGGAAAAGAATAAAGCAAGAAAGCTCTATTGTTGTGCTAGGGCAGGGTGAATGGGTAACGGATACATACCCTGTTAGCTCGAGGAATAAATGCACGGTTGAGAAAGAGGCGGTTGGGAAAAATGAGACAGGTGGAAAAAACAGGGCTGAGAAAGAGAAGGTTGGGAAAAATGCATACGAAGAGGACGAACAAGAAGATGTTCAAGTTGGTGATGATGAATATATAAATTTGAAACTACCAAAGGGGAAGGAGCTCGACGATGACGAGCTGGAGAAGCTGGCTAGGGATGTAAGTTCATTTAAAGTATCAGTTTTTACTTGAAGGGAAGAGTATCCCTTTTTACTTGAAAAGTATCACTTTTCATGTGAAAAGTATCACTTTTCATGTGAAAAGTATTACTGATCACTCTAATACTTGGAAGTGAAAAGTATCACTTTTCATGTGAAAAGTATCACTTTTCTCATTGTGAAAGTATCACTTTTCACTTGAAAAGTATTATTAATCGAGTGTAATACTTGGAAGTGAAAAGTATCATTTTTCATGTGAAAATATCATTTTTCTTATGAAAAGTATCACTTTTCACTTGAAAAGTATTACTAATCGATGTAATACTAGGAAGTGAAAAGTATCACTTTTCACTTGAAAAGTATTATTAATCAAAGGTAATACTTGGAAGTGAAAAGTATCATTTTTCATGTGAAAAGTATCACTTTTCCTGTGAAAAAGTATCACTTTTCACTTGAAAAGTATTACTAATCGATGTAATACTTGGAAGTGAAAAGTATCACTTTTCCTCGTGAAAGTATCACTTTTCACTTGAAAAGTATTACTAATCAAACAGTAATACTTAGGAAGTGAAAAGTATCATTTTTTCATGTCAAATATTAACATATTTCTTCTTATTTTTGTAGAATGTCCACAAAGCTTTCTTGATGTGCAAGAGAAATTTTAATCTTGTTACACAATTCCATATGGACGAGTTCGGAAAATTGAAAAATGAGATGACACAAGAGAAGCAAGAGAAGAAAGATACAATTTCATCTCCGCACTCGTCAATCTCACGAAAGCCATTCTTCTCGGACTCGAAGGTGCACGAGATGATTGATAAAGCCGTTGAAAACTTTAAAACGATGAAGAATTTGGCAGCCCAAATGCCAAATTTTGAGCTCCTTACCCCGCAGGTCGATTCTCAAAAGTCAAGGAAAAGAAGATTCAGCAAACAAATGGGGAAAAAGTTGGTGAAGAAGGTGGTGAAGAAGCCGGAGAAGAAGTCGGGAATGAAGAAGCGAGGAGAGGATGCTAAAATTCGGACGAACCATGGCCTATTGATCCAAAGGCCGAGTTCAAGTCCACTTTCATGAAAAAACACAAGAGCGACCTCAAATTCTTGCGAGGAAGGAGCAAGATATTATTGATTATTGCTTTTTCAATCATAAAAATTATCGAGTAAGTAAATTGTTTTTATAATTTACCTTTAATTTCCTATTCAAATCCATTTTCTTGTTGTATTAATTGTTTTTAATTTTCGGTTCAAACGCTTTTGCACATGCCGGATGTTTTTATATTGCATTTAATGATGGCATCATGACATTGCATGATTCAATGATGATCCATATAAGCATCATAGACACATGGGCTATGTTGCTTAACAAAAGACCAAAGAACAAACTCCGCTTTACTTCCATGCTCAACATTCTCGTAGTTTTATTTAAAAGTGTCATTTTATGCTTTATAAGTATTAATTTGAATCTTAAAAGTATCACACTTGTGCAAATGATCTACCTTGAAAATCTTTTGAGAGATAAAGGGCGGGATAATAGTAAAAATTTGAGAGATTGCTTTGGAATCATTGGATGTCAAGTGGAAAAATGAGACCTCAAAGACCGTGGATTCCGTAAGAATATCTCCCAAGTTTTGCTTTGGAATTTAGCTTTTCTTCTTATAAAATGCAGATTTTTGTCCCGATTTTCTTGTTAAAAATGCATTTTTGTGCCAATTTGCTACAAGCAACATTATATTCTGTCTTTGTCATCAACTTTGTTGATGCAAAAGTGCAATATCCGGATAATTTGGTGCATAATGAAAATGTTGCTCCCGACTATATCACCTAGCAAAATTGGTGGTAAATTATTTAGTTGATGTTATTATTGATGTTAGTTTTCATGTTATTATTTGTAATACACCAAGTGAAAAGTATCACCTTTCACTTGAAAAGTACCACTTTTCACTTGAAAAGTATCACTTTTCACTTGAAAAGTATTACTCATTATTTGTAATACGTTGAATTAAAAAATATCACTTTCTATGTGAAAAGTATCACTTTTCATATGAGAAGTATCACTTCTCAAGTGAAAAGTATTACTCATTATTTGTAATACTTTGAAGTGAAAAGTATTACTCACTATTACTCAGTAGTGTGATCTCGTTCTTTAATTCTCAGCAAAGAGAAATGAGCATTTTCTTGAAGGAGAAAACCACCCCAAGGTGATGATGTTCCAAAATATGAATTTGATAATGTCAAATTTCCATGGCAAAGAAAAATAGCCAACATTGACTGTGGTGTCTTCCTAATGCACCACATGGAAAATTTCCAGGGGCTTGTTTACTCAGAACCGGATTTGCGTAAGGTATGAATGTTTTTGCAAATTAGATTAGATTAAATTTCTTTGTTTTATATTATTTTTATTTATTTTACCTTTGTTTTGTGTTGTTTTTATTGAAGGTTGGTGAACACGCAAATTAAGGGCTTCTTATTGCGCAAAAGATTGTTCTCACGGTAGGTGGAATGAATTAAGAGTGCAAGTTGAGAAGGAAGCAATTGAATTTATAAATCAAACAAGTTGATTGATGTATGTAGGGCTCGGTATAGAATGAAAGAGAAGATTTGTTTCTAATTTTTATGCATGTATAAACTAGTTTGGTGCAAGTTACATTGATAGGTATTGAATAGTTTTTGGTTGTATGATTTGTCAGAAGATGACAGAAAGTCGTTTTCACATTCTCAAATTGGTGTGGTTGTGAATAAGCACATTTGTAATCGTTGCTTGTTTTAAAAGTACCTTTCTCGTTAAAAAAGTATCATTTTTGTGGTTGAAAGTATCACTTTGTTAAAAAGGTATCATGTCATGATGAATAGCCTCCAACTGGAAAAGTATCACTTCTTGTTACAAAAGTATCACTTTCTATTAAAAAAGTATCGTTTTTTGGGTTAAAAGTATCACTTTTGTTAACAAAAGTATCACGCCAAGATGTATAGCTTTCAATTGGAAAAGTATCACCTTTTTGGGTTAAAAGTATCACTTTTTGTTACAAAAGTATCGTTTTTGGGTTAAAAGTATCATTGTTAAAAAAGTTTAATCTCATTAAAGTATAGCTCTCAATCGAGTATCACCTTTTGGGTTAAAAGTATCACTCTTTCTTACAAAAGTATCGTTTTGGGGTTAAAAGTATCATTTAGCGTTAAAAAAGTATCATCTCATTAAAGCATAGCTTCCCATTAGAAAAGTATCACCCTTTGGGTTAAAAGTATCACTTTTTGTTACAAAAGTATCGTTTTTGGGCTAAAAGTATCATTTATTGTTAAAAAGTATAGCTCTCAATCGAGTATCACCTTTTGGGTTAAAAGTATCGCTCTTTCTTACAAAAGTATCGTTTCTGGGGTTAAAAGTATCATTTAGCGTTAAAAAAGTACCATCTCATTAAAGCATAGCTTCCCATTAGAAAAGTATCACCCTTGGGTTAAAAGTATCACTTTTTGTTACAAAAGTATCGTTTTTTTGAACCAAAATTCAATAATAAAAACTGGACAATTCAACAATACTAAAAATCAACAATTCAATACTAAAAATCGGACAATTCAACAATACTAAAAATCAACAATTCAATACTAAAAATCGGACAACCCAACAATACTAAAAATCTAAAACAAAAGGGAATACTAAAATAATCGAGGATTAGGAGTCTTTGAACCAAACTCCTTGGATGGATGTGAGCTTGTTGTATCAAGATTTTTTCTTCTTGTTTTTTTTCTCGCTAAAATGCCCTTGATCCTTTGCCTTCTCCCCTTTGTAATCGAACGTGTAGGATCCAAAGATATCTTTGTTAGAAGAATTAGAAACCTCATGTTGCCCCGTAGAATTCGGTGTATTCATCAATGCATCAACAAAATAAAAGAATCTCTATTGTAGCCATCTTCGATGATTCTTCTCGCCTCCTCATTGTCTTGGCATTTTAGAATAAGATTATAATAGTTTCGTGCCATTTGATGCCGCCAAGGAACACAATCCTTCGGTCTGTGAGAACTTTCAGCCATCTTATTGAACTTCCCCCACAACTCTGTTTTGACAAATTTTGTCCATCTTTTGACAATGTAACACTCAGGAATCTTGGAGATAGAATGCATATGAAATACTCTTAAGCTATGACAACAGAGTAAACCACACTCCTCAAATTTCTTACAAGAATAGTTTATGAGCATATTTAAACAATCATACACCACACGATGACAGCAACCCCCATCACTTGGCATTGAAATGTCATAAACCATGATGTTTTCTTCAACACGCACAATGATGCATTCAAGAGAGATACTTTTAATAAACTCACTCTCAAACTCTTTAAAAGGGTCAATGTATATACCTCAAGAAAGATGTCTCAACATTCCATCAATGGTAGTACAGACGTTGGAATTGATCTTGAGCACCGAATTCGCTTTTTTTTTTCATTGTTCCTCCAACGCTTTAATGTTCCTTGAAAAATTCCATAAAATTCATCGAGTTGTTGTTTTCTTTGCATTAAATCCTATTGCTACTGCTCGTACTCTCACTCCTTTGTGAAGATAATATCCCCGCGAAGAAAAATATCCTTGCTTAATGCAAGACACCATTTCTCCTTCAAATCATACATTCGCCGAAACCAAGAATCATCATGCAATTCATACTCCAAAATCATAGAATTCCAAAGAAATTTCAAAGTCTCTTTCATCAACACAACCAAATAAACATTTATTGAATGCTTCTTTGAAAGAATTATTTTTTTCAAACGTCCAAACCGACTTATAAAGCATTCTCGGTGAAGGTGCCAAAGACATAGCCTGTGTGCCTTGTTTGAGGAAAACCTCGCACGAGAAGAAGTAAAACAAAATTAACCATATATGTTTTGAGGGAAAAGTATGTAATTTTCATGTTAAAGTATCACTTTTATAGCTAAAAGTATCACTTCTAGATATAAAAGTATCACAGACAGACAAAAGTATCACAGACAAAATTAACCATATATGTTCTGGGGGAAAAGTATCTGATTCTCATGCTAAAGTATCACTTTTATAGCTAAAAGTATCACTTTTAGCTATAAAAGATCACGCATAAAAAGTATCGATTATTGTCATAAAGTATTTACCTTTTCAATTGCATTGCTTATTGCCGTGTCTTGATCGGTGAACAAAGTTACAGGACATTTTCCACCCATTGATTTTGTAAAGACTTGAAAAAGCCACTCAAATGATTGATTTTTCATCGATAAAAAGCACACCCAAACATGACGTTCTTCCAAAGTGGTTGTTGACCCCAACAAATGGCGCACAAATCAAGTTGTATTTATTCGTGCGATATGTTGTGTCAAATATCATAACGTCACCGTATATCTTATAGTCTTCCTTCATCATGGAATCCTCCAAAAGACATTAGATAATCTACCAAATTCATCCAACTTCACTCTAAAAAAGAAATCCTCCTCTTCGACATCTTGTTGATATAAGATGTCAATTAACGCCTCAGGCATCGCCACCTTCTATTGCTTTCATTTTCAATCTATTAACAAAATTCAAATGGTCTTTCGTAGTATGACCAAGGCTTTGTTCGCCCCCGCATCGTGTACCATATAACGGTAAGATTGAGTGGCTTTCATCCCACAAGATATCATATCCTCAATAGCTTTGCCTTTTTCATTTGTAATGACTCTCTCGGAACGATGTAAATGGCTCCATTCTCGTCTTGTGAGTTGATGGTTGTGTTCCACAATATCTTTGAACTACCTCGTAAAGCCCTCTCCATTTAACTTTACTCTAATTGAAGCTTTACATCCGGTGCGTGTAACATTAGCCCTTTTCTTTTCTACCGCAGATTGCTTAAATCCAGTGAGAAGAACATACATAGTATTTCTCAACAACAACTCCCTGTTTCAAATTTGTAGATTTTCTAGTAGTCGATTTTCGTACACTAAACCCAACAAAGACGAGCATGACGACAATACAACCGATGCATATCCTTAATTGTTTTTCTTGTTATATGCGTAAGACAACCACCCACATCAAACTCATCTTCATCTCCATTATCAACTACACCCCATTGGAATTACTTACTTTATCACCCTCATCACTAGAGGCATTAATTGTGACACCAAACATAATACTTTTGGTTAGAAATGTGATACTTTTAATTGAAAAAGTGATACGTTTTACTAGAAAAGCAATACCCGAAAAACTCAAGTGATACTTTTGGTTAGAAATGTGATACTTTTCATTCAAAAAGTGATACTTTTCACTTAAAAAGTGATACTTTTTAATGAAAAAGTAATACTTCAAAAACTTAATTGACAACATCTAAGCGTAATACTTTTGGTTAGAAATGTGATGCTTTTCATTCCAAAAGTGATACTTTTCACTTTGAAAAAGTGATACTCTTTAATAAAAAAAGTAATACTTCAAAACTTAATCGACAAAAAATGGGAAGCACATTACCTTCAAATTCATGGAGTGTTGTATCATTTGCATCCTGTTTGCAATATTGACTTCGGCATTTTGAGGAGCAAAGACCAAGAATTGTGACAACATCTAAGCATAATACTCTTGGTTAGAAATATGATACTTTTCATCCAAAAAGTGATACTTTTCACTTAAAAAGTGATACTTTTTAATGAAAAAGCAATACTTCAAAAACTTAATTGACAACATCTAAGCGTAATACTCTTGGTTAGAAATGTGATGCTTTTCATTCCAAAAGTGATACTTTTCACTTAAAAAGTGATACTTTTTAATAAAAAGTGATACTTTTTAATAAAAAGTAATACTTCAAAAACTTAATCGACAAAAATGGGAAGCACATTACCTTCAACTTCATGGAGTGTTGTATCATTTGCATCCTGTGGCAATATTGACTTCGTCATTTTGAGGAGCAACACAAGAATTGTGACAACATCTAAGCATAATACTTTTGGTTAGAAATGTGATACTTTTCATTCAAAAAGTGATACTTTTCACTTAAAAAGTGATACTTTTACTAGAAAATCAATACTTGAAAAAAGCTCAAGTGACAAAAGATAGCAATACATTACCTTCACTTTTCGGAGCATTACATCACAATCATCATCTCAAGTCATTTTGATTTCGTCGCCTCATCACTAGAGTCAATGACGGTGACAACATCTAAATGCAATACTTTCCATTAGAAACCCGATACTTTGATTGAAAAAGTGATACTTTTAGCTATAAAAGTAATACTTTTAGCTTTAATGGAAGAATTCATACCTTCTTTGGCAAACTCTTTTATATTGTCCATTTTTGTTCTTCAACAAAACTCACACAGGTTCGAAAACAAAAAGAAAAAAAAGTTTTTTCTTACAATAATAAACACCAATACTAACACAAATTTCATACATATATTTTTGTAACAAAAGGTAAACCGAATCGAAATTCTACATACCGTGTGACACAATGAGAGAACGCGAAATGGAGGTTTTTATGTTAATTCACGCGAGAGAGGGAGACAGAGAGAACACAAGTGAGGATTTTTTTCGCCTCTATTGTTTCATTCGTCCCAGTGAGGGAGACGACTGCTTTACGGGGAACACGAGCTAGGGCACGAGGCGGAGACGACTGTTCTTTGGGGAACACTAGCTAGTCTGAGTGCGAGGAAGACGACCAGTCTTTGGGAAACACGAGCTAGGGCACAGGGTAGCCGAGCCGGGGATTGGTCCGATTAAAAACCTAGCGCGGTAAAAAGGGTGGGATTGGTTAGTCTAAATTAGCGGGTTTCTCTGGCAGGGGGCGGGTTATTCTAAATGGAGCTCGTCTCACGGATCTAGATCCGTGAGACGGTCTCACAAGAGAGTGCCCCATATGACAATAGGCGGGGACATAACTCTTGTGGAGTAATTTAACGACTTGTGACATTTGCCCGACTGTTATCTGTCGAATTTACAAATTGATTAATTCGTCGGTAAATAAGTTGTCCTCAAAACGACATTTATACATACTTGATTAATATTTTTTGCCATCAAAACTGTGAGAAGAATTATATATAAAAATTATTTTGAACATGATTGTCATATTAATTTAACTAGTACACATTATACAACAAAGTGTTTTTTTAATATTCTTTAGATTCATAAAAAAGGCCATCTTAAAATTTGACTCGTGCCAAAAAATTACAGGCATGGCCTTGAGTACAATCCATATGTTCGTAAGACTACTTGCTTGAACATCCTTGAGCAAATGAAATCAAGTTACCAGTGAATTGTGATTATTCAATTATAAATAATTATTAAATTATATACAGATGATAGTTTTCTCTGTGCCTACCCTAAAATCAACGGTTTTGGATGGACCCACTTCATCCCAAAATTTTCATATAGAAAAACAATTGAATGGGATCATGTAGAGCAACTTGTAAGGTCAACCATATATAAGATTTGAGTAAAGCCATAAATGGAAAGAGGTTATGTAGATGCTAACCCAACTTGTGAGGTCAACGATTTATCAATCACAAGTGACTTGATTGCATTTGTTCAATGATGTTCGAGCAAGTAGCTCACCAACAAATGGATTGTATTGACTTGGAAAATTAAACAATCCATATAAAATATGCTAAGTATGAGAGGAAATAATATGTTTTGTTCCAAAAATATATTTTTCTTACCCGGCGCACGAAATGAATATTTGTTAAAATTATGGTAAAGAATGATTGAATTTATCAGGTTCACAAAAACTCATATGGAACCCATATTTTTATGTTTCTCAAAATCCGTTTCATTAATTAAGAAATAGTTTCATATGAGACGTATTCCATTGGATTGCGACGTGATGAATGATGATAATTACCCTCTAATGATAAAAAAAAATAAAAATTTGAATGCATTGTACCTGGTCAAGGTCAATTATCTCTCTTTGTGTATCCTCTCTCCTTAGCATATTCACTTGGAATATACCATCTACAAGACTACAACACCACTCCCCTTTGGCAACGTGCTATTACAATTCTGTGCTGTATGATGGTTGTACATTCAGCTTAACTATATTGTACTATTATTTATTTGATTTTAACCATATTATATTATTTATTTTTTAACAAACTTACTAAAATATTTATATATTTTGATATACAACATAAGTTGGTGGTTAATCGATTATTGCGAAACGTTCTTGAAACATTCGATTAGCTTTGTAATACTCGTTATTTATTTAGAAATAATTGTGATAATTATCCATGGTCCCCTGATGGCTCAAAAGCTACTCTAGAAAACCATAGGCAAGTGCACCTATCGTTTTGTAGTATAGATTATTGAGTACCGAGTGTCATTCCCACGAGGATTGTAAGTACTAATAATTACCGTCCTTTTGTTATTTAATCTAGCAATTTTCAGAGTTTTGTTTGTTTAATGAAAATGAAAAATAGAGAATTTTAAAATAATTGCAACTTACAAAAGATCAAATAAAAATAGATTGTAGAATTAAGAAATCAAGAGCTAGAAATGTGTTTGAATGTAAATCCTCTAGAATGTTTTTGCGATTTAACAAGATAAAAATACAACCATAATCCCTTAAGCAAAACCAACCTCTTTTAGTAAAATCTCATGTTTCATCGATCAGAAATTCCCGATTTAAGTTAAACCCTCTATCGAGCGCGAATAACTTCTAATCTCAAGTTGATTAATCAAATCTCTTTCTAGTTAAAACCCCCAAGACAACATTATAACGATTTGTGAATTCACATATTAGGTTTGACCCTAATCGAGAAGATTTATGTCGTCCCATATCTAGGATTGCATGCAACTCTTTTCACTTATATAGGTTTTATTTCACCATGAATCTCTCGATTTCCCGGATGAA
The DNA here is from genome assembly GCA_016081115.2 of Rehmannia glutinosa. Taxonomy (NCBI): domain Eukaryota; kingdom Viridiplantae; phylum Streptophyta; class Magnoliopsida; order Lamiales; family Orobanchaceae; genus Rehmannia; species Rehmannia glutinosa. Next base: position 216,596 of record JABTTQ020001052.1, on the reverse strand, counting down.
GAATAAACTTCAAATCAATATTGCGCATATACCAATTTGAATGAATAAAGCATAATATAAGTGAATCACACAAAACATGAAGATTTTATTAAAAACATACAAACCTTAATCACAAATTCATTCTAGAGTTCATTACATTCAAACACTAGAAATTTAGCTACACATGGCTTTGTCAAAAGAGTATACTACACAAGATATGAATAAAATGAACATGGTGTACTTAGCTCTTATTCAAGACCAATATAAGACTTCCTCCTCGTTGATTGCAATGATGTTGAGCTCCAAGCCTTCTCCTCTATTGCTCTTCAACTTCCAACTCTACCTCTCTTTTATCCTCTCAATGTATTTTGCTTTGAAACTTAGAATATACAATGAATCTCTCTATCAATGAATACTACAATATTTCCAACTCAAAATCTTGGCTTTTATAGGCACCATCTTTGTGAAAGAACACATCAATAATGCTAACAAATGCTCCACTTCCATGGTTGTTGGTTGAATCATTGTGTGCACATTCATGGTTGAGTTGGTTGAATCATTGTGTCAACATGACAATTGAGGGAATAATAGAGCTTAGTGCATCAAAATGAGGTGTAAAAGTTGCTCAAAGGTTGTCAAAAAGCAGAAAGGGAAAGTCTCCATAATTTCCGCCAAAGAAAAAAACCAGTCTGGACGAAAAGCACGCCCGTGCTTTAAAAAGCACTGAGTAGGCCGTGTTTTTGAATTTCCCAACACGGCCGTGTTTGGTACGTCGGGTCGAAAAATTGCTCGTTTTTAACTTTTAAAAAGCACGGTCGTGCTTAAAAACACACACCGCCCGTGTTTGATCGAAAAAGCCCCGAAATGACACGTTTAGCTTGGGATTTTGAGTGTTTTTGCATCCGAAACCCCCCCGGGTATGTTTTGACATGAAACCATGGCCCAAAATTCACCAAAAACAGCTCCAAATCATCAATCTACACCAATAAAAGCACCTCGGAGTAATGTGAACCATGTACAATCAAAAATTTATGAAACTAACGATAAAATAACTCAAATCATACTTAAATATACACATAAAACATGCATAAAAAGACCCTTATCATCCCCGGTTCGTCTTCTTAGAGCAAGAAATAATATTTTGTGTTCCTAAAGATTTATGAAAAGGAGTTTTTCAAAATATTTAGGCTAATATATTAATATCAGTTAATTCCGGTAATATATGATATTCTAGAGTTTTAACTGTATTGAAAATTAAATAAATATAAGATATTTATGATATTAATATAATTTATTAAATTGATAATTATATTGGATAATTATCAATTATAGCTTGAATCTATCTATAATTATAAATTCTAGATGAGATAAGAGATTGAGTTGGAGTGGGTAAGCTAATTGAACAATGCTATAAAAGGAGACCACATCCTCATAATTATATACATGAGAAATTCGGTCCCCCTTCACAAGTTTTGAAAAGATTCAAAAAAATCAATTGAAAATTTTGTTGGCCATTTTTCAGTAATTCGGTCCACTTCACAATTCGATTGATTTGGAAAAGTGTTTTGCCATTAACAATTGGATTTTCCTTTGTTTTTGGTCAAATAAAAAACTAAAGTTAGGAATTTAGAATTATTATTTGAGTACTCATACATTGTCATTGATAGAGAGAATTAAATTCGAAAATCGTGGTGTTAGCTTTGTGTGGATTCGAAGGATTAACGGAGAAAAAACGAAAAACAAGAAAATCGTCGAAAAAGGTAAAAAAAATTTTTCTTCTTTCTGTTTGAATAAATTTAATAAGCATGCTTTTGTGTTTTTATATGTAAAACTAGATTTGAAATCCATCGCTTCCGCTTCCATTCAATTTGATTGAAAAGCCGAATCTTATTTGCCCATGATTAGATCCGACACTCAAATAATTTCCAACAAAACATTTACAAATTTATACTGTAAATATATTAAAATGAATAGAATTTAGTAGGATGGATTTTTCCATTTGGGTGCATCTAAGTTAGCATGCGGGGGTTGCGCACATAATAACCACCCAGATACCTACATAAAAGTCCACACGCGGTTTAAAATGTCAACTTCCATTAACGAACAAACTTCAAGCTTACAAACTTTTCATTTTAGGCTCGAAATCTCAAATCCCATTTTTGTATTTACGTAATCGGGGAGAAGAATGGACGGCGGCGACGCTCCGGGACAGGGGACAGTGACGTGCGCGACGTGGAATCGGCGGCCGGAGAACGCGCATTTGGTGGTGGTCGGAAAATCGGGGCCGCCTTCTCTCGAGATCTTCTCGTTCGATCCCAACACCATTTCTCTCTCTGCCTCTCCCAAGGTTAGGTTAAAAATTTGTTGTATTAATTTTCTCGTTACCAATGATGAAAATAGTATTTCTGTTACCTTGTTAGAATGCTTGTGGTTTGAGTTATTCAGTAATTTGGATATTGTCTGACGGTTGTTCCGTGGTATTCTGATGAATTTTGTGCTTGAAATTTTTGGGAATGGATTTATATTTAGAAGTTCAACTAGTAAATATTTTTTATTGACGGAGGGAGTGAGGGTTGTGTTTATGAATGCTTGTTCACTGTCTTATTTGTATGTTACTCGTGTGTACTCATTGCAGGCGAAGTATGAATTTGAAGAAGGGGTTAATCCATTAATTATTGCAGTGCATCCCAGTGGAGACGAATTAGTTTGTTCCACCAGCACTGGTGATTGCAAGTCCGTATTCGCTTTCTTCCATTATTCTTTTATTATTATTTTTTATTGAATTTCTTGGTACATATTTCACAATCATCTAATCCCATGATTACAAAAATTATTAGTATGTACGTTTATAATAATGAAATGGTTTCTCCACACTAATATAATTATTGGGTGTTATCAAAATATTTATATTAGTCAATTGGACCAAACTGTGAATATTATGAGGGAGACCCTAGCAGAAGCTATACCCTCTTGGTGTAAGTGTTTCAAATTGGTCAGTAACCCTATACAGGAGTAGTAGACTTTCATTTTCTGGATCGAATAAGATGAAGTTATATTTCTTATACCGAATTCAGTTTGATGAGATAGGAATAAGAATACGAATCTTTTTCATGAATTCCAACTTTTTACTACTGATTCTGGAGTAGGATATGCATTTGGATTTTGACCAATGTACTAAATGTAACCTGGGAAAACTTGTTAATTGCTTTAAAAGGTTTGGTGACATACATCATTTTAGAGGTATTATCTTTATTATTTAGAAAGGAAAATGATTTCTTTCTTTATATGTTTGGTTGTCCGTTTTTAATTTCTCTAGTTGATATTCATATTTCAAATTAAGCCTAAGTTGGGTGCTTGGGGTAACGGGGCCGGGATGAGTAATTGTTACAGAAGTATTGACCCAAGACTGTTGGTGTACCATGGTTGCTGACTGAATTATTAAGTTCACTTTTCGGGCCTCATTATCCAATCCACTGAAGGATTTATTTTCTCTTGGTAAATAATATATAAACATAAATAATTAATTAGAAAATTATACATCATGTTACCCTATCCGTAGATATAGAAATAGTAATTAATGTCTGCTATAGTTTTATCACTCTCTCATGTAGAAAAATTTAGTGGAATGAAGGTATAAAAGTATCAAGCCTGTTGGCGTTGGTCCCACTAATTGATGTTTTCTTCACATCTTTAAGCTCAATTATTGATGTACATTACTTGCAGATTGTTTGAGGTGTATGGTCGGGAAGACAAGATAAAACTTACAGCAAAAGAGCAACTCCCACTGCAGGGAATTGGCCTGCAAAAATGCATAGCTTTTAGCGTTGATGGAACTAGATTTGCTACGGGTGGAGTTGTAAGCTAATTTATCATGATATCATTGTGTATGAGTCTCTGAACTTATGATTATTCATATTATTATCATAATATTTTATTTGTATTTCTTTCTATTTGAAGGATGGATGTCTCAGAATATTTGAGTGGCCAAACATGCGCATCATTTTAGATGAACCAAGAGCTCACAAGTCTTTTCAGGACATGGATTTTAGGTAAAATGAGCTTTGAGTAAATTCTATGTTTATTTTTCAGCAGTTCTCTGAAGCTATAATGCTTATTCTTTACTCTATGAATTTTGTGCATAGACTTATACACTTTTACATGATCCTCTTTTACAATGATATTGCTTTGAGCATATTGGTAATAAAATTGCTTTGTGGGCAGGATTAGTTTTTTTGTTTTTATTTCCCAGTGAATGAAGTTGAACTCTTGCGCTGCCTTCTCTTCCAATTGGTGCTTGTGGTTTCCCCTATGGTGAACTACTTAAACGAGCAGTATATATGATTATGGTTGACCAATAGGCTGGTCGGGTTAGATTTGGGTGGGTCAATAATTGCCTAAATTAAAATCGTTTGACACCCTGTAAGTTCGTTGATATAATGGGCTGGCATGTGGGTAAAACCTGCAATCAAAGATCCATTTAAGTTGGATGTTTCACATACAGAATGATATTGCTATTTTAGCCATGTCCTTATAGTTTTGTGACGTGTGTACACTGATGTGTGATTGGGAATTGAAATTAGTTTAGGACAATGACATTTTGCAGCTGAAAAAGCATTGTATGTTGGCACTGCTGTATTTTCTTATCATGTTAGCAGTTTGCCTTGAGTGCATAGAATTTCAAACATGAGAAAGAATATTGGTCTTTAAGATATAAGATTCTGATGAGCTGTGGTACTAGACCAATTAAACAGAATCATGAGGAAGTTATGTTAATGTGTGAAAACTTTTGTTCATAGCTACTACTTGTGCACTCCATGGGGAAATTCTTTTGGCCTCAAATCCAACCAGTCATTTGTGTTTTCCCTGCCATCTCAACCCTTTCTGGAGCACAAACTGGATTTTTAGGCAGATACATTGGTTCTGGATGTAGAGTGCTTTGCCTTTTCTAGCTCTGCAATTTTATTTGATGTGCAGCCAACTATCCTATGCTACTTCCATGATGAGGAGGAACTAGTCGTGGCTTTTCAAAATATACACTTGTGTCTCACGATAGAAGTAGGAGGGAGTGTTACAAATTATTTAGGACTTTAACTGTTTCAACCAATACTGCAATGGCTGTCTGAATTGATGATAATAAATAAAAGAGAAGCTAGCATCTTTTTTTTTTTTTTTTCCGTTTTCCTTCTCTTTTTTGAAGTAACCATTTTGCGGTTCTTTTCTTATTTGTATATATTTTGGAAATATTGGTTTATCCATATTTTGAGTGCTACATATTGCTCTCTTGCAGCTTAGACTCAGAATTTTTAGCTTCAACATCAACTGATGGTTCAGCGCGAATATGGAATACAAGTGATGGGGCTCCAGTTACAACCTTGACACGGAACTCTGTATGTTCTTCTAAAGTTGGTTGCGTCATGTTACCCATAATAGGGGTTTGACGTTCAACTTCTCCTTTCTCGTTTTGCAGGATGAGAAGATTGGACTTTGCCGATTTTCTAAAGATGGAACAAAACCATTTTTATTTTGCTCTGTTCAAAGAGGTATTTTACATGTGCTTAGTTCATAGAGAATGTAGCCACGTATGTGATCTTATTTATTTGAAGGATTGTGCGGTTGGTCTTGAAGACTTATTTGTCTTTACACAGGAAATAAACCACTGACTGTCGTTTGGGATATAAGCACGTGGAAAAAAGTTGGGCACAAGAGGCTACTTAATAAGCCAGCTTCAATAATGTCTGTTAGTTTGGATGGGAAATATCTTGCTCTGTAAGTTCTCAGCCACTTTCCGAGTCTCTTTTATATCCTTTCTGTTTATTATTTTAGTTTGGAAGCAAATACCGTACTTTGATGTTACCTTTTCCTACTGTTTGTTTTCTAAAACGCCTTCCCCTGAGATTGAACAGAAGTATACCAAATTGGAGAAATTGTTAGAAAGGCTGATTTATATGGACAGTTAGACTTAATACATTTTGGTGGAAATTTCTTGTTTAAAGCCTTAATGCGGTGCACAATTTCTAAAATTCAAATCTATCTTAGCCTATGTGGATGTTTTTGGTTTCTTGATGGTTGTTGCTTCATTTTAGAGCCTGTTTTCAGTTGATTTTCTGATGCTTTAAATAAAAGAACAATCATATCTTATAGAAGCTTATCGGTTGCTAAGTTATTGATATAACTTCCTGACAGGGGAAAACAGTGTATGGTTAATTCTTGAATGGTTCCTGGAAAGAAACAGACAAAATCTAATAATACCACTGCTCTGTAAATGGGGCAAATAATAGAACACAAATTTTTGAAATAGTGAGACTTGAACTTCAAACCTACTTTAGTTCTTTAACCTGGATTTTTTTAGCATTGCCACTGGTATTGTATTTTGCAAATGGCTGGAAAACTTTTTTGAATATTATTTTTCTTTATTCAGTCATTTCATGCAAATTATTTGTTGCTATCTGTTAAACACAGGGGAAGCAAGGATGGAGATATATGTGTTGTGGAAGTGAAGAATATGGAAGTCCGCCACAGGAGTAAGAGGCTACACTTGGGTTCTGATATTGCATCATTGGGGTTTTGTCCTAGTGAAAGGTATGGTTTGATTATTCTTTTAATTTTATTTTTGAAGAAAAGGCTACCAGAAGAGGAGCATTGTTATTGAAAGATTTAGAGTTTCTATTTCATATCATACAGCTACATTTGAAAGAAGCTATTAAACAAGACATGTTATACCTAGAAATAAATGAAAATATGGCTTATGACCGTAAACGATGGCGCGATATGATCCGTATAGCCGGCCCCACGTAGTGGGATTAAGGCTTAGTTTGTTGTTGTTGTTGTATCATACAGCTACCTTTCCCGATCAATTCTCAGAATGTGTGAACTTTTCACATCCTTTCCATATTCATTGGGCTTAGAGGTGGTGTTGGAAATCTACATGAGAAAACTATGTTGTGTTTGATACTGCTGTCTCTGGTTTTGATAGTTAAGCAAATTTCTTTTTCTTTTTGTTTTTCCTGGCGTGTTTTTCCATTTCCGAGAAAATCATTTCTGGCTCATTCTTATTATTTAGGGACCGTAGGTATGCTAAACTTTCTCCATTTGCACCTTTTATCCATATGAAGCATTAGAATTTCCAAAATGTAATTTTCTTGTTTCATCTCCCAATTTCTATATACGATGTATTAATAGATGAAAATATACCAAGTATTAATAGATGAAAGATGCCAATTGCAGAAACTTGGATTGCTTGATATCCTTTCTGACTCTGACCTTCTTAAAAAATGGTCTAAACAAATAGACTTATGGGTTTTTATAATTACACAATGTTGATCTTCTCTGCTTTGTTTTTGTAATGGACCATTTTCCAGAAACTATAGATACGTTCTTCCATTTCGTTTTGATGGGAATCTTGATAATGATGTAGGCATAGTATAGTAACAACCTCATCTCCTCTGTGCAATCACCAGAAGAGAATTTTGCACCAGAGGCTCAATGGCTCCATTTAATTATCTGATCGACTTTGACTTTACAGGGTCGTACTTACTACTTCTAATGAATGGGGAGTAATGGTGACAAAACTAACTGTTCCTGTAGATTGGAAAGGTCTCTCTCTCTCTCTCTCTCTCTCTCTCTCTCTCTCTCTCTCTCTCTCTCTCTCTCTCTCTCTCTATCTATATATATATATATATATATACACACATCCTTCTCCCGTCTCCCTTTCTCTCGATTGAATTTAGACTAATATTTGATATGCTCCCTTTTGCTCATGCTCGCAGAATGGCAAATCTATTTACTACTCTTGGGGCTGTTTGTGGCATCACTCGTTGCATTTTACATATTCTTCGAGAATTCTGATTCGTTCTGGAACTTTCCACTTGCAAAGAATCAAGCTGCAAGACCCGACATTGAAACTATTTTGGGGGATTCACATTCTGACCAAAATATGTGGGAGCCTTTGGACCTCTGATTTTATGATCACCGAACATTATTTGGATTTTATGATCACCGAAATGAGGTGTATGTGTTGTCCCCAGTGAAATTCTTGTACTGATATATTTATCAAATTAATATTTATGTGGGAGTTGCTTTTGTAGTGATCAAATTTGTTATTTATTTATCTTTGTTTCTTGTATTGTGTTACTGTTGTGAATTGAAACTGTGTAAAGTTTGTATTTGAATTCGAATTTGCCAAATTCATATTATGCAAACCAGTGAATATTAAACTTTCAATGGTGATAAGAGAGGTGACGAAAGGTTTAAAGAAAAAAAAAAGAGGCTATTTATTCACTTGCAAGATGCAACAGGGGAACAAACTTGTTTTCAACTTTTTAACTCAAAACCCTCCAATTTTCAGTGTTTTGAATGATAATTTATTAATTTGTATATAGTATGTAAGTGGTTGGACCTGGATAAGTAATGTTGTTGGGAAATAATAATAATATACAATTGAATGAATTTGACACTGAGAGTGCACGATGGAAATTTAATTTGGGAATTGTAATTTGCATAAGTAATGTTGTTGGGAAATACTCCCTCCGTCCCAATTTGATAGGCAAGTAGAAGAAATCACACATATTAAGAAAACATACTAAATGTAATTGGGATTACAATTTTTTTTCCATATTGTTCCAATTTTACCCTCACATTAAATTGTGAAGAGACATGATATTTAGTATGGTATTTTCGTGGATTGTGTTGTTATTGGAAGATTAATGCATTCATATTTTAATTTTTAGTATTCCAACTATCTTGGAAAAATAAAGTTTGTTAAAATTAAAGTGAATTAAATAGGGGTAATTTGGTCTATTGTTGTATAATTAATACCCTCAATAAGGAAACTAGCCTATAATTTGGGACGGATGAAAAAGGAAAGGTGGTCTATCAAATTGGGACGGAGGGAATAATAATATACAATTGAATGAAATTGACAGTGAGGGTACACAATGGAAATTTAATTTGTCAAGTGTAATTTACGCGGATGTGAATGATAGTGATGAGTGTCACTTATATAATATAATATTAAAATTAAATATGTGGTGGTTGTAGTAGATCTCACTAATGTAATTTAGCTTGGAAATGATTATATAGGTGTTAGAATTGAAAATATATGTTGCGCACTGAAAAGTAGGAATTTCGGAATGAAATGTTTTTAATAAGATTGAGTAAAATAAACATTATTTACATATCTCAAAGAATAAAAGAATTACTTTCTTCAACAAAAAAATGTAAAAGAATTAGAAAATACGCCCACCTCTTTATAATTACATGAATCCATGAATTTAAAAGATTATAATGTCTTTACTACTTAAAGCATGTGCAATTCGATCGTGACACATGATCATGTAACGTCGTCATGTGTCACACGATCGTGTCATAAAGTCATGTGCCACACGATTATGTTATATGCGATACAACACGATCGAACCACAAAGTCATGTGCCACATGATCGTGCTACAAAGTTGGAAGAATAGTAAATTGGAAAATTTGGGGAATATATTAAGTAAATATATTATTTTAAAAAGAGGGTAGAGTGTATTTAGAAAATGAGTATTTTGGAATGGACCCATAAACTTGAATAAAATCGAGATTCGAAGCATAGTTAGATCAGAAATACGAAACCTCTGTTGACGTGCGTTTTGGTCAACAAGCAAAAATATGTAAAAGGTTTGACACGTAGAAATGTAAACGTGCGTAACGTGTGTTTATTTCTGGCTAATTCTGCCTTTTTTTGTATAATGCCGAGCCGGATTATTGGGGTCGGTCTTTCTTACAGTTCTTTTTTCTCTCCTTTTTCTATCTTTTTCTTTCTCTCTATTAGCCTTTTTATACCCCTTCGAGTAAGTGGGTTTACAATAGTCATCTTTTCACTAACTATTCATTAATTAGTAAAATAATTAAAGAAAGACACATGTCCTCTCTAATCGCGTGCATGTCGTCTTGCCACTTGTCGACTTCTCTTTATAACTTTCGACATGTGGCGCTTTTACGATATCAATAAAGTGTTAAGTATGGGCAAGTGATTACTTACATGAATCTGTCATGCACATGCGTTTTCCGCCGAAATTTGGGCTCGGGGCTCGGGGCTCGGCGGCCGTGTTGCGGTTGGGCTCGGAAATGGGCGAGCCTAGTTCGTGACGTGTTTGTTGCGCACCATTCTTGACGTCACTCGCAGGTCGCTTACTCGGATGTGTGTTGGGTGATGACTTGGATTAATTTCTTCCACTCGCTCGGGTATCATCAAAGGCCCCCAAGTTTGATTCCGAGAGAAGAATTTACAAGTCGGAGTTAAACTTTAATGCTAATGATGAACATTTAATGGGAAACGGATTTCTCAAAGGTTTTGTTCTTTTAAATCGCATCTGTCGGCGTAGTGATTAATGCCTGGAACGGCGCATTAATTGGGTTGCCATAATGACGAACACGTGGCATCCGGTGGTTGGACCAATCTTGCGCGAGGCAGAAAAAAATCGTCGATTCTCGTCGCCGCCGTGGGGCGACGGCGTTTTTGACATGTTTGACGGCTTTTGAGTTTTTAAAAGGTGTGTCTTTTCGAATAAACGTCTCGTTTATCGAGGAACCCCATCTATAAATATCTTTGTTTCCCCATTATTCACTTTCGCAACCATTAACCTTTGAGCTAAAGTAACAAAACCGAGCAGAAATTTCGGTCGGCTTCCCAAGTTCGAGACTTGAATCTTAGGTATTTTTTCAAATACTCTCCCTTTACCTATAAATGTCTTTTTTGAGGATAGTAGAGTCGTAGTTATAGTGTAGAGATTGAAATTGAAGATCCTCCTCCGAACCTTCTGTTTATTTCTCACCAAAGACGGCGATCTCCGTCTCATGTAGCCCGAGCATTATTCGATATCTTCTCCGGATTCTTCACGAGGTGGAACGCCCTTGGGGCGGGCGTATACTATCTTTAATCCGACGCCATGGCCGTCTTTAGAGAGGGAACGGTGTATCAACCCGGATCGCACAAGAGAGTTCCGACGAAGAATCCCCGTGTTGATTTTAGGCGATGCGGCAAAAAGAAAAAATATGGATCCATCGGGCCGGAGCGTGATAACATGGAGCGGGTAAACGAACCCTCCGGTGATTCGAGGCGGAGAGGCCACAGGGCCTATGGGTCATCGTAATGGCGACGGCCAGAAGCAAGGAGGAGGCCCTCGCCGTGTTGAGTCTCGGTGGACGCCGAGCGATATAAATGATATCCCAATCATGATGATCCGGAGATGGGAGAGCTCCAGCCGAAGGTATCGTATCCCAAGTGGTATCCATTCCCGGGTGCCTGATGGCACCGAGGTCCCCAACACCCGCCCGTGGGTTGCGTGGGTATACATACCGCCGCCTTCCTATCTCTGATCGGACTGCGGTTCCCGCAGACCAATTTTTCTCACGCGGTGGCTTTGCAGTGGGGTATGCATCCAACCCAAGTGCATCCCATTACGTGGGGTAGGATTATTGGCCTTTTGGTGATGTTCCACCTGAAAGTACCTCGCCCTAAGTTCAAAGAGATGAATGAACTTTTTGTCCGAGAGCAACTCCTTCATCAAAAGGTCACCGTCCGGTGGTATTACGTACAAACCCGATTGGGGTATCCGATAGTTTAGTAGAAGGTCTTCCTTAATCGTTGAAGGATGGAAAGAAAAATGGCTCACGTGGTGGCGAGTGGCAAGCTCGCGTGGAGGATGAAGGAAGGGAGACATCCTTTATCCTCCTTCGATTTTGTTTTTGGTTATAGTAAGTCTATATCCTTTCTCCCTTATCTGCTTTTGCTATTTTTCGTTTCTTTTTGTGATTGACTTTTGTCTTTTTACCTTTATAGAGAACCGAGCATCAAAAGGGCCTTTGTCGGCCACCTTCATCCGCAGGTGGAAAATATCCAGGCCGGAGTGCAGAGATAAGCGAATGAGAGATCGCCACCGAGGCCAATTTGGCCTTGGCGGCTTGAGGCTGCTCGCCCGACCACCGAGACCGAGGGGCGGCTCGGGATGAGGCGGGCGAGCGGGAGGTGGAGGTTGAGAGAGCAGCCGAGGATCCTCCGGTAATGAACAAGATCGGACCCATTCTCCGGGGAGCAGCGGCGAGAACAGAGCGAGCTACGCCGTCCCTGCGGCGGCTAGCCTCAGGGCCGATCATCTGCGCCCGTAGGGCAAACGCACTCTCGGAGCCGCCGAGTGCGGCCGCTTCGAGTAAACATTGTTTTTCACACTTCCTTTTGGAATGTCATTTTGTTTTCTTTTAATCTTCTAACGTGGGTTGTTTTGTAGGGCGCGGCTTGGATTTGCGTGCACGTCTTCGCGCGTGAGGAACACGGTCGCGCGGCGAACTCGGGCGGCCGCCGATCAACTGCGGATGTGGAGCGGCTCGGAGAGAAGATATCCGGGCGTAACGCCCTGGCGATAGAAGTGTCGGAGGCGGTGCATCTTCCTCTTCAAAGGAGAAGAGGAGAAATTGTGATAGAGGAGCCTCGATCGGGGTTAGGGGTTGGTCGAACGGTACCCAAACATCCCGAATGTCCGGAAGAGGAGGTCCGCGAACTTTCTCGGATGACCTCGGCAGGAAGGTCACTTCATCCCTCCAAGTCAAGTGAGGGATGAATATTGCGAGGAATGATTAGACTACGTCCTCGATGGTTTGTGGAATTCGTTCGATGTGCCACGCCGACAGAGAGCAAACGAGAGTCTTACCGAGACAGTCGGGCGCGATGAGTGTCCTACTCGTGCCTGGACAAAGGCATCGAGCAATTACGCTTCGGAGACCGACTTGAAGAACAAATTCGATATGCCATGGCAATGTCCGGGGCGGATGATTGGGCTCTTATGGCATGCGGTTGGGGAACTCGCGAGCTAGAGAAAAAATATGCCGACCGAAAGCGGCACGAGGGATCTGCGGGAGGCCTATGCTACCTCCAAGGGTACAAGAATCGTTCAAGACTCAAGCGGATGAGGCTACGGCTCGGGCTCGAGAGAGAAATCTAGCTGCCGAGCGGAGCGAGATCGGGCCGCAGGTCAAGAAGAGCTTAGGGCTAAGGTCGCGAGCCGAACGTGCTTTCGCCTTTGCCGGTCAGGAAATGGAGAGGCGTCTAGCCGATGTGTCGCAGGAGGTGAAGAAATCGCCGTCGGAACCGAGGAAGTTCGTAGAGAGGCCGTTGAAGCTTACAAAGACTCCAAGGAGTATGCATTCATGTTAACCTCGCCCACGCGACCAGCCTTCCGAGAAATTCTCGATTTAGTTAAGGGCGGGCGTCTTGTTGCTCGGCAGAGAAAGATCTCGGCCCTCCCGGAGGCCGATCTCGATGCCACTTCGGCCGAACTTTGCCGAGGCTCCTAATGCGCAGGGCTCTCCTCCTCCGGACGTGGAAGAAGTCGCCTCTAGCGGTGCCGTCGAAATTCCGCCCCCTGCTCAGTCTTGATGCTTTCATATGTACCCATAGGTAGGTAATTTGGCTTCGTGCCTCAAAATGTAATGGGCTCCGGCCTCCCTTATGTAAATACTTTTGAAGTAGAAATGAATTGTTATTTTCCTCACCTGTGTATGTGTTTCAAACTTTTTTGTAGATGCTCGACTCTTTTCCTTTTTGTAAGATTGTTGCCTGTCTTCTTTTTCCTTTTATATTCCCAAGTACGGGGCTCGGTTCCCAGTGCTTCTGAATAAGGGACTTTACTTGCTTTAATTGATTCTCGTACTAGGTATATGAACCTGCTCTTTATTTTGTTTTTTTTTTTTGGTACTTGGTATATAAACCAAGTTTTCATTTTGCGCCTGGTGTGTACATTGAATCTTTGATTTGCGCTTGGTGCGTAACCAAATCTTTGATATGTGCTCGGTGCGTAACCAAGTCTTGGTATTATGTTCGGTGCGTAACTGAGTCTTTATTGCGCTCGGTGCGTAACTGAGTCTTTATTTTGTGTTTGGTACGTGGCCAAGTCTTTACTTTGTGATCGGTGCGTAACCAAGTCTTGACTTCGGCGCTCGGTGCGTAGCCAAGTCTTGATTTTGGTGCTCGGTGCGTAACCGAATCTTGATTTTGTGCTTGGTACGTGGCCAAGTCTTGATTTTGTGCTCGGTGCGTAACCAAGTCTTGATTTTGTGCTCGGTGCATAGCCAAGTCTTGATTTTGTGCTCGGTGCGTAACCAAGTCTTGATTTTGTGCTCGGTGCGTAACCAAGTCTTGATTTTGTGCTCGGTGCGTAACCAAGTCTTGATTTTGTGCTTGGTGTGTAACCAAGTATTTATTTTGTGATGTATCTGAGGTGACGTTTCGCCGCAAACGGCAGCCGATCGATTTTTTTGTTTCAAAGACATAGCCGAGTGAGTAAAAACTTCGTTTCCGGCTTTAGAGAGCTCACGAAATACCGGATGAAAGGATAATTCTTTGGAATCCTATCCGGATCATAGGCACGAGATCTTTATTGATAATACCGCTTCGGGTATGCTACATTCCATGGATGCATAAATTTTTCTCCACTCAAATATTCTAGTTGTTGTACGCTCCACCGGATAAGGCGTGGGTGACCCGAAATGGGCCCTCCCGGTTGGCTTCAAATTTGGGTTGAATGCCCGTTATCTTTTTCAATACAAGATCGCCGACACAAATCTTGTTTCCTTTACTTTCAATTGTAGTATCTTTCACTCCTTTGTTTATACACTCGCATTTTTCATCTCAAGATCGCACCTTTTTCTTGAGCGGTCTAGCTCGGCTCGGAGCGCTGCCTCATTACGCTTTTCTTCAAAATTTGCAATTACGAATGTAGGGGCTCCAATCTCAACATGAATCACCGCCTCAACTCCATAAGCTAAAGAAAAAGGTGTTTCTCCAGTGGCCGTTCGATGTGTGGTCAGCCCATGACCAAGACACCGGGTAGTTCCTCCGCCAATTACCTTTAGACTCTCCAATCTCGCCTTCAAGGTATACTTGAGTATTTTATTAACGGCCTCAACTTTTCCGTTCGATTTGGGGGTGGTATGGAGTTGAGAAATAGTTTTTATGCGGAAACCTTCACAAAATTTGAAACCTTCGGTTATCGAATGCTTCCCATTATCTGTAACAATCGAATGTGGTATCCCGAATCTCTGAGATAATGGATTTCCATACAAAGCTCACAATCTTTTTCTCGGGTGGTATGGAGTTGAGAAATAGTTTTTATGCGGAAACCTTCACAAAATTTGAAACCTTCTAAGATCGAATCAAGTTTCCCATTATCGTAACAATCGAATGTGGTATCCCGAATCTACGATAATGGATTTCCATACAAAGCTCACAATCTTTTCTTCATCTATTTTTGCGGAGAGGCTGCTCGCCGACCCATTTTGTGAAATAATCCACCGCCACAACGGGCATACTTGACGCTTTGCCAAAAGAGTGGTCCGATGAGTCCATTCCCCATTTGGCAAACGGCCATGGGCTAAATACGGAAGTAAGTTGTTCGAGATGATATCGACTGTGGTGCAAATCTTTGGCACCTCTCGCATCTTTGTGACGGTGCGGTTCGCGTCCTTTCTTAGGGATGGCGGTAGTATCCTTGCCGTATTAATTTATAGGCCAACGTTTGGCCCCGGTGTGGTTGCCGATATTCCCTCATGAACCTCTCGAAGTGCATAATGCATATGTCTCGGAAAAAGCAACGTAGGAGTGGGACGGAGTATCCTCGTTTGTATAGGATGCCATCTATTAGTGTAAACCGAGCTTGGGTTCGTAGTGTTAAACTTGACTTTGTTTTTCGAGTTGAATTCTTTCACTAAATCTTTGAACGATTGGAGTCATCCAGTCCATTCGGCGGTTTTATTTGTATATATCTTCTTTCTGCGCCAAGTGATGAGGCGGGGTTGTGTGATAGTGACATCTGCAATGGCATCGTCACTGGGCCGGAACTGCCGAGCTAAGGCATCTGCCGCATGTTTTTCGGCTCGGGGCACATGTAAGACTTTTTGTCTTAAAGTGTGATAATCTTTTCTTGGCTAAATCCAAATATTGCGCGATTTTTTGCTCTTTTGCCTCATACTCACCGTTGATTTGATGAGCGACCAACTGAGAATCGCTATGCACCAATAGTTGTTTTAGGCCCATAGAGGCCGCCATATCTAAGCTCGCCAAGAAATACCTCATATTCGCCGTTGTTCGTTGCGGGAATCAAATCGTCTTACCGAGCGAAAGCATTTTTCATTTGGATCGATTATCACGATTCCGCCCCTACTCGGCTGCGGTGGAAGAGTCACAACGAATAATTTCCATTCTTGGTCTTCCATAACTTCCAATCGTATGGAAGGTGTGAATTGACCACAAAATCGGCTAAAGCACTGTCCTTTTATTGCGGTGCGTGGTTCGTATATAATGTCAAATTGATGAGTTCGACGGCCCACTTAATCATACAACCGTAAGTATCGTCGGTGTAATACTTGTTTCATGGATAATTCGTCAATACTATAATCTTGTGTTAGGAAATATGGACGGAGTTTCAGCGGCTGCGGTGATTAATGAATAAGCCAACTTTTCCATTGGTGGTACCGAGCTCGTCGTCATGTAACGCTTGACCGGTGTAATAAATGGATGTTGAATAGAGCCATCTAGCCTTTTAACACCGGTGATGGCGTATTCGGATACCGCCAAGTACAAATACAAGTCCTCCTCTTGGTCGGTTCTTGCAATATAGGGATTGAAGAGAGTCTTTTTGAGGATTCAAAGGCAATCTGTGCTTGCTCGGTCCACTCGAAATTTTTGCTTTTCTTTATAATTTCAAAGAAAGGTTTGCACTTGTATGTGGATCGTGAAACAAATTGGTTAAGGGCGGCCAATCGGCTGTTAGGCTTTGTACCTTTTTTACGAGTTCGGGGGTTCTAGATCAATGATGGCTTTTATTTTATCTGGGTTGGCTTCTATTCCCCTTTGGTGACCATATACCCCAAAAATTTACCCGAACGACGACCCCAAACGTACACTTTCTCGGGTTTAACATCATCTTGTACTCTCTCAAAACAAAAACATTTTATTAAGATCGTTTAGATGATCGGATATGTCTGATGACTTTACCAACATGTCATCTACATAGACTTCCATAGTGTGACCTATCATTTTCTCAAACATCTTATTTACTAACCTTTGATAGGTCGCACTAGCATTCTTCAATTCAAAGGGCATCATCTTGTAATAGTGAATTCCTCGAGCAGAGAAGAATGATGTATTTTCTTCATCTTCTGGATGCATCCGTATTTGGTTGTAACCCGAGTATGCATCCATGAAGCTCATCAGCTCGTGTCCTGCCGTGTCATCCACCATGTAATCAATATTTGGCAACGGATAAGCATCCTTAGGGCATGCTTTGTTGAGTCGGTAAAATCCACGCCATACGCGCCATTGCTTTTCTTTACCAAAATCGGATTGGCGACCCATCGGGATAGAGGGCTTCCCGGATGAATTGATTGTCTAGTAACTTGTTAACCTCGGTCTCGAGTGCTGCCTGTCTGTCAGGGCCGAGTTTGCGCCTTTTTTGGATAACTGGGCGGAACGTTAGATCAATATTGAGGCGGTGACACGCATCTTTAGGGTCAATTTCGGGCATGTCTGCATGAGTCCATGCGAAGACGCGTCAAGATTATTTCCCAAAACTTCGATCAACTCGGTTCGATATGGTTCGGGAGATCATGACCAATACGTAGTTGGCGCTCCTCGCTTGGCCTTCCGACATTGATTGTATCAACTTGTTCTACTGTTCCGCTGTTTTCTTTTCTTGCTTTGCCCTCCGATCGAAGGGCAATTCGTCTTCAATGGCGGCTCGGCTCGCTCTCAATTGCGGTTAAATCTTCTTCCATCATTGCTCCTTCCCGTGCCGACGACCTGGATTATCCTCTTGAACGATCACCACTTTTCGCTTGGACTTCTCCTTGGGCACGGGATCGTCTGTGGGTTCCACTAGTTTGTCCTTGTTCCGCCACATTAATCTCTACCTATTTCGGAGTTTAAGAGAGCATTCTCGTGACTCCTTTGATTCCCTTTATGTATAGCTTCGCCATCGGATGTTGGGAATTTTATACAAAAATGATATATTGAAACGGCCGCTTTTATATGATAAAGCAATGGCCTCCCAATGATAGCATTGTACTCCGAATCGACATTGATTATTTTGAAAGTTGTCATGACGGTCCGTTTATGCAAACCTTGTCCCATTTGGATGGGCAAATCAACTTCTCCGAAATGGACTATCATTCCTCCTCCAAACCCGAGAATGATATCGTTGCATGGACGGATATAACTATCGTCACGCTCAATCTTCAAATGCTCGGACATAAATGATGACGAATAGCTTCCTGGTGTCGATCAAAATTCTCAGTGAACGGAATACCTAAAATCGGTGCGATGAATGACCACGGGTCGAATGAGGATGGACCACCTGGTCGGCATCCGCGTCCGAGAACACAAAGTGGCGGTGGGTTGGCCTTCCTTGATTTCCGCCACTCGAACTTGTCTTTCGGCATTGGTTGCTGCCTGCCTAACATCGGCTTTTCTTTTCCCCTGTTGGAGCGTTTATCCTCTCTTGTGTTAGTATTGATTCGACCGACACTCGACATCATGAGGATCTCCTCCCACGGTTTTCACCGGGGTGGCGGGGAGAGGCTGGATTGATTACGCGCGTTCGGATTGACACTTGAGCCGATCTTGGGTGGGCGCGTAGCTCATGAACGCACCTTTTGAGACCGCCTGCCGAACAACACGCATAATTTCCCTAATTAGATCTCGGCACTCATCGTATCGTGACCTATCGATTTATGATAGGCACTGAGAATCGACGCGAATCTAATTTTGACTCTCAATTTTCAAAGGCCGAACCGGAGGCAACAAATTCAGGACCACTGTCTTCATTCCATATGGCTGATGGAGTGTGGGTCAAAGTACTCCTCAGTGTGTGGCGACTTCGACTCTTGCCTCTTGGCGAGCCCTAAATCCGGTGGTTGGGTTTTCCAAGAACGGCCGGAATCCCGACCCTACCAACCGATGGTTCTTTCCTTCCGTCTTTTCTTACGCCCCGCCTTCGGTGCTCGGGCGATTCTTGCCATGGCTTCTTCCGCACAAATATGGCGTTCCGCGCGGATTAGAAATTCTTGGTACGAGGTCGCCCGATTCGTGGATGTTCTCGGG
The DNA here is from genome assembly GCA_016081115.2 of Rehmannia glutinosa. Classification (NCBI taxonomy): domain Eukaryota; kingdom Viridiplantae; phylum Streptophyta; class Magnoliopsida; order Lamiales; family Orobanchaceae; genus Rehmannia; species Rehmannia glutinosa. The sequence continues at coordinate 197,490 of JABTTQ020001052.1, read as the reverse complement.
GCTAGTCGATCATCATGGCTGCGATCAAAATGGCATCATCCGACACCGGTTCCATTGCTCGAACTTGCTTGTTGAAACGAAAATATAGCTTTTCGGGGCTCGTCCTTTCCTTGTTTGATGTTCACGAGGAGTCCTTAGGTGCGGCTCGGACTTTGGACGTCAAGAAGTGCGTCGTAAAGGCGGAGGCCGAGATCTCCCCATGCCTGAATGGATCCCCGTGGTAGGGTCCTAAACCAACGGTGGGCTCGGTGGCGCCCGTAGTCGTCGGGGAAGGCCTGCAGAGGATGGCATCACTAGGGCTGTCAGCATTCCCATCCATGCTAAGTCTTGTGAACGTGAGTGGTCGGGTCGGTTTCCCCATTGTAGAGACCGACTTGGGGGATTTTCAACTTTGGCGGTAATGGGGTCGCCAGAATTCCAGGGGAAAATGGCGACATAACAGCTGGCTGGTTCATTACTTGGGGCGGTCTTCGAGACCGTTCGCCTTCCGGACCGCCTTCCAATTCGTTCAGACGACGACGCAGGCGGTGTATTTCTACATCCCGTTTCTGCCATAGGCTAGGGCCTTGGATCCGATTGACCCTAAGCTGCTCCCGCTCATCCGGAAACCTGAGTCGGGAACTTATCGATCGAGCTGGGCGAAAAGGATCAACTCCTAGTCGTCCGGCGAACACTGAGTGGGCATGACGATGTCGTGTTGGGTCCGGTAGTGACTCTGCTATACGACTCTGCCCTTCCTCATCTTCTTGCGGCCGTCTTCTATCACGACGGACATGTTGTTCATTACCTGAACTGGCTTCTTGGGCTTCGTCATGAGGAAGCCCGGGAATTTGAGGATTAATGTTAACATTTAGTTGTGGGTTGAGTGGGTTGGTATTTGCAAGGAGTGGAGGAGGTGCTTGAGAGTTTGTGGTGGCGAGAGTTTGTGATATGAGTTGGTTCATTTCTTTGTACAAAAAGTTGGGTTGGCGATTAAGCGAGCAAAAGGAAATAAAGTAGTGCTCCTGCTTCTGTTTTGGAACATATTTTGGCCATTCGTAGTCTGACCAGTTTGGTTGTTCAAATGTTGCTCTTCAGTCAGACGGGCATTTCTCGACAGTTGACTCATTTTTGTCTATTATGAAAAGGTTAAGCGTTAAACTTTACCTGGTTTTTACTTGACTTGCTTTTGACTGGAACTCTGACTGGACCAATACGGACCCCTCCTTCTAGCGCCAATTTGTTGACGTGCGTTTTGGTCAACAAGCAAAAATATGTAAAAGGTTTGACACGTAGAAATGTAAACGTGCGTAACGTGTGTTTATTTCTCGCTAATTCTTTTTTGTATAATGCCGAGCCCAGGATTATTGGGGTCGGTCTTTCTTACAGTTCTTTTTTCTCTCCTTTTTTTCTATCTTTTTCTTTCTCTCTATCAACCTTTTTATACCCCTTCGAGTAAGTGGGTTTATAATAGTCATCTTTTCACTAACTATTCATTAATTAGTAAAATAATTAAAGAAAGACACATGTCCTCTCTCTAATCGTGCATGTCGATCAATCTTGCCACTTGTCGACTTTCTTTTATAACTTTTTTCGACGTGTGGCGGTTTCGATATCAATAAAGTGTTAAGTATGGGCAAGTGATTACTTCTATGAATCTGTCGCGCGATGCGTTCCGCCGAAATTTGGGCTCGGGGCTCGGGGCTCGGCCGGTGTGTTGCGGTTGGGCTCGGAAATGGGCGAGCCTAGTTCGTGGACGTGTTTGTTGCGCACCATTGCTAACGCCACTCGCAGTTTGCTTACTCGAATGTGTGTTGATGATGACTTGATTAATTTTCCAAATTTCACGCCGATTATCATCAACCTCAAAAAAGCCATACCTCAAAAATATCAGCCATTCTCGGATGGCACTTTGGAGAATCTATGAAAAGGTTATATCTTTTTTGTTCAATGCAAGTAAACGCCAAGTACCTCAAAAAAATATCTAGGACCATCGCAAACTGAACTCAATTCAGCTTGACTCCCAGATTTATCACTAACTACATTTCCCCCACAGTCCCAGATGAATTGCCTTCAGAATCTTCCAAGGTTTCTTGTTTCTTGTTTTTTTTTTCTTCTTTATAATTTATTTCTGAATCCTTCACAACAATATTCTTGATGGAGTAAATGTTAATGGAACGATCCTTTTTTTCTGAGTAGATTGTGTAATATCTGTTTTTTTTTTATGGGTTTTTATTTTTTCCCCCAGATCCTCAGCTTTGCCTCTGCAAAGCTTGAAAAGCCATTCTGGAAAGCCTCTATGCCCTGTTACTTTATTGGTATAAAAAGGGAAATCAGTCATTTTCTTTGCTTTTTATATTGTTTTACAGTTAATGCTGATGTTGTGGGATTACTTTGTGATGTTTCCTTTTTTATTATCTTGATTCAGGGTTTAGTGAAAGGCATTGCTTTATCTCGAAAATGTAGCCTTGTTGCTAAGGTAAGATCTGTGGTATTATGTAGAAAATGCACTTTTTATTAGATTAGATTCTGGTATGATCAAAAATCGTGGTTCAGTAAGTTTCTTGAATACTTGAAATAATGTGTATTAAGTTGAATCTTTTTCATCTCCTTTGTCCTGTTTTTAAGTTTATACATTGATTAATTAGCTGGTGTTAATCGTGAATTTCGTTCGGGTACAAATCTTTTGTTTTGTAATCAATCAGTCGAAAAAGTTTCACTTTTTAAGCTTAGAAAGTTACATGTTGGCTTCCAGAGGTAGGTGGTATTCTTTTTTCTCTCATTTGTTTCCCCTCCCTTTATATTTTCGGTCGGGGTTACATGTCGGTTTTAGAATATTATTGGAAAAAATAACTATTTGAATTTTTTGGTTGCATACTAAACGAACTTTCTAACTTGAAGCTACTGTGCTTTTTTCGTCGGTGAAATCTCTACACAGCTGATTTTTGTTTATCATAAAAATTTTAGGCCGTATCTGGTTCTGCACCCAGTACAGAAAACGAGAATTCCAAAATGGACGAGAAATCTGAAACATACAGTCATGACATGACTGCAGCTATGGGAGCTGGTATGTGCAGCACTTATCTACTACTAGTTATTTTACTTAAGAATGTTTCACAAGCATGATCTGGTGGATAAAAGCGGGAGACAAACAGGATTTTGTTTTTCTGTATTTTTTCGTGGATCACTGATAGGGCTGAAAAATATACCAAGTTATTCGATACTGGACTCAAGGTCGATCATCGAAAGCGTGTTTTAGCTTGGTTCGTTAACATGATGAACTAGGCTAAAGACATTTTTTCGTTTGGTTAGATAGATGCTTGACTCAAGCTCTACTCTATTAGTTAAAAAATAACAAAATATGTGTAAAAATATCAAGTTACTTGAACTCAATTCTTGTTTGGTTCGACTAAAGCTCGTTCAGGCTTGTTTCGGTTAATAACCAAAACAAGCTCGAACACAATTTTTAAACTTGATAAAAGTTCAAACAAGTTTGAACGCCATCATGTCCAACTCAACTCGATTCATTTATACCCCTAATCATGAATGTGTTCATCGAGATTCGGTGCTTGCATGCTGAATAGTATCTATATTGGCATTTGTTAACTTGTACTCTAGCCTATATACCTAGTGGTTGTGTTAATTAACGTTTTTGGTGACTTTTAACGTTGATATGCAAGCATTCATATTGCTTCTATTTTTTAAGTCATAGTTTGGCTAACCATACCTCTGCAATTATATTTGAATACAGTTTTAACGTATAGGCATGAACTTGGAATGAACTACAACTTCATTCGTCCGGACTTGATTGTGGGGTCATGCCTACAGGTAATAAGTATTCCTTGTCTTAATGTGGGAAATGTTTTATGTTTTTATTGTCTTCTAAGTTTTTTCTTTTACTTGGACTTATGACAGACTCCGGCGGATGTTGACAAGCTTCGCAGTATTGGAGTGAAAACTATATTTTGCTTACAACAAGATTCAGATCTTGAGTATCCAAATAAATTGGTTTTAACAATTTGATTTTCACCGTGATCTGCTTAAATCCATTGAATTTTTTGGGGCAACTTGGTAGGCTCTTGGGATGGAGCATATTTTCACAGATGCAATTTATTTTGTTTTAGCCCTTAAGTACAGTTCTTCAGATACTTCGGGGTTAATATTGCCGCCATTCGCGAGTACGCCAACAGCTGTGATGACATTCAACACTTGCGTGCTGAAATTAGGTTGGTGATAGAATTATACTAATGCAAAGAGATTTTTCAGATATTTCTTTCCTTCTTTCAAATATGGTGAATATCAGTTCTGAGATTATTGGAGTCTTCCCAACATTAAAGAAGTAGAAATTTTTCCGAATAGTTAATGCGCTTGATTTGGTCATGTTCCATGATCTACATGTTGATTTTACAATATCAATCATGTAATGGAACATGACTAGAGCAACTATCTCAACTCATCGCCGTCTCATCGTATTTTCCATGCAAGTGGAAAAACCTATGATGCTGATGGTTTTGGAATTTCATCTCATTTCTCCTTCGTATGAAGGTTGCGTCAGGAAGGGCATCCGGCGTAAAACTTTGCCACTTTGCTTTTTGTGTGAATTTGTAGTGTTAACTAATTTTAGACAATTAATTGACACTAAACTTCACACCACCGACCCCACATAGTGGGATAAGGTGCAGTTGATGATGATGAAGAGTTAATGCGCTTGATTGGTTTTGAGATTGATGCTTCAATAAAGTATTAGAAAAAAGTTTAGAAAGATATTGGATATGTCTAAATTCCAATTTCAACAGTTGTCATTGTTTTCAGTTTTCCTGCAGCCATTGGCGAAGTTTATCTACACTTTTTTATTTTATTTTATTTTTTTATTATGCAGCAATTGCTGATTGTTTCCTTATCCTCTCTTCAATAGGCAAAAGGCTTGTTTGTTATTTTTAAAATTCTCTCTTTCTGCTGTATTTTAGAGGGATATGTCATCTCCAAGGTTAGTTACTCGCAAGGTGTTCGTTTTTTTTTCTTCTTCTTATTGTTTTTATTTTAGGCTCATATTCGTAGAAAACCATTTTAGTTTACTCCGTCAGACATCATCTTCAGAAAAACTATCAAAATAGTAGTTTTTGGCTATTTGAAGTAATTCCTAGCACACTGACTTTCCAAATTCTTATTATTGAAATTACCAAACTGTGCTTATAATACTGCTTGTATTGCAGTTTTACAGGCCGTTTTTTTTTTCTAATGTATTTTTTAAGCAGGGATTTTGATGCATTTGATCTGAGAATGCGGCTTCCAGCTGTGGTGAGTAAACTGCACAAGGCTATTAATAAGAACGGAGGTGTGACGTATATACATTGCACCGCGGGTCTTGGAAGAGCACCTGCAACTGCTGTATGCATATCGAAACCTTTAGATTTTCTTCGTCTCTTTTTCCTATAATATTTTTTTCTTCACTCTTATACCCTTATACACATAAATTAGCTCATAAACAGACAATCATCTGTCTTTCGGAAGGGTTTAATAATTTCCAAGAATTTGTCGCAGCTGAAAATTAGAAGGGCTTAAATGTAAAATCCAAAAACCAATCATCTGCAGTCTGCTTAGACATGAAGGCTAACATCCTTATTTATACTAAAACAAACAGTTGTTTGGATTCTTAGATTAGGGTGACACTGATTCTATCACGAACTCTGGAACTTAAAGAGTCCGACAAATCACAAGGGAATAGGTATAGCCAATTAAATACTAAGGTTCTTGAAAAGAATGACTTTTGAATCTGCATCTTCAATCAGATAATTAAAATGGTGCAATAACTGCATTACATCATTTGTGTTCTTTAGTGTTAGACTGTTTCTTGTGATACTTTGAATTAACTATAGTGGTTAGTATGCATTTCAATGTAACTTTATTGTAAAGAATATAATGAGTTTTTGTTCAAACTGTAGGTGGCTTACATGTATTGGGTTCAAGGCTATACGCTCAATGAAGCCTACACATTACTCATGGTAATACTTGCTTTTCACCGTTTATTACTACGTCTGTCTATTTGGTGAGCATTATTTGTGACACTTCTGTTTCGAGCATAGCCATTGATCTTTTTTTTCTGCCTCGCAAATTTCTGGCTTTTACAGTAGTGAAGTTCTGTAACTTCATTCATTGAGCCGACCTTCCTAATTCTTATTTTTACAAGTATAAGTTTCTTGGCACGTCTAGCATATTATTTACAAGTATAAGTTTCTTGGTGTGCCTAACCGAATATTTGAAATATCAGTAGAGCTATCTCAGAATTTCTGAAGAAAAGATATCAGGTTGGGAAAAAAGATTTCGATAACATTAAGATAACTCTTTTTTTTTTTTTTTTTCTGTCTGTTTGCAGAGCAAGAGGCCATGCTTTCCAAAGTTGGATGCTATTAAAAGTGCAACTGCAGATATTGTGAGTCGTGGTTTTTTTGTCCGTTAATGGTATTTTAAACTCTTGTTCAAAGTACGGAAATTAATGGTTTTCGCTCGGGGACTAGCTCAACTAGTTGGAGGTTGGGTTGCAAGAGTAAAGTTTTTTGACCACTAATGGTTGCGTGAGTTTATAGTGGATTAGAAGTAGTCAATAGGAGAACCCAACATGTTTCGCCCCCGGTGTTCCATTAAAAGATAAGCGGAAACCTCTCACGGTGTTTGTTTAATTATCTTTTGTGATAGGTACAAAAAATACCCTTGAGGTTCAGGTAATTACAAAAAGACCCAACTATGTTCTAAAGTTAAAAATATCCCCTTGATATTTATTTCTATTTCACAAATTGCACCCTCAAGAGAGGATATTTGTTAAGCAAATACAAACCTCAAGTGAGTTTCGTAAATTTGACTTTTTTTCTAATTAGGCTAAACCTCAGGGGAAGTTTTTGTAATTATCCCATATCTTTATGTCAAATTTAGCATTATAACTTCTGTATCATCTCCTTGCGTCTATTTCTCTCATCTTCTATTGCGACAACACAAGTTTTGTTCATGATTTAATGTGATATTTCCTTCTGTTTATAGCTTACAGGCCTTAAAAAGAAGCCTGTGAAGTTGACATGGAGTGGTGATGATTGTTCGACTGTGGAAATCTCCGGACTCGACATTGGATGGGGTCAGGTAACTTGAAAATGGATATATTTCCTGTGGTATATATTACAATTTAGTAGTGAGATGAAATTTGGCTGTCAAAAATTGCTAAGTGGACTTATTTTGGCCTTATGAGAATGTTTATTTTGTATTGATTTTTTTTTTTCTGTAACTTCGGAAAACTTTGTCAATGACATAGCAGTAGCACATTCTTTGTTTACAGAAATCCGGGGTGTTGCCTAAATGAGTAAATTCTGATTTTGGTTTGATATCAACTTAGGGATGCTTAAAAATTTATAATTCTTCAATTGTTTTGTTTTCATGTGGCTTTTTGGCTTCTTTCGAGTCTTGTATAGTTGTATTCACAAAGTCGTGTATCGTGTAAATTCTTAACAGAGAATGCCCTTGGCGTATGACGAAGAACAAGGTTTATGGGTTCTCCATAGAGAACTGCCAGTAAGTATATTTGTTCTGTAGTTTTTCGTGAACCATATTGTGGATTTTTTTTTTTTTGATTGTTTACAAAAAAAAAAAGGAAAGTGAACTTAGAAATCCAGAAGAAGTTGATGATGTTTGATTATTACCATATTTTTTTCTTTTGGAAGATTATATATTGATAATCAATCCATTGAAGTTGGATTTGGTTCTTATGTCATCTATTTGATGACTTGCAAAATGCAAACATTTATAGATTTTCTGTCACACCACCATCTGTTACCTACTTTGAGGCATTTTAATTTGTTGTTGTCTTTTTGGTTTTGGTTGAGCTTATAAGCTCTTAAATTTTTTTTCATAATTTTTTTCTGAAAGAGCTTTTAAGATCCTAAAAAAAAAGTTGTTTAGGAGCTTATATAATTATAAGCTGTTTTTTGAAAAGGATATCCCACCTTTTTTTGAACAACTTACTTTAATTTTAACCATTTTAATTACAAAACTATCATTACTAACATCTTGTAAGATTCTTCAAGACATCTGAAACTTTGACAAACGCGTGAACGAAATATTGCTTGGCTTTTGTACGGAATTATTCATGGAGTATCTCCGTTTTCGTGGACAGGAAGGACACTACGAGTACAAGTACGTTGTGGATGGCGAATGGGTGTGCAATAAGTACGAGCTTATTACTAGTCCTAACAAAGATGGCCATGTCAACAACTATGTTAAGGTAACATCTTCTTCCCTTTGTAATTTCTGGTCCCTGTTCATATGTGGTGCATTTGTTATTTTCCATCTTCGAGCGAGCATTCCCCGGGTATCAATCACAGCCGTATCGTCATTAGTTTTCAGATTCTTGTAACCCAAAAATCTTTTTGGTTTAATTACAAAAATGCCCTTGAGGTTCAGCCTAATTACAAAAAAAAAAAAAAATTCTTTCAAAATTACTTGACATTTGTTTTTACTTTATAAAATACACCCTCAAGAGGGGGATATTTGGCAAAGAACCTCTTGGAGTTCTCTCCACATTGTACATACAATCAAGGATTAATTACAAAAACAAAATTGATGTTTAGTCTAATTACAAAAAAACCCAGCTATCCATCAAATCACAAACAACCTTTGATACATATTTTTATTTTACAAATTGCACCCAGGGTACTTTTTAAGAAAATGCAAACCTTAAGGGGTTATTTATAATTTTCAAATCACAATTAGCTTTATTTACCAACTGATGTGCAGATTTTCGACGATAACCCTAGTAGCATTAGTGCTGCAATTCGGAGTAGATTAACCGGTGATGACCCTGATCTTTCAACTAACGAACGCCTCATAATCAGACAGTTTCTTGAAACGTGTCCAGATGAGGATTAATTTGTTTCTGGCTGAGTTTTTGCGATTGCATATAGGCCGTATAGTTGTTGATACAACGCAACCATCTATATATTAGTGTAAGCTGTATAGGCAATAAATAAACCACACATGCTATACCTGTTAGTCTGTTGCTATTTGTGTAATCGTACAAGTCGTATCGCACGTTTTATGGTAAATAGAAATAAAAAATTTAATAATGTAGATCACTAAATCTATGTTCTTTTCCGTTGTTTGTATTATGATGCTATATCAGTATATTGAATTGAAAACTGCAACAGAGCGATGATCCTTTTATTGATTCTCTTGAATTTCTTGGATTTCATTCAAAAGATATCTAATGTATAAATGAGGTTTGGGCTAACTAAAAAAAAATCCAGAGATGTTTCAAAAATACAAAAAGCCCCCTCGGGTTTGATTATGTAAATTTAAGTGGGTAACTGTAATATTTTTATAAATACCGGGGTTTTGAAATGTTTTTTTGCTTATGAAGGGGGGAAATATAATACAAAACCAAACCTCAAGAGTTTTTTTTTTTTTTTTTTTTTTTTTTTTTATAATTTTCAAAAATCTCTGAAGTTTTTTTGTAATTAGCCCAAACCTTAGGGAGGTTTTTGTAATACTATAAAGTGAGCTTCAATGTTGTTCAAACAGCTTATTTGGGAGCTCATATTGCTTTGATTTGTTGGAATCATTTTAGTGCAACTGTCATAAATCTTCCTGTTATACTGCATAGAAGGAAAATGTGTCATTCTAGTAATAATGTAATCCTCATTGATTTTTCTGAGACAGTTTTTTAGGCTGATATATTGAGTTTGGATTAGGGGTGTAAACGAATCTATTAGAACCTAACAAAATACTGTTCAAACTTGTTTCAATGTTAATCGAGCTTCAAACCTTTGTTTGAACTTAATTTTGTTTATTAATTATGAAGTTAAGATGATCCGATCCAGCCCTACTTATACATGATCACAAATGAATTGACTCTAGTTTTTAATGATCTAATAAGATATTATTTTGAAGACGTGGAGGATAAAGCTAGGCGATGGATCAAGAAATGAATTGAATCCATTTTTTAATGATCTAAAATATTATGTTAAAGATTATTATGAAGTGTAGATCACGAAAAAGATTTTAAGTAATTAAATTGGATTCGTTACAACTTACAAGCAAAACACACACATATGTATAACTTGTAATGAAAGATCCGCAAGATTTGTTGTATTTATTGAACTGCAAAATCTGTAATATTCAATTGTTGTATATTCACAAGATCCATGATTGAGACTGAGATCTCTTGATAATATATTAATATGTTGCCAGACCTAGTGTTCAATAATTACATCAGCATACAGTACATCACATGCGTGTGATACAACCAATGTTAATCTAATTTAAAATGACCAATAATAATTGTTTAGAAAACAAATTGTTACAATTGCATGTGCACATAACGGCCTGCCAATATTTGCTTTATATACACGCACAAATGAAGAAAATGTTGCCATAACCAACCAGCTCTAATATTAAATGGATTCATCACCAGAAAAAGAGAAGTTGAAAGTGTTTATGTTTCCATGGCTGGCTCATGGTCACATAACTCCATTCCTAGAGCTAGCCAACAATCTCTCTCACAGAAATTTTGATGTATACATTTGTTCAACCCCTGTAAATCTCAATTTCATCAACAACAAAATAATCACTGAAACCATCCATCTTGTGGAGCTCCATCTTCCTGATTCTGAACTTCCACCTCACTACCACACAAACAATGGCCTCCCACTCCACCTCCAACCAGCCCTTTATAGAACCCTCAAAATGGGGATACCGAATTTCTCGGATCTCCTAAAAAATCTGCAGCCTGACTTGTTAATACATGATATTCTGCTGGAATGGGCTGCATCAGTAGCCTCTCAGCACAAAATTCCTGCTCTTCAGTTCAATACTTCCGGGGCCGCCATGTGTTCGTATTTTTGTCACTTAGGACGGTGTCCAGAGATCGAATTTCCATTCCCAGCTATCCGTCTCACCGACTACGAGCAATCTATGGCGTTTAAGACGGTTGAGTCTGGAAAGGAAGTTTTGGAGGGTGGTGATCAAGTCCAAAGTAGTGATCGTGAGATCGTGTTGATGAATAGCTCAAGAGAGATTGAGGGGAAGTACATGGACTATTTGGCGGAATTGATAAATTGGGAGATCATACCTGTTGGTGCAATGGTTCAAGATCCTAATAGTGTTGGAGATGATAATGAAGATGCCAAGCTCATCGAGTGGCTCGGAGGGAAAGACGAGCGATCAAGCGTGTTCGTATCCTTTGGGACAGAGTATTTCTTGAAAAGAGAGGAGATGCAAGAGATAGCATATGGGTTGGAGATGAGCAATGTGAACTTCATATGGGTGATTAGATCTCCGAAGGGAGAGGAAATTAAGGTTGAGGAGCTATTGCCCGAAGGGTTTCTTGAGAGGTTCGAGATAGAGGAATGATTGTGGAGAAATGGGCGCCACAGGCGAAGATTTTGAAGAACTCGAGTATCGGTGGATTTGTGAGTCATTGTGGGTGGAACTCATTGATGGAGAGCATTGATTTTGGGGTCCCAATAATTGCAATGCCAATGCATCTTGATCAACCGTTGAATGCTAAATTGATGGTGGAGCTTGGTGTTGGTGTGGAGGTGGTCAGAGATGGGGTTAGTTGGACGTTTCGAAGGGAAGGGATAGCGAAAGTGATCAAAGATGTTGTGTTTGGGGAAAGAGGGGATATTTTGAGGAGAAGAGTTGCAGAGCAAAAGGAGAGTATTAGAGCAAGAAGCAAAGATGAGATGGTAGGATTTGAGCTAAAGCTCAAAGAACTTTGTGGGAAGAGAAGGCAAGCAAATATTTAAGGTGTGATTGTGTAGCTTTTCATTATGCTCATTTCTATTTTTCTCGAGAGAATAGTTTGAGCGTGTGATTGGACATGGACATGAGATGAAAGTTTAATAATAAAAGTTGATGTAATGTTTTTTTTTTAGTAAAATAGTAATATGATGTTATTTACAATCTTTTCTTTTTGTTGAGTTTAGCATGGAGGGGTTTTCGCGTGACAACCTTGAGGCTCCAATGTTTGCTCTTGTTGTTGGTCAGAACCCGCTCCGAGAATTCTTACTTCGAATTTGCTTTTTGGAGCTTTGAGTAATTTGCTAGATTTTAGGAGCATCATATTTATTGATGAACTTTACCATATTTATTATATAAAATACTCTTGCATTTGTCATCCTGGGACTGTTGAGCAGAACTCGGTTATCAGAAAAGGAAGAAGAATGGCATAATGGCATGAGTAAGTTTGACTAATTTGCAACACTGCCCCTTAGTGCAAACCTACTGCCAACAACACCAAGAGCACTTTTGCAACAATTCAAACTTACTGTGACGCTCCTCTGCACTCACTAGTCACAACTAGAGCTGTCAAAGTGACTGAGCTGGGCCGGTGCCAACCTATTGGGCCAAGAGAGAAAATTGGGCCGGACCAAAATTTCTTCGGGCTGCTATTTTAAGTCCAATCCATGTTTTAAAAATACACTAAAATTGCTTCGGGCCAATCGGGCCGACCAGAGCGGCCCAGTGTTTCGGGCCTACAAAATCGTAGCCCATCCCAGCCCTATTACCGGGCCGGACCATCGGGTCGGGCCATTTTTGATAGCTCTAGTCACAACACCACAATAGCACTGCGCAAAAAAACTTATGTGAGATGGTGAAAATCGTGAGGCCGTGAGATGGTGATCTTTTAGTGTAAAAAGTGATCTTCTCAAAATACACTAATTTCGGTGTATCTTGAGAAGTATCACTTTGATACTAAAATTATTATTTTTACACTAAAAAGTGATACTTTTAGTGTAAAAAGTGATACTTGTCTAAATACAAAAAATTTAGTATATTTTGAGAAGTATCACTTTTGATACTAAAAATATCATTTTTTACATTAAAAGTATCACCGTCTCATAGTCTCACGCCGTCTCACAAGATACTGCCGATAGCATTATAGTGTACCAATCTTTCACAATAAGCTGCAAAGGAAGGTCTCCTCTTGGCGGTCTAACGGATCTAATTCATTAGGCGACTTCCACCTACCCAACCCGCAAAGCCAGCCCGATCCATAATCCACCAATAAAAAAGGACAAAATTAAACTAATCTCTCTCTCTCTCTCTCTCTCTCTCTCTCTCTCTCTCTCTCTCTCTCTCTTAGGGATGACAATTTTGACCGATTCGCGGGTACCACGCCCGTCCCGTGACCTATGACGGGCGGGCACAGGTATCACTCGCCCCACGGTACCCGCCGTCCGTGTAGAAGTTTTGTTTTAAAATATATAGTAATGTATATTTTGCAAATATAATATATTTAATTTTTATGTATTTTTATATTATATCTAACATTTATTAGTTGATAATAACAACTTTTGTAAATAATATTTTATAAATATATTATAAATATATTTTTTCAATTTTTCTCATTTTTCTTGTATTTAATTAAATCTAAAATGGGGCAGAATGGGTCGACCCATTCCGCTCCGTTCTAGGCACGGGACGGGTCTGGATCTTTTCAAATCCGCCCCATTGTCATCTCTACTCAATCTCTTTCAATCCTCTCTGCCTATTCCACGACCACCTACGAGAATCTCTCCATTTCTCTAATGTTATCAATACTCTTGAATTGATGTTCTTAATAGCACAAAACCCATCTTTTAATAGAAATTTATTATCTATTGTGTCGAAAAACTAACAAGGAAAAGTGTAGATCTTCTTTCGATATTTTCGATATCAATCTCATATACTTGTGAACAAAAATCATCAATCTTAGAATTAACGAAAGTTGTTTTTGTTTTTTTTTTTTGATTTTGGTTCTGATCGTTTTTTTATCTTACTTTGAATTTTGTATAAACTGATTAGTCATGCCCTCCAAGTGTTTAATGACTTGACCGTGAATCGACTTTGAAGCATTTAAAGGGAATACTAATACTTTTTCGAATGACTAATACTTTTTATTAGAAAAACTATGTTTCGGAAATTACTAAAAACCTCTCGGGAAAAACTAATAGTTTTCGGGGGAATACTAATACATTTCACGAGGACCACTAATACTTTTGACGGAAAAAGCTAATACCTTTTAGGGGGACTAGTAAATATTTACAAGTGAATTATATAATAATATTTTTCAGAGGGACCACTAGTACTTCTTAGATGAAAATCTAACACTTTTTAGCTTCTCGTGATCTTATACCACTATCCAATATACTATATACTAATATTTTTCGAAGGATTGCTATCTTTTCAAAATGATCTATCTTGGTAGTGGATATTACAAACATACCACTGCTAATAAAACAAAAATACTATCGGGTCGATTTAGGATCTGTCTAACTGATTTTGGCCCGTTAGACCATCTGACGGGAGTTTTTGTCAAGCCGCAATTAAATAATTTTAAATTAAAATACACACTTAAAGATATATATATAGCTATTAGTATAAACAATTTTGATTAATTATGAAATCAAGATGATCCGATCCAGGCCTACTTCTATGCATGATCACAAATGAATTGGCTCTAGTTTTTAATGATTTAATAAGATATTATTTCGAAGACGTGGTCCCGAGGAGAATAAAGGTGATGGATCAAGAAATGAATTGGAACTATTTTTTAATGATCTAAAATATTATTTAAAGATTTGGAGAATAAAGGACTTATACAGAAGTTGAATATTATCAAATCTTATGCTGCAATTTTATATTTTGAACACGTGATTACCTTTTTTCCACTTGTAACGAAGATCTGAACCATTGAGGTTAGCCCAATGGCAATATTACTTTTTAGATAAGAGGCTCGGATTCGAGTATGTCCAATGACAGGACCGATTTTTTTTTAACAAAAAAAAATTGTAATGAAGATCCGCAAGATTTGTTGTGTTTATTCATAAGATCCATGATTGACTGAGATCTCTTGATAATATATTACTATGTTGATTTATTTTGCCGATGAAGTGGTCAATTACATTAGTATACAGTATCAGATGTGATATAACCAATTAATGTTAATCTAATTTAAAATCAAAACAAATGTTTAGAAAACAAATTGTTACAATTGTGCACATTCTTGTCAAATGGTCTGCCAATATTTACTTATATATATGCCCCACAAATGAAGAAACTATTGCCATGCATAACCAATGGATTCATCATCAGAGAAAGAGAAATTGAAAGTGGTTATGTTTCCATGGTTGGCTCATGGTCACATATCTCCATTCCTAGAGCTAGCCAACAATCTCTCAAACAAAAATTTTGATGTATACATTTGTTCAACCGCTGTAAATCTCAATTCCATCAACAACAAAATAATCAAAGAAAAATACTCTCAATCCATCCATCTTGTGGAGATTCATTTGCCTGATTCTGAACTTCCATCTCACTACCACACAACCAATGGCCTCCCACTCCACCTCCACTCTACCCTCAAAAAGGCTCTCAAAATGGCGAAACCGAATTTCTCGAATCTCCTAAAAACTCTGCAGCCTGACTTGTTAATACATGATATTCTACTGGAATGGGCTGCATCATTAGCTTTTATGCACAAAATTCCTGCTCTTTATTACTTTACTTTCAGTGCAGCCGTATTTTCGTATTTCTGTCACTTGGGCCGGTATCCAGGAACCGAATTCCCCTTCCAAGCTATCCGTCTCACCGACTATGAGAAATCTATGGCATGTAAGACTCTGGAATCTACACAGAAAGACCTGGAAGATTCGAAGGATGATGATCGCGTCCAAATTGATGGGAGGACGATCGTATTGATGAATAGCTCAAGAGAGATTGAGGGGAAGTACATGGACTATTTAGCTGAACTGATGAATTGGGAGATCATACCTGTTGGTGTAATGGTTCAAGATCCTAACAGTATTGGAGATGGTAATGAGGTTGTTGATGATGATGATACCAAGCTCATTGAGTGGCTTGGAAGAAAAGACAAGCGATCGAGCGTGTTCATATCCTTTGGGACAGAGTATTTCTTGAAAAGAGAGGAGATAGAAGAGATAGCATATGGGTTGGAGATGAGCAATGTGAACTTCATATGGGTGATTAGATCTCCAAAGGGAGAGGAAATTAAGGTTGAGGAGTTATTGCCCGAAGGGTTTCTTGAGAGGGTTCAAGGCAGAGGAATGATTGTGGAGAAATGGGCGCCACAGGCGAAGATTTTGAAGCAGTTGAGTATCGGTGGATTTGTGAGTCATTGTGGGTGGAACTCATTGATGGAGAGCATTGATTTTGGGGTCCCGATTATTGCCATGCCGATGCATCTTGATCAACCGTTGAACGCTAAATTGGTGGTGGAGCTTGGTGTTGGTGTGGAGGTGGTGAGAGATGGGATAAATTGGAGTTATCAAAGGGAAGAGATAGCAAAAGTGATCAAAGATGTTGTGTTTGGGGAAAGAGGGGAGATTTTGAGGAGAAAAGTTGCAGAGCAAAAGGAGAGTATTAGAGCAAGAAGCAGAGATGAGATGGAAGGAGTTGTTTTGAAGTTAAAAGAACTTTGTGAATAGAGAAAGCAAGAAAAGAATTAGGGTGTGATTGCTTGGAATTTAAATTTTAAGTGTATGATTGGACATAAGATAATATGTTCTAACTTAAGCATTGGAGGGGCTTCTCCGTGACAACCACGAAGCACTGATGGTTGCTAGTGTTGGAGGCCGAATCCCGCTCAAAGAATTTTTCAACTGGTGGATATGTCGCCCTATTTGCACGCTGCAAGTTCAAGAGCTTGTACTTGTAGATTAAATTGTGTGTTCAAAGTTTAAGTTTCGACTACATGTTTGTTTCAAGCGCTGCCAATGGCGTAGCCGGAGACGATATAAGTAAGGCCGGGCGATCTGAAAAGTGGGGTGGGCCAAATAGAAAAACATAACATACTAATCATATTTTGAGGACAATATTCAAAAAGATATGTATAATAATAACAAATACATAATTAATGAGGTTTTATCATTTGAGTTTTAAAGATATTTCTTGTTTGTTGTTTTTTTCTTACAATTAATTATTTACTTAATTTTTTTTAAATTCACAAACGGGTTAGGTGGGTTAAACGGGTCATAGTAGGTCGACCGGACCCGAACTGTTTAATTAGCGAGTTAGTCGGTCCGACCCAATTTGACCCGGACCCACGGCCTGGACCCATACCCATTAATTTCGTGTTAGGTTCGTGTCGGGTTTGCGTGTCGGGTCCTAAATTGACACCCCTACTTGCACTCCGCTAGTTTTGCTGAATCTTGTTTGAGCTATATGATTGTCGATGAGGTGGTATGTTTTGTGCTTTTTGACTTTCTTATTTCTGTTCTAAATGGGTATTTTATCTCTTATTTCACTGTATGAATGATTTTCACGTGTTACCATATTAATTTTGAAGCATAAACCAAATATAAATTGTGGGTTTTAATTACACGTGATAATTATCCATGTGGTGGACTAGGAGATGAATAAAATTTCATCTGTTCTTATAGGTGTACAGTAGGAGGGGAGGAGGAGAATGGACGAAAGGGTCGGTAAAAAAAACGTGTTTCTCATTATCTGATAG
Organism: Rehmannia glutinosa; assembly: GCA_016081115.2. Taxonomy (NCBI): domain Eukaryota; kingdom Viridiplantae; phylum Streptophyta; class Magnoliopsida; order Lamiales; family Orobanchaceae; genus Rehmannia; species Rehmannia glutinosa. The sequence continues at coordinate 180,014 of JABTTQ020001052.1, read as the reverse complement.
TGCTTCTAGTATTTTTGTAAATAAATTGTGGGTTATTGTGGTATTTTTACGGCCAAAATTTCTGAGAATATATGACTCGTTTTTTAACAGTAAAGTTAATTTCATTACGTTAATAAATGTTCGTTAAACTGTTGTTTTGACCAAAAAAACTATAATTTCAGATTTTAATTACCTTTCTTTTATTTTTTAAATATTACTAACACTTGACTGTCAACTATTTTTTAACTTTTTTTATTACCAATCAATCTCATTAAAAGCAAAAGTAATTTTATGTAAATACTCCCTTAGTCTCTTTACGACTTCTTTTTCTCATTAGCAAGCAAGCAAGCAAATTAATTCGGTAAACGACCAATGGAGCAAATTAATTCATTAATTAACAAAAGAGCGAGCAAATTAATGATATTTCTAAAAATCAAGAAGTTTTTAAGAACTTTCCATAATTGGGAAATCATATTTCTTGCGTGTGATGAGGGTCTTCAGTCTTGTATCTTCTATTGCAGAAGATTGTTTCATCTCTTATTCCACCATACTAATGATTGTCACTTGTATAGAAATTACCACATTAATTTTGAAGCATAAATTAAGTTTAAATTGTGGGATTTTAATATGGTAACTACTATACACGTGGCAATCATCCGTGCGGTCAGTGGCGTAGCTAAGGGGCCAACCTGGGCCCCACCCCCCTTTTTTATTTTTTTTTATTTTACTAAGCAATTTTGAAAAGAAAAATAATTAGTTATGATTTATATGATTTTTATATCCGACCTACACTATTTTCGTGTATCGGTCCATCATGTTATGGTGTCCTGGGTACAAGGGCGGAGGAGGGGCGGCCAGGGGGGGTTTGATGCTACCCAAGTGAGTTGTGTCCAACCCTCTTGTGATTTTGCCAAGTGTCTCACTATGACATATGCATGTATTTTTTTTCAAAAAAAGAAAATCAAAATGGGACACATGTCACAATCCTATGGGAATTGGGCACTACCCACTTGGGTAGCATATACTTACCCTACTGTGGCGATCGGATCGGGCCCACCCTTTTTCGAAAATTACAACTAAATGTTAAAAAAAAAATTATTACCAGCCAAGAAATCGATTTTTCTGTTTGTGGTGTTTGCCACAAACATTTGTAAAAGTGTGGTGAAAATGGGAGGGATTGAGGATTTAGGTGTAGGCGCCCTTACAAAGGGCGCCCACTTGGCAGACGCTCATATCAAGGGCGCCTACTGTTGTCCTTGTTTTTTTTTTTTTTCTCTCTGCCACGTAGGCGCCGCTTTGACCGGCGCCTACAACTCGAAATTTTTTTTTAAATTATTTTCGAAATTGAATATTTAAATATAAAACACACAATTTTTGGATATTACTGAATCGAAATATCACTCAGTCGAAACACGATTACATAATAAAGTAAACATAAATAAAAAAAAGAGCAAGAAAATTACATATTAAAATACTGAAATAAGATACGGCATGTTATTACAAACATATAATTTCTAAATAACTCAATCAAGAAAACACATTTACTCCCTCCTAAGAAATATCTCTTATTCCAAATATATAATTTCTAAATAACCCAACAATAAAGATATATTAGAATTTTAAGTACGATTATTCGAATTGATTCGTATATATTCGAATAATGGGGATGACGTTTCTTATTCCAGTTTTTGAATGTGCAACTTCTTGTTGGTTTTTAAATATTTGTTGTAGTTTTTATTATTTAATCGGGTTTTGATCCAGTGATATTTCATATTATAGTTATCCAAAAATTTTGAAACGATCCCATTTGAAACGATCCCGAATCCAAGGGCGCCTACGCCTAAATTTTCAAACGATCCCATTTTACCTCAATTTTGAAATGCCACAAACAGAAAAATAACTCACAAAGAAGGATGTTTTTTGGTTTATGGAGGAGAAAGAAGGGAGGACGCCCTTTATAGAGGGTAGGCGCCCTCCCTAATGGCGCCATCAAAGCAGGTACGTCAGGTGCCAGCAGGCGCCCCTTTGACCGGCGTCTGCTGCAGAAAACTTAAAAAAAAAACCAGGCTTTGGCAGTAGGCGTCCTTGGTAGGGGCGCCCCCCTTGGCAGACGCCTAATCCAAGGGCGCCTACACATATATTTTCAACGTGTCCGATTTTTACCCATATTTGCAAATTTTTGTGGCATTTGCCACAATCTGAAAAATGTCCCCAAGAAATCCTTAAGGCTGGCTCAGTGTACTTCAAAATCTGGCCCAGTACAAATGTTAAACTAAAAAAGGTTGCCCATATTAAATATAAAAAAACCCACTAAAGACCCACTAAACTAATTAAAATAAAAATAAAAAGAAAAAGCCCAAAGCACAATGTCCATCAACATCTCTTCAAGTCTAATTGCAGACTGGACGAAAAATTTTACAAACCTAAAGATGAAGTATTAAGCGAGCGGGCGGCAGTAGCGAATAGGGCCAATGAGTTTCTTCTTCTTCTTCTTCAATTTTTCAGCTTCAGGTATGATTGTTTAAGTTGATTTAAAAATTGAATAGTTGATTTGGATATGAGAGGATATCCATACCTCTTCCACTTCGGCTCTAGTGAATGATAGGATTTGATAATTGGAAGAGAGTTCGGCAAGAAATGTGTTTTTCTTATTCATATCGGTTCATCATCTTCATCTCCTCACAAAAATCGTCGAGTCCAACTAACTTTTTAGCCTAATATATTAGATTTTGAGTATTTTCAAGTTTTGTACACTTGAGTTGAGTTTACTTACTATTTTAAAATTTTAGAGCTTATATGATTATTTTTCGTATTTTCGGTCCAGCTCACCCCACTTTGGTGCTGGCTCCGCCCTTGCCTGGGTACGCCACTGCGTGCGGTGGAATATGAGATGAAACACTCTTTTGGAATAGAAGATCTCATCCGCGTTTGATCTAGTGTATTGAATGCCACGTATATTTCTGAAAAGAAATGTACTATTTTATATAAAATAATCAATTAAAGAAAATTGTTATGTTGATAAAATTTTGTTGATTCATTTAAAGTTAGTTAACTAATACCCCAACTACGAATTTTAAAACCTTGCGAATTATTGGGTTGAGTTTTCTCTCCTCGTTGAGAGTTTTGCTTTCTCTCCTCGTTGAGAGTTCAGTGATTTTTTCTTGCTTGTTTGTTCTCTCCTGAATATCAGTTTTCTTAGCCTTCTGATTGAAAAAATTCTTTTTATCATCATGGAAGAAAGCATGGCGGCTTTAACCATAGATGAAGAAGAAGAAATGGTGCTTGAGTCTGATGGTGTTACGGAGAAGTCTGATTTCAATGAGTTTTGTCTGATTGGTCGGTTCCTTACTGATCGGGAAATTAGATTTAATCCAATGAAGCATCGCATGGCAAGTTTGTGGAGACCGGGTAAAGGTATATGTATTCGGGAGTTATCAGATCATCTATATGTGTTCCAGTTTTTTCATCAGTTAGATCTGAAGCGAGTGTTGGATGGTGGTCCCTGGACTTTCGATTCACATTTACTGATTGTCCATCATCTGCAACATGGGGAGATTCCACTGAATGTTCCACTTTTTCATATTCAGGTTTGGGTTCAAATTTATGACTTGCCTGTGGGTTTTATGTCAACAGCGGTGGGCAAGCAACTTGGCAATTTTATCGGTGAATTTTTAGAATATGACGCAAAAAACAATGATGGTGTATGGAGGAACTATATGCGAGTTCGAGTGCGCATGGATGTGAGATTACCTCTAAAACGATGGAAGAAGATTAAACTCAGTGGAGGAGGGACTAGCCTAGTTCGTTTTAAGTATGAATTTCAAACTTATTTTTGCCATATTTGTGGTACTCTTGGACATGGTGATTCCTACTGCCCGAGTAGTTATGCTGCTGGTGATGGTGAAATCAAAAAAGAATGGGGTAATTGGCTAAAAGCTAATTCACGCCGGCAAGTTGGATTAGGCGGTGAACGGTGGCTTCGGGATACCGGAGAAGACGTCCAAGCGGATAAGTTTGGAATGACTGAAAACCAGGCGGAAAAACAGGGATTTGATTCCATTATTATGGGCGGGAAAGACGGGAGAAATGAAACTGACACTCTTTCCTTATCTAAAAAATCAAATCCGTCAGTTATTTTTCACAAAGGTGGGAAAGTGAAAAATGTTGCTGATACCAATATGGGCCTTGGCCCAATGGATATTATTGCTGAAGAGGAAAACGAGCTGGACTTAAATGAAAATAATAAAAGGAAGAGAATGCTCAATATGGGTAATCAATCTAGGGCGAGCACACAAGTTGAAGATGGGAACTCGGGTAAAGTGGCCCAAAAGCTAGATGGGGCTCAAACCAGCAAACTAGAAGAATCGGCCGGGTCTATTGAGGGACCCCGCCGGGAGCAATGATCGGCGTTAGTTGGAACTGCCGTGGGCTTGGCAACCCACGGGCGGTTTTAGCCTTAAAAAATCTAGTTAAGGCTCGTAGGCCACATTTTATTTTCCTTATTGAAACTCTTGTTATTGCTACTAGAATTAATGAAATAAAAAGTGCTCTTGGTTATGTTGGTTGTTTTTCGGTTGATAGTATAGGGCGCAGTGGTGGACTTGCCCTTCTTTGGAATAATTCTATCAATATAAATGTTTTAAGCTACTCCAGATTTCATATTGACGTAATTATGATTGATGAATTGGTTAATACTTGGCGGTGTACATTTTATTATGGGCAACCTGATAGGACAAATAGACATCTTTCTTGGAACCTGCTACGTGAATTAAGTGGGCGATCATCGTTGCCGTGGTGCGTGATTGGTGATTGTAATGATATGCTTAGTCCACATGACAAAAATGGTTCTGTCCCACACCCGGAATGGTTATTCCGTGGTTTCAGAGAAACCTTAATGGATTGTGGATTAATTGATTTGGCCTTAGAAGGCTACGGATTTACTTGGGAGAGAGGTAGAGGGACTGATGCGTTTGTTGAAGAAAGACTTGACAGATGTCTGGTCACGTCATCATGGATGGAATTATTTCCGCAAGCACGCCTTTTTTGCCTTGTCTCATCTGTTTCAGATCACCATCCAATTGAACTATCCACTTTAGATCAAATCAATATGCAGACTGTGCCGAAATTTAAATTTGAGAATTCTTGGCTATTGGAGGAGGAATTCAGGCTAATGGTTAAAGAAGTTCTTAACTATGGAAACGGTTCGGGCTTACTGAATCGACTGGATATGTGTGTTGATCACATGAGCCGATGGGGAAAACAATTCAGACGACAATTTGTTAGGAAAATACAAAGAGTTAAAGCTGATCTTTCACGTGCTATGTTGTCAAATTCGGTGACAGATAATGATATGGTTCTAGACCTGCGGAAATCACTAAATAATTTACTCCGCGAAGAAGAGGTGTATTGGAAGCAGCGTTCAAAGAATTTTTGGCTAAAAGAGGGTGATAAGAATAGTCGTTATTTCCACATATCAGCTTCAGGACGGAAAAAAGCTAATCGCATTGTTCAGCTACAAACAGATGATGGTACTTGGGTGGAGGATGACATAGGCTTGGGCAAAATAGCTACTGCATATTTCACTCAATTGTTCTTTACCAGTGAAGCCATTTCCATTCTTCCAGATGTGTCATATGTTAAACGCAAAGTTTCTGGGAATATGAATAATATGCTTGTAGCACCACTGTCATTGGAAGAATTCCGTACTGCAACTTTTTAGATGCATCCTAACAAAGCACCAGGGCCTGATGGTTTAAATCCTGCATTTTTTCAACACTTTTGGCCTGAACTTGGACCGGATATTTTTTCTTTCTGTGTGCGATGTCTTGATACGGGTGTTTTCCCTGATACTATGAGTGCCACTAGAATTGTCTTAATCCCTAAGAAAGACAATCCAACCAATATGCGTGATTTAAGGCCCATATCTCTGTGCAATGTGGTTTACAGAATTCTTGCCAAAGTCTTGGCAAACAGGCTTAAATCTATTTTGCATGATCTTATCTCCGAAGAGCAATCAGCTTTTGTGCCTGGACGATCTATTATTGATAATGTGGTCGTAGCCTTTGAAGCAATTCATAGTATGCGACGTAAAACTCGGGGTAAGAATGGAGACATCGCATTTAAGATTGATATTAGCAAGGCATATGATCGAATAAAATGGCCATACTTAAAAGCGATTTTACTCCAGCTCGGTTTTGATGCTAAATGGGTTGACTGGGTTATGTTGTGTGTATCTTCGGTTCAATATTCAATATCTGTAAACGGTAAGGATGTTGGGGTTGTTTCTCCAAAGAGAGGTTTGCGTCAGGGGGATCCATTATCTCCATATTTATTCATTCTTTGTGCGGAGGGCCTTTCAAGCTTGATGAAAAACGCAGAAATAAACGGTTCTATCCATGGGGTGCGAATTTGTAGAGGAGCACCAAACATTTCTCATTTACTATTTGCCGACGATAGTTTTTTTTTCTTGAGGGCAAATGAGGATGAATGTACTGTTATGATGGAGATTCTTGCTCATTATGAGAGAGATTCAGGCCAATCAGTGAATTTCGAAAAGTCGGGTCTTCTTTTTAGTAACAATGTTATTCCAGAATCCCAAAACTCGCTGAGAAGGGTGCTCGAGTCACAAATGATTTGGATACGGGGAGGTACTTGGGCCTGCCATCGCTAATAGGGAAGAAAAGAAGACAGATTTTTAGTTATTTACGAGACAGATTATGGCAACGTCTTTTTGGGCGACAAAATAAATTTTTGTCTCAAGCGGGGAAGGAAGTTTTTATTAAATCAGTGGCGCAATCTCTACCCTCGTATTGTATGAATACTTTTTTACTGCCTATATCAGTGTGTGAGGAGTTACAACGAGTTATGAATTCATTTTGGTGGGGTTCGAAACAAAATGGGAGTAGAAGTATTCACTGGACATCTTGGGACAAATTATGTTGGCGTAAGGAGTTTGGTGGACTAGGATTCAGACATTTACACTCATTTAACTTGGCAATGTTGGGTAAACAAGTATGGAATCTTATTTCAAATTCTAATGCTCTGTCCAGTCGTGTTCTCAAAGCGAAATACTTTCCAAGAGGGACATTATTCTCAGCTCCATTGGGTCATAACCCGAGCTTTATTTGGAGGAGCAATTGGAATGCGATTTCAGTACTTGCGGATGGCTTTAGATGGCGTATTGGAGCTGGAACTTCTGTAAATATCTGGACTGATCCGTGGTTGCCAAACGAAAATGGATTCTCCCCTGCTACTAGTGTTCGTGAGGGTTTTGAGCAATTATTGGTAAGCGACTTATTTATCCCAGGTTGTAATCAATGGGATATTGGATTACTGGAGGACATTTTTGAACAAATTGATGTGGACAGAGTTTTAAGTCTCCCAGCTGGAAATACAGATGAACGTGATACTCTGATTTGGCATTTTGCCCCTAAAGGAATGTATACCGTCAAGTCGGGGTATAGGCATATTGCTGCTAAAATTTTACATAATGGACAACCTCCATCGTTGGTTTCTTGGAGCTCTATATGGAAGCTATTTATTCCGCCGAAAGTGAAAACCTTCATGTGGCGAGCATGCTGTGATTTCTTGCCATGCAGACATCGATTATTTACTAAAGGATTAGATGTGCAGAACGTATGTGTGCTGTGTGGTGAGTTTGGTGAACACTGGCTCCATCTTTTTGTGGATTGTAAATTTGCTTCGGATTGTTGGGATTATTTGCAGATACCCCTTGTCCATATAGATGCACATGATTTTTCGGAATGGATAGGCAACATGTTTGGAACATGTAATATGGAAGAACAGGAGAAAATTTGCATGGCTTTATGGGCCATATGGACACAGCGAAATAATAAAATGTGGAAAGGGACAAATGTAGCACCAACATTTTGCATCAGGTCTTGCATGCATTTCCTATACAGTTGGCAAGTGGTTAATGCATCACCAACCATGAAGGATTGTGGGGTCAAGCAATGGAGTTGTCCACAAATGGGCTATCTTAAAATTAATATGGATGCTGCTATTGACCATGAGGCAAGTACAATAGGCTATGGATGGGTTGTTAGAGATCATAATGGAGCTGCCATTTTTTGTGTTTCGAAACAGGCTCTTGGGAAATGGACGGCACAAATAGCTGAAGCAATGTGTCTTAAAGAGGTTCTAAGTTGGGTTAAAGAATTATCACTATCGAATGTGGTAATTGAGAGTGATGCAAAGGTCGTAGTGGATAGTTTCAATCAATTTGTCTCGGATTTATCTGAGTTTGGGTGTATTATCCGTTCTTGTCAATCACTAGTTAGGGAGTGTCAAAATATTATGATATGTCATATTAATAGGCAAAAGCAAACACAACATGCGATTCTCATTCTCTCGCACGAACGGCTTCTCAAGAATAACTTTTGGCGGGAGCCTCCTCGTTTTGTGGAGAACCTCTTGGCCTCTGATGTAAACTCTTTATCTTAATATCAATTTTATCTACCTTTCCTCAAAAAAAAAAAAAAACCTTGCGAATTATTCTCTATTCCCAAATGTATTACTTAATATTAAAATGATAAGATAAACAGTAATTTGAAATGTATCATCATTATTATTAAGGATAATTACAAAAATCATCTTTGAGGTGTAGTCTAATTACATAATAGACCCAATTATTTTTTAGAATTACAAATACTTTCGATATTTGTTTCTCTTTTACAAATTGGTATTTATTATTTTGAGTGTTTGAAAATTATAACATTTTAAGGGATATTTGTAAACTTATAGGGCTCGTTTGGTTAGCATTAATAGGAGGGATATCATACAAATTTTTAATATTTCATTCTTATTACTTTGTTTGGTTCAAAGTGAAAAAGCCCATGAAATAGGCTAGGCCCGGTCCACTATCATTCAAGAATAGGTATTCCATATCCCACCTAGGGGGTGGGATACAATTTCCTTCCCAATCTGATATGAAGTGCAATGACATATATACCCCCACTTCCCTCAGCTTTGTCGTTTCTATGTGGAAAATAGCCAAAAAAACAAGCCCAAAACCAGTCACCACTGTTGCATTGCAGACAGGCAAAGTCGAACCCTAGCTCACGCCAATCCCCCCGCGGCCGAAAATCAATCTGTGAGGTAAAAGTATTTTTCCCAAAATCGATCTTTGAGCTAATTTTTTTTTCACAAATGTTTCCGAATCAGTGCATATTCATGAAATGGTGTTATCTTGTTTTTTTTAACCCATTTCCCTTCTTTTTCCTTCATGTTTGATGCGGTCTGATTAAACACTGATTTTCTTCCCGTCGAGCTGAGGTTAATCTTTCTGGTTATTTTGATTGAAAATATCTGCTATTGTTGTAAAATCCAAGAGGACCTTGAATTATTCTTCAGCTTGCCTGAGGAAGCTAGGATTGAGTTTGCTAGGATGAAGCTTGCGGGAAATCTTTGATGCATAATCCACATATGGCTTTGGATTTCAGGACCCTATTTTGATTTTGGACAATTGAATCTTTTCACATGAACTGAATAGATTCAGTTTTGTTTGGTCATTTGTGATGTTAACAACATTTCAGTCGACTTGCTATTTAATTCCATTTGGTATTGTACATTTTGACTATGGAAGCTATGAATGCGTATTGTAATGGGTTCTTATGTATGTTTGTATGATTTAAAATCATACACTACTTTGTGATTTGGAATATGAATGAAGTTCAGGATATTTTGCTCAATGCCTCAGTTTTTTGAGAATTTTAGGTTGACATGTATGTTTTTGAGAATGAGTGGTTTTATGACAATCATTTTTTGAGAATGGCTGGTTTTAGGTGGACATGTATGTTTTTAAGAATGAGTGATTTTGTGACAATCATTTTTTGAGATTGGCTGGTTTTAGGTGGACATGTATGTTTTTGAGACTGAGTGGTTTTGTGACAATCATTTTTTGAGAATGACTGGTTTTGTAGCAGAGTTTGTGACAATCATGTATGAATAGGTGATCATGTTCAAATAAGTTGTTCATGGCTTTTAAATAAGCTTTTCAAATATGATGTTCAACTCAGTTTAATAAGCTGTTCAAATAAGTTGTTTATGGCTTTTTAATAAGCTTTTCAAATATGTTGTCCAACTCAGTTTAATAAGCTGTTCAAATAAGTTGTTTAGGGCTTTTTAATAAGCTTTTCAAATATGATGTTCAACTCAGTTTAATAATCTGTTCAAATAAGCTGTTTAGGGCTTTTTAATAAGTGATTATATAAATGGTTATCTTTTTTTATGGGATGAAGTTGTTCAAATAAGTAGATTTTAAAATTATAAAACGACCCCTAGAACATTAGCAGGGGTCATTATGTAATTTTCAGATAAGTGATTGTAGGAATTTTTGGGGAAGCAGATAATATGTAACAGTGTATTTTTCAAACATAATGACCCTTGCAAATGTCTTGTGCAAGTAATTTTTGTTCAAATTATAAGTTGTTCAAATAAGCTGTTCAGGAATTTTTGTTCAAATAATTTTTTGGGGAATTTTTCAAACATGAATGTCTTGTGCAAGCAGACTAAGTTTAGTACAAGACACATTTTGGTGAAAATGGTAAGGGATATATTCTCTTATCTACCAAAAGCAAGAGAATCTGTCAAGTTCAATATGTAAAACTCAGTAGATCACTGGAGTATCAACATGCAGATTTCATGGCAGATTTTGATTAATAAAAATCACAAAGCAGCCCCAAAATAAAAGTTTGATGTTTTGTGATTTCATTAAACTTCAATAATAGACAGTCAGAAGTAGTTTGGTATGGTAATCTCGGTCGTTTGAGAGTTTTTACATCACAATCCGTACAAATCGATCACAATTACAGTAGATTTTAAAATTATAAAACGACCCTTGGAACATTTGCAGGGGTCATTATGTAAATTTCAGTTTCCATTTTTAAGCCATAACCTGGTACAGATTACTGAGGGGCATCAATTATCTGATTATGTGATTTATTTGATTTATGAATAATACACATGCACATAAGTTTTTAAAATCACAAAACAGCCCCTGAAACATTTACAGGGGTCATTATGTAATTTTTTGTCTCAACTATTTAAGTCATAGCTTGGAACATTTGCAGGGGTCATTTATCTGATTATGTGATTTATTTGGTTTATGAAAAATACACATGCACATAAGTTTTTAAAATCACAAAACAGCCCCTAGAACATTTGCATGGGTCATTATGTAATTTTCAGTTTACTGTGATTATGTAATTTTCAGTTTACTGTCACAAAACAGCCCCTGTTTTTTTCCTTCTCAGTTTTTTTTCATACAACAAACAATCCAACACATATGGCATTCTAGTAATTAGGAGAAAGGAGTGTTTCAAAGTCATTGATCAGTGTTTCACAATGGCATTCTAGTAATTAGGAGAAATATGTTTGGGGTGAAAAAGGAAAAACAATTAAAAGTAAGGGCACAAAGGTAATCTCAGCTGATTTTATTCTTCTTATCCATCGTGAACCAAACACATTATTAATTAATGGAGATATATCCAATAGCTCAATCCATAAAACAAACACAATAATAGGACTTATTATATCCAAATAATAAAGTAGGAAAAGAACTTGGGAATTAATCATGCCCATAAGCATCCTGCAACCAAACGAGCCCATAGGATAAATGGGTCTTTATGCAATTAGACTAACCTCAGCGTAGTCCACTAGTCCTCATTTTGCAAATAAAACAGAGTAAAGGTCTATTCTGTTGTCATGCAGTGGGTGCGGAGGGGAGCAAAAGCAATTACAGTGTGCTGCAATCTTGGAATGGAGCACATCTTTACTGATGCAATGTATTTTGTTTTTAGCCCTGATTTTCAGTTCTGCATGCACTCCGGGGGTTTGAAATGGCTGCCATTTGGCGAATACGCCAACAGGCAACACCTGTGGCGACATTCAACAATTGCGTGCTGAAATTAGGTTGGTGATCGAATTAAATTAATTGAGAGATTTTTTTCCGCGATTTTTTCTTTCCTTCTTTAAATTATGGTGAATTTCGATTTTACTGGATATTGTCCAAAAATACATGGGTTCATCAGGAGAGGAGAAATTCAAAGTGTTTATGTTTCCATGGCTGGCTCATGGTCACATATCTCCATTCCTAGAGCTAGCTAAGAATCTCTCACACAGAAATTTTGATGTATACATTTGTTCAACCCCTGTAAATCTCAAATCCATCAAGAACAAAATAATCACTGAAAAATACTCCATTTTCATGCATCTTGTGGAGCTCCATTTGCCTGATTCTGAACTTCCACCTCACTACCACACAACCAATGGCCTCCCACTCCACCTCCAACCTGCCCTTTTTAAAACCCTCAAAATGGCGAAATCGAATTTATCGATTCTCCTAAAAAATCTGCAGCCTGACTTGTTAATACATGATATTCTACTGGAATGGGTTGCATCAGTAGCTTCTCTGCACAAAATTCCTGCTCTTCAATTCACTACTTCCAGTGCCGCCATGTGTTCGTATTTTTGCCACTTAGAACGGTATCCAGAGATCGAATTTCCATTCCCAGCTATCCGTCTCACCGACTATGAGCAATCTATGGCATTTAATATGGTTGAATCTGCACAGGAAGTTTCGGAGGATGATCAGGTCGAAACTGATTATGGTATCATATTGATGAATAGCTCAAGAGAGATAGAGGGAAAGTACATGGACTATTTGGCGGAACTGATGAACTGGGAGATCGTACCTCTTGGTGCAATGGTTCAAGATCCTAACAATATTGGAGATGGTAATGAAGTTGTAGATGATGACGACACCAAGCTTATCGAGTGGCTCGGAGGGAAAGACGAGCGATCAAGTGTGTTTGTGTCCTTTGGGACAGAGTATTTCTTGAAAAGAGAGGAGATACAAGAGATAGCCTATGGGTTAGAGATGAGCAATGTGAACTTAATATGGGTGATTAGATCTCCAAAGGGAGAGGAAATTAGGGTTGAGGAGTTATTGCCTGAAAGGTTTCTTGAGAGGGTTCAAGGCAGAGGAATGATTGTGGAGAAATGGGCACCACAGGCGAAGATTTTGAAGCAGTCGAGTATCGGTGGATTTGTGAGTCATTGTGGGTGGAACTCATTGATGGAGAGCATAGATTTTGGGGTCCCAATAATTGCCATGCCAATGCAACTTGATCAACCATTGAACGCTAAATTGATGGTGGAGCTTGGTGTTGGTGTGGAGGTGGTGAGAGATGGGGTTAATTGGAGGCTTCGAAGGGAAGATATAGCGAAAGTGATCAGAGATGTTGTGGTCGGGGAAAGAGGGGAGATTTTGAGAAGAAAAGTTGCAGAGCAGAGGGATTCTATTAGAGCAAGAAGCAGAGAGGAGATGGAAGGAGTTATGCTGAAGCTAAAAGAACTCTGTGGGAAGAGACGGCAAGCCATGTGATCAGCTCGAATTCAGCCAAATCAGGTTTTGGGTAACTTGTACAAACTTGAAAAGTTCTTATGATCTAATTTGGGCGAGTTTCAGTAATTATATAATGAGTAAAATTATAAAGTTCGTGTCTATCGTGTGTTTATTATTGACAGTTGCATGTATATTATGAAACTATTTACTTAGCTTGAGTGAGTAATATGGAGAAAAGATGCAGCATAACAGGCAAAGAACTTTTTGTGAAAATTTGATCTAAAATATTATTTGTAGGGGGAGAACGAAGTGCTATAATGCTAAAAATCGAGGAGGTAATGTGTTGTTTAATTATATTTGACGATGAAGTGCTAGAATAGTGAAATATTTAGGGTTGAAGTACCATTGATCCTTTACCGATCAATTTTATCTAACTATTCATGATCATACATATTGATGTATCGATACAATTGACAGTTTTACCTAAAAAGAAAAGATTAAGTAGCAAAAAAGCAACACATACCAAATGTCTATACAATCGGAGCTTAGATTAGATTTTCACAAGTTCTCATTCACATATACCTAATATAGTTGATCTGAAACTTGCACTGAAAAGTTGAACTTTCTACCATGGCAACAATGTACCCACAATGTAAGGCCAAAATTTTGAACCCCCTTCTAAATTTATAAAACTTTTCATCATAGCCCTAACTAATATAAGCTTGCAATTTGAGGACTACAAAAAACCAACACTTCACCGATAGTCGCCTTAGACTCATCCCCAAACACAGATTCCTTCCCATCTGCCCTTTTAGCATAAGACAACCCCAGCCTAGACTTAGCTTGCCTTAAATCACCAACCCCTGAATTTGTATCAGGCCCTGCAAAACCCCCCATAACCGGCGCCAGTGGCGGCCCAATTAGAAGCCCGTCGGCCCCAAACTGCGGCCCGCCTCGTGCATAATCAAAGAGGGCTGCACCACTGCCCCCTACTTTGGGTAAGACAATAGGTTCGTTTTTTTCGTTTTCGGGCCAATAGAACAGAAATGCATCAAATGTGTCATAGTAGTCATCTGTGCTTCTATAGCCCTCAGGGTTAAATGCACCAAATTTGAGTGATTTGTCTGTGTAGCCAATTATAACACATGGTCCTTTGAAGTCACATTTGTTGTGGAAGTCAGTGGCACTGAATCCATCTATGGTAGCCTTATAGCAGCACTTGAGTTCCCTGCCTGATCAAAATATGTGTAATGAATTTTGTTTTTTGCATACACTCTCTTAAGACACTTACCTTAGAACATTCATTACAAGTTCAAACATTCCCTAGTGTTTTGGCTACTGGTACTTGAATTGTACAATTGCTATAATTCAAATAAGGGTTAGTTCCCCTAAGGTTGAACATAATTACAAAAAAACTCATTTATCTTTCAACATTACAAATAACCCCCTTCACAATTGTTTCTATTTTACACATTGCACCCTTAAGAGGGGGGTATTTTGTTAGTTAAATACAAACCTCAAGGAGGTGTTTGTAACACCCTAATGGGGTATTTGTAATTTTGAAAGATAACTGGAGTTTTTTGGTACTTGGGCTAAACCTTAGGGTAATTTTTGTAATTATCCCTTCAAATAACTAGAAACCTGTCTTAGCTTGATGACTGATAAAACTGTAACTCAAGTGAATTTTATATTAATTTGCACATGTTGTAGCATAATTTGGTACCTTTCAAGAATGTTTTGGCCACAAGAGAAGGTGGAAATGGGAGATCGATTTCGTCGTAATACTTAGGCTCTGGCTTTTTGCTTCTGCTTCTGCCAAAATCCCAGTTAAATAAGCTCTGTGGGCATGTCTTTTTCCAACCATAGGACAATGCAGAATTTGAGAGAGAGAAGCACTTCATGTTCAAATCTTTGTTTTCACAATGGTAAAGCCAGGAACCTAGACAGCTACACCTTATTCCACCTTTCCATCTTTCATGGAGTATTGGGAAGTTGGTTTGTTTTTTCTTTTTGGAGTTTTGGGAATGACGGTCCTTTGTGGATGGATGATATTTGTCTACTTCTTTTCCTTATGAGTGGTGAGAAATTGAGTTGCAAGAATTTAACGAGCAATGTAATATCTATTTATAATCCTATTGCTGTTGCATTGTTTTGTTTTATTCAAGTTTTAGTATTTGTTGGTTGCTGAAATTCTTGGCCATAGGTTGGCAGTTGTTGTCGTGTTTGTGTCGCACTATCGTGTTTTCATATTATATCTATTTTACTTGATGATAAATATAACAAGTGTAATTTTAACGAAATTTACGATTTGTGCTTTCGTGTCATGTTTCCTGGTGATTGTGTAGTGTTGTGCCTTATCGTGTCATTTTCTATAATTCGTGTTTATAATTCGAATTATAATTTCTATGTAATTATACATATTTTTTATTTATATGGATGAATGACAAGTGTTAAATCTTATAAGTAGTGGGACACTTGTTATCCATCCACTCACCAAGTATATGTACATCTGGTGTAGCATCTACAAGACCATGGAAAAATAAACAGTGCATTTACATTTTTATAAATTATTTTATCTTTCTTTTTTATTTTGTTGTAAAAATCCAGTTAATCAAAGAACCAAGAAAAATGAAAAATATTCGGTTATAGCACGTAACTGAAAATCTAAGGTTGCGATTGGATATGGAAGGATTTCCATTTCGTTCCCCTGGACAATTTTTTTTTTTAACCAAACATACAATTGTTTAATAAAATTTTCAGAAAATATAGGTGGCGATTGGATATGAATGGATTCCATTTTTGTTCCGCTGGAGAATTTTTTTTTGTCTAAACATGCGATTATTTATAATAAAAAATTCATAAAATATATTATTCTCACTTTCACCTTTTCTTATTTTTTCTATCATCTACACATTTTTTCAACAAAAAAAAAACTAATCATTACAACACATTCTCCTACAAATTTTACTATTCACTCACTCACATATTTCTAACTACCAATCATATCCAATCATTATTTTACTATTTTAAATCAAATCAACTTTCATCATTACTTTTCCATCTCACATCCAATCACACTCTCAAAATTCATCATTTTTCTTCTTAATTTTGTTTTAACACTATTCTCTAGCAAAATGAAAATTTTCAAAATGAAAGTATATGCAATCGCGCCCATACTATATCTCACTTTCACTTTTTCTCATTTTTTTTCTTATCAATCACATATACACATTTTTCACAAAAAAAACTATTTATTATAACATATTCCCCCACAAATTTCACTACTCACTCACCCACACATTTTTAACTACCCATCATACCCAATTATTATTTTACTATTTTTAAATCAAATCAATTTTCATCATTATTTTTTTCATCTCACGTCCAATCATAATTTCAAAATCATCTTTTTCTTCCAAATTCTTTTTTATCACTATTCTCTAGCAAAAGGAAATTTTTTAAAATGAAAGTATATCCAATCGCACCCTAATTGTTTAATTCAATTCGAATCTTGGCACAAAAATATATGTGACTAAAATCTCAAATTATAATACAATTGAACATGTTTTTTGAACAACAACGATGTTGTTGACTTTTTTTGTATATAAAGACCGTTCAATTAAAGCAAAATGAACAAAATATAGGGAGTATTTTTGCAATAATTTCCGCTTTTAGAATAAATAATTTATTGTAGTAGAAGTAAAAGTAGTTGAGAACTAAAAAATGATAGTATTTGAAAATAAAATCAGAAGTTGAGAATGTTTGATGAAAAAGATGGTAAAATGCTTATATAAAGTGAAAGCAAAGCAAAACAAAAATCTAAAACAAATCTCTTTTTGCTTTTAGATTCTGATTAAATGAAGCAGAATCAGAATCTGAAATTGACATTTGCAAATACTACACAGTAAATTTTTCAAGGTAAAAACTAAGAAGCGCTTGTTTTTTAGTGATTTCAATATGCACAAAACCAGATAAAGAATAATATTTACTATAAAAATTGGGCCTAAATAGAAGTGGAAAATAGTAATAGCGATATAAACTTAATCAGGAATCACAGTTTACAAAACACAAACCCCGTAATTTAAAAAAAAAAAAACTCTTGATTTCAGATTCTTTGATCCCTAAAAAATTGTAAAATTTGTTAGAAAAACCCCATGCCCGCAATTTGTCAAACCCATTGACGTGCAAACCAATTTTGTTTTTGTAGACGTCATCCAAGTGAATCCTTTGATTGAGGCAAAAACTCATCAAAGAAAAACTTACTCAGAAGCTGTCTATATATGCAAAATTTTAATTTTCGCATCAGCAAATTTGGCGAAATATCTGACACATGAATTTTTTGGTAAACTTTCCAATTTTCGGCGACTAAAAGATTGAAATCAAAATATTTTAAAAAACTAGGGGACCATTTTGCAAATAGTGTTTTTTCAGAACTATTACCATCAAACCCCTATAACTACATGACTAAAATTGCAATTTAGCCTACATCTATTTAACTATTTTTTGACAAATAAAGATGCTGCTTCTTTACTTGATTAAATTTGATTATAATTTTGGGTGGCTCCATTAGCACCCCCTTTTTTGATGAGTACATCCACTCTCTAAAATTTCAAAAATGTCATTAGGTTAAAAGACTATAATACCCTTACTAAAAGTCAAGTTCTAAATACACTCTTCCCAATCTCTAAATACACCCACATCATTCACCAATATTCTTCTTCTTCTCGAAGAAATTTAAATTTTTTTATGCAAACCCTAGATTTTTCCAACACCCAAACTGTTGAAAGATTCGAACAATAAAGTTTTCATATCCCCATATAATGAACGTATATTCTTAGTTTATAGCATAAAATATGTTATTTCTCAAATTTTCAGGTTGAAAAATACTTTGTCGCACAAAGATGCAAATTCACGATATAAGGCGCGATCACGCCGCTATGACAAAAATTCAAGATGCCATCGCGCTACATGGGCCATCGTGCCATCATGCCATCGTGCCATGTGGTATGATGGTGAAAATGCCATCGTGCCATGTTTTTGCCATCGTGCCATGTGGCATGATGGCAGAAAACCAATCGTGCCATGTGCCCATCGTGCCATCGTGCCACCTAGGGTTTTTCATGAAAGGGTAAAATTGGAAAAAGTGGGGGTGTATTTAACAATTGTGCCATATTTGAAAAAGTGGGGGTGATGTACTTAGAAGGTGGGTGTACTCATAAAAAAAGGGGTGCGAATAGCGCCACCCTATAATTTTTTGTCAAAAAGAAAAAAAGATTATAATTTGAAGAATTCCCATTGGCCACCTTTTCCTCACGCTTAGTAGGGTTTATTATTTTACACTCAAAATCCACACTCCCATTTTCCAAACCCCAACTGCACTCCCTCTTTCATTCCACTCTGCTGAGGTAAAATTTCTCAAATTTTCAATTTTCAGCATTTTATAATTCTGGGTTCGTCTTTCTTTCCTTTTTTTGTCCTTTTTTTTTTTTTCTGGGCTTCAAGTTTGACCATGTGTTTTCCGCATTTCCTCCATTTTCATTTTTTGTTGTTTTTTTTGGAGCCATTTTCTTGATGGGGTTTTAGTTCTTTTGTGTATTTAATGGTTTTAGCTGCTTTTTTGGTTTTTGGGTGGATTTTCTTTCCGTTTTCTGTGTGGTTAGTTCGCTAAAACGTCGTGGTGGGAATGAGCGTTGCAGTGAAGAAGAGAAACAAAATTTGAACTTCTTGTTATCTTAATTAGGTTCATGACTTCCTGTTACTCTATTTGTTTTGTTATTTTCAGCATTGAATTGAATTCTCGCTTTTCGTATATCACTCTGCTGATGCTTTCTCAAGTTATTCCTTCTTTGTTACTTCCTGCAGTTTTATTTGCTCAGTTTGTCTTACTCTATTTGTTTTTGATACTTTCGTCATTTGTTTGAATATTTTTATGTTCTGTATAAGACTGTTCTGATGCTCGCTCATGTACCAGAGGAGATGGGTTTAATCATTTTTTTTTTATAAATTTCCTGCAAAATTTACTCACTCAGTTTGTTCTATCTTATCTTTCCGTTTCTTCTTTCTTTTCCGGATTTAATCAATCCCATGAATTGTTATCTATTTGAAAATTTTATTTCTGGGCTTACTTCCAGATTTTCGTTTCCACCAATATGCTTCAACTTCTAAAGTTTACAATTTGATTTTTCAAAAGTAAATGTAAACTATCTCTATTTATCTGCTCTTCTAATTCCGATTATGAACCTTTGTAACTTATGTTTTTTTTTGTTCCCTGAGAAGAATTATATGTTTGAACTTAAAACATCGAGAAGAGAGTATTCCGTGGTCATATACTGTGTTTTTTGGTGTAATGTAGATCTTTTCTGGTTGTTGTAACTTGTAAAAATAATTGTAAATTTTGTGATTATGTTGTATCTAGGAAGGCACCTGTGTGCAAAGAGATTTAGTTTCTTTAATTGGTCCCTAAACATTTAATTTGATTTTTTTCTCTTTTTAAGTTGGCTGTCCCTGCAATGCTGGGAGAACATATTTTTGTGTTGTATGTCCAAATAGGCGATGTGTTTGTATGTAAAGATACCAAGACTTATGCTTCGAAGCATCTCAGGATCTTGCTTTACCTTTATTATTTCTTTGTTTATAGATTTGCACCTTGGCTTTGCTGTCTATTCTGTAAGTCATGCATGCGACTAAAGTTGGCTGGGCTGGACAAGCATTTGCACTTGCCACGAGCAATGACTCAGGGGGGAAGAAGTCGAGGATTAGACGGTCAAAAGAAGAGAGGAAGGGAATGGTTGAATCTTTCATAAAGAAGTAATGTCACTATACATTCTCATCCTTTTCCTTCCTTCGTAGCTTGTACCTCTGCTTATGTAGTGATGATGAAAGTAGAAAATTGGGATAATTTGGGGCTCATTAGGTTATGTTTCCATTGCCATTTTCCATTTTCCATCATTTGAAATGCATTTTCAAAATTTATTGGTTTTCATGTGAAAAGTGAACTTGTCTTCGAATAAGTTGAAGAAAATTAAATTTTGTATAGGTTTAGAAACGAGATAATATTTTGTTGAATTGTTCTGAAGGAGTTTTAAATACGAAAGTCGTCGTCATCATCATCATCATCAACATCATCATCATCATCATCATCATCATCATCAACTGCAGCTTAGTCCCACTGTGTGGGGTCAGTGGCGTGAAGTTTATAGTGTCAATTAATTGCTAAAATTAGTTAACACTATAAATTCATGCAAAAAGCAAAGTGGCAAAGTTTTACGCTGGATGTCCTTCCTGTCGCAACCTTCATACGAAGGAGAAATGAGATTAAATTCCAAAACCGTCATCATCATAGGTTTTTCCATCTGCATGGAAACTATATAGAAGAAATTATTTGGAAAACTCAAGTGTTTGATACAATCAAAGTGTAGCCTAAGCTTTTAAAATATTAGTTTCTTTCAGGAAGAAGATATTTACTATATTGTGTCTGGTTAGACTTGAGGGACTATGCGTTTAACTTAATTAAGAGCTTTATCAAACAGTGGAATAGTCTGTCTCCTATGTGCCAACTTTTCTTCCATGCACGGTCACATATTAATTAGGTATATTAACTTCGACTGCTTTCAGATATCAGAAATCGAATAACGGAAATTTTCCATCCCTCAACCTTACACACAAAGAAGTTGGCGGTTCTTTCTATACCGTGCGAGAGATTGTTCGAGAGATTATTCAAGAAAATAGAGTTTTAGCTCCACCCAAAGTGTCTTTAGAAGAAAATGGCCATTCTGGATTTCTGGAACAACACCCACTCGGATCCATATCAATGGAACCTGAAATTGATTTCACCGTATCAGATGGAGTTCATACGGAGACGCATATTGTGCCCCAAAAACATCAAAGTTCAAGTGAAGAAAACATTTCTAGTTATATTGAGCAGTTCAATGGATCTTACCCCTTGGAGTTGGACAATGAACAGATAATCGAAGAATTAAGCAAGGTGGCAGACAAAAACGAAGATTTCGATGGAACAATAGAAAGTCATCAAGCACCTAATTATCAGGATACACACATGCAAGAGGTTTCAAACCGCGGAGAACAATTAACTCAACTTAAGAGTCACGAGTTTGAGAATGAGAAGATCGTTAATGGGTTTGAGGTCAATGGACCGGGGAGTCAAAGGCTTACAAATGAGCACTATAATAAGAATGATGAGACAGTTGATAAAAACGAAGAATATCGGAAAGAGTTTATACGGAGACAAAAGTCACAGAGATTCTTGATAAAGAGAAATATGAAGCCCAAGATTTAGAAGCATCCCAAACTATAAAGTCTCGTGTGAACTCTGATGTTGTGGTGGAGACATTTCCATTGAGGCCTGTACCTAAGACAATCCACGACATGGACGTAGATTCTGGTGACATAAAAGAGGCAGCTGGGACTTTGGAAGCTACTCCGATCCCTTCTGGTTTTGTTATTGCTAAGGGTGAGGAAAAGCTAAGAGATGAGAAAAAAGTGGTGGTAAATCTTCAAGGCTCATCTATGGAAGGTCCAAAATATTCATCAGCCTCAAAGCCCGTTGTGCTTGATAAAGGTGATGTTGCAGATCTTGAATCCGAGGACTCGTTTCCTGATGGAACTACTAAGGTAAATTTCTGTATGAGGAGCAAATGGTGAAAAAGAACATCATTTTTTTTGTATTTTGGCCGATTTTTGGCCGATTTATTCCGACTAGACAGCCTAGATGCCCACCTAGACCCGATTTTTGGCTGATTTTTTGGCCGCCTAGGCCGCCTAGATCGATTTTTGGCCTGGCCGATTTTTTCAGCCGATTTGAAGAAAATCGAATCGGTCTAGGGGCGCCTAGGCCGATTTTTACAACACTGCCATAATCACATGAAGTTTACGGAAATAGGCGCTGTTGCGTCTTTAGGTATATGTTTCACTATCTGCTCAATCCTTTTCTTTTGCAGGCCAGCAGTTCTACCGAACGCTTGAATTCTGCGGACCCCACAGCAGTCGGAAGGAAAACGAGTGGTCTTTTGCCCAAAGGAAACAATCCCACGCTGGACAGAATCAATCTGTAAGTTTCGGAATTCCTCATGGTTTGTTCTTCCCGTTCTCTTGTCCCTAAAGTAAGGCTTTTGTGTCACCTGACAAAATTTCATTTCATGCTTTCGTGGGCAGTGAAACTTGGGAGACGACATCAAATAAATCTACTCGACCTGAAAGCAATCCACTTCTGGCATTAGTAAAGGCATTTATTTCTTCTTTTGTCAAGTTTTGGACTGAATAATTCATTTTGCCTTTCACCTTTCAGAACAGGTTAGGCCCCTTTTGCTCATTGCCTTGGTTTGATGCTTTTTTTGTTTTTTGCACATTACTTGTTTTGTGAAAGTTATGGTTTGTAATCTAGTTAATGACCTGGTTTGGGGTTTATATTCTGCAAAGGTGAAATAGAAGATGTGTTCAGTGTGCCACTCAGAAAATGGATACAACATAATACGACTGGGTCATATTATTTTTTAAGGATAACTACAAATATTACCCTTGAAGTTTAGCCTAACTACAAAAAATCCAGTTATCTTTCAAAATTATAAATATCGATGTATGTTTATATATTAACAAACTACACCTTTTACGTGAGGGTATTTGTAAAACAAACACAAACCTCAAAGGAGATAGTTGTAACTTTAGAGGGTATTTGTAATTATATAAGATAATTGGATGATGTATTTATTGATATTGTCTTTTGATCTACTTTCGACGTGTTTTTTACTTCCCGGCTCTAAGTCGATGGTTTATGTAGAAAAATATATTCGACATTTTTTTCTGAACCTGCAGCCTAGCTGGTGTTTGAGTTAAAGATTAGAAGGTGGATGGTATTGCTAAGAAAAATGCCTCATTCTACAAGAAGTTCAAAAAGACAATGGAAGGCAGTCTGTGACATTACAGGAAGAATTCGTGGACAAATTTATGACCATTTTTGGAGGTTAATTTTTTTTTCTCTCTTTTCTTTTCTTTTTTGAGGACATTGTTATGATATGTGCTGTGTACTAAGTTCAAATAAATGGGATGGTTATGGTGTATTGGGGTTTGTTTAATGAGAAAGGGCTTGTTCAATTATGCAATTTATTGTGCTTTTAAGTTTTAACTATTCCCAATTAGTCGATAATTTAAAAATTGTGTTATTAATTTAAAAAAAAAAGCTTGATTATTTATATTTTAACTGCTTATAAATTAAAACTTGAAACATATTTATTACTTATATGTGTATTAGCATATTATTTATTAATTTTGTGTAATTTTTTATTGAATCGTATTCAAAGTCCATCAAAATTTAGAACGTAAAATTTGAAACTTGCCTTAGTGCCTAGACTCATTTGTCAATTTTGTACTTTATAAGTAATTCTATGTACTTCATATTTATATATTGTTTAACACCGAATAAAATAATAGGAAATTCATTTATGCATATTATATTGAATAAGTTTATTTAAATGAAAATTCGATTGAAGTTTAATTCGATCTTTAATTCTATTTTTCCATTATTATCATTCTTTTCTAATTATTAATCGTTATATTAGAATCAAGTGATAAAATGGCGATTTCAATACTGTCAAATTGCTTGGGCTCACTTTCTCAAAAAAAAAAAAAAAATGCTTGGGCTCACTCAAACTCGTTCATTCCTTGGTCATGCAAGTTTAATTGGAACTTTAGCCCAATATTTCAGAGCTGTATCGGCCCAATGGAGTCGGACCTAATGTGACATCAAAGGTAAAGAATTACTCAGAAATACCCATCGATGATGAATAGACTTGATAGATCTGTTAGTCTTTGTAAAAAAATATTTTTAAAAATAAAGTATCGTAAAATATATGTAATAAATATTTAATGGGTTGGGTGTACGTTAGATCCAGTTTGAAAATGAATAATTCAGACCCAACTTAAAATCCATTTAATTATAAGTTTAAAATTGGCACCAAATAAAACGAGGAATTTGGATTTGATAACATATCAGCATTCCCATTTTAAAATGGGCAAAAACTTGTGTAAGACGATCGCACAGTGCGGCGGGCAATACTTTTAGTGTAAAAAGTGATATCTCGTCTGACTACACTAAAATTAAGTATATTTAGATAAAGTATCATTTTTATACTAAAAATATCACTTTTTTTTCATATGAAAAGTGCAATCCGTAGTACCGTGACCATCTTCTCCTTAAAGTGAACTATTTAACTTCAAAGTGCAGTGTCATTTGTATTGTCCCTTAAATGAGATGTATCACAAGTGACAAGTGACAACATGAGAACATAATAATTAAATTACTCTATGTATGAAACAAGCAATATAACAAAATTGACCTTCTTATTCATTTTTTACCAATAATGTAAATCGTAGCTAGGTAGACGACATGCATAATTAAGGCAACTTTCTTGATGAGAAAAAGGAGAAAAGAGAGAAATCAGAGCAATTATTTATAGGCATGACTATATCATCTTTTACGTAAGAGATTTTTCATTCTTTATAGTGTTTCATGATTTCATCTAGTGTCTCAAATTACTAAATAAATATCATATATATAAGATGGTGTCATTTTTAAACACTCGACATTCACATAGTGCATGTATTGAAACATTATAATGTCGTAGGGAATAGGAGACCTCACTGGCGGAGCCAACATAGGCCCAGTGCAGTCTATAGACCGCACTCAAGTAGGCTGACAATAGCTATATATTACACTAAAAAAAATAAAACAATTATTTTCTCTCCATTTAAAACCAAAGTGCCCGCACTCATGTGAGGATCGAGATAAAAAAGATCCTGAGAAAACCTCTTTTGACAGCTTTTATGTTTTGAGGGGACAAAAGGCAGCAAATATGAAAATTAATTAAATATAGCAAAGACCACCAACATGTACATATGGGACTTATGCATGGTCCATGGACTCTTGAAAAACGCACGCCACCACAATAAATGGATTCAAAGGAACATAGTTTTATTTCTTTCTTTGCCTATCTCTTGTTTTTTAAACATTAGAAGCATTTTAAAGTCTAAAATTTTTATTTTTGATAATAAAGAATGAATAAGTAATGGTTTGGTAGATCAAGTTTGAAGCGTATATTTATTATAAGGTAAGGCTTGCTTATTTTTATTATAATATTTTTTATTTTCTATTATTAAAATTTCGACCCGAAAAGCGTTATGCCGAAATGATGAAATTTTCGACCGCACTGGTCGGAAATCTTGGCTACGCCCCTAGGAGACCTAGCTCAACTGGTCATTCATATTGAACTATAGGAAAAAAATAAGGGATAATTACAAAAAGTACCCTTGAGGTTTGACCTAATTACAAAAAACCCAGCTAAGTTTGAAAATTACAAAAAGTATCCTTGAAGTTTGATTTAGTGTTAAAATTAAGCGGCTAACTATAATATTTTTATAAATGTGAGAGGGTGTTTTGAAATATCTTTTACTTATGAAGGGGTAAATGTTAGACACAATAAAACCCCAGGGGTACTTGTTGTAATTTTGAATGTTAACTGGGTTTTTTTATAATTAGGTCAAACCTCAAGGGTACTTTTTGTAATTAACCCAAAAAATAATGTCAGATATTTTGGGCAACATTGAAGTTTCTTACTCATATATAAATGTTTGTTTGATGATTGGGGGTTCTGTTGTAAAAATCCCCGCCTAGCCCCGATTAATCCCCGCCTAGGCGCTAAGCCCCCCTCGCCCGTCTACGATTTTCTTCCGATTAGGCCCCGTTTAACCCCGTCCAGGTTCCGCCTAACCCCGATTAATCCCGGCCTAGGCGCTATGCCCCAGCCTGTCGCCTACCTAGCGCTTTTTACAATATTGATTGGGGGAAGTTTTCGGGGAAAGAAATGTTTGATGTGATGTATTGAAAAATGTGTGTATTAATAGAGAAATACATCGGGAAGCGCAATATATGTTTGGAGGTGATTCGGGGAAGGAGTTGGGAAGGAAATGTGATTGGGTGATGTTAAACAAACATACAAATTTTTTAATAAATTTAAACATAAAATTTGTATTTATGTAAACTTCAGGGGAGTGAATGTTCATGCTGGTGCTTATTGACTCCGTCATGACTATATTATTATTCAGTGAACGATCGAGTGCCATAAAATAATAATTAAATTAAATTTATTCCACTACAAAAATATCCAATTTATGAACTAATTTAACCTAAACTCCCTAGCTCGTTATAAAAAAAAAAAAAAAGCTAATACTCCATCACAACTAGTATAAGGATCTTTTATAATCCTTATGATGTTTCATTTGGTATGTCAATTTCTCAAGTAAATATTATGGGCATTATATGATAATGTCAATACTTTAATTATACACGACTTTTACCTGATACACTGAAACATAGTAGGATCGTAGAAAATAAAAGATCTGAATCCAACTAAGGCATATATGTTTCTACATTGATTAATGTTTTTTGTCAGCAAACAATGGAAATGAAAGGTACCATGAACTGGACATATCATATCTTTCTTTAGGATATATATCAAATTATAAAACGAATGGTAAAAAATGTAAATGTTCCTAAGCAAACTTGGTAAGGAATAAAGGTTATGAAATCAAGAACTAAGGCCATCTCCAACCCAACTTCAAATCCTACACTATCACACCAAATATGCAAAAAACTCCCTCCAACCCAACTCTAAACCTTACACCAAATTTAGTGTAGTGAATAGTACTACACCAAATTTGGTGTAACACTATTCATTTACACCAAATTTGGTGTAATGCAATATCTCCTATTTGCCATCCAATTCTCTTCTACTTCAAATTTAAATTCCAATTGTATCCTTTTTTTAAATATAGTTAATTTATATAACTTGGTTTTAATAATTAATTAATATTTGCTATAAATAATAATAAATAACAAATAATTATAATTAAGTTAAAAGAGATACGAACATTAATTTTAATATTTATTTTGTAATATAATTAATTAATGTAATATTAATTAAATATAAGTTTTTAGTTAATTACATTAACAATAATAAACTATAATTAAATGAAATAATTGTATAAATAAATAAATTTGGTTACTAGAAAATGAATAAGAAAGAATAAAAATTCATTTGGTGTAAGATTTGGTGTAATGGGTTGGAGTTGGTTTTCAAAAAATTACACCAGAACACCAAATTTGGTGCAATGGGTTGGAGATGGTCTAAATCCATTATTTAGGGATAAATTATTACAATTACCGAGGGGGAAACATACATTTTTGCAGACAATCATTGCACATTATTCCATGCAAGTAAGAGTAATAATTAATAATAATAAGTTTGCATCAAATTCACCAATGGTTAATCAATTATAATAAACCCCACATTTTTTCCTCACTATGTCAATAGGAACATATATATAATACTCCACCCACAGTCATTGTCATAATATATCACCATAACCAGAAATTGGAGTTTGGCCAGGCCTATCTTAAACAGTTTTTCTTTACTAATTTTTTTAAAACATTCGTCGACTTAAAGTAATAATGTGACACTATTATTTCTAAAATAGTAATTTTATTTTTTCTTTATCTCAATTAAGCTAAAACATTGAGTTTAATCATATAGAATTATTCCATTCCAAGAAAATAGAAAAGTTATATAGATCCATTTAGAGGACTTGTATTTATTTACATCTAAAATGAATCCAATTAAGAAAGGTGAAAATATAATAACAGCATTTTGAAGGGGGCAAAAACAAGATGAATAATGATCCTAGTAATGTAGGTATAATTACCTAATGCGTGTAAAATAATTAAGCTGCTTGAATTAACTTGATATATGCTAAAGCTCTTTTAAGCCCAATTAATTTTATTAATAATTAATTAATGTTGATATTTGCTTTGTTTACAAAGTGATTACAACGGAGCCTTCAACAATGGCTTTACAAACAGAAAATGGAAAAATACAAAGAAATAGAAATCTGACTATTACAACCGAAAAAGCCAAGTCGAGTAGAATTCTATCCGCAAGACAAATACGCCCCGCTTAGTGCTCACGGTTTGACGTAATGTCCTCAAAGATAAAACGGCTTTACGCCCTTCTCGTGGTACAAGAGCACCCCGCATACAAAGGCACTGTCGAACTCGGGAGCGAGAACTCGGGCCGGGACTCGAATGCAGAGTGAAATGTTGTTGAAAATGTGATACGAAATGTTACGACACTTTCGACGACACCTTTGAAAAATGTTGAATGTATGCGATTTTCTCAGTATGTCCAAATCTGCAATGGAACCAAACTATTTATAGACAACAAAAACTCCACCTTATGGAATTAATCATGGTAAGGTGATGGGCATTAACCTCCTTTGTAACTCCCGTGTGTTACAAACACATTGATGACCACAATCCGGGTTACAACCCCACTATCTAAGGAGTTACATACTCCATTAGTCAACTATGAATCGACACATGCAATGTCCAGTTCATCCTGGCGCTACTAACACCCAACAAGCCACGAATTTGGGCCAAGCCCATTTTCGAGTGACAAAAGTGTTGTGGACTGACCCGCCCAATAGGTCGGGCCGCTTCCCCAAGCCCAAGCCCACGCCGGGCTGGCCACGCCGGGCGACGGGCGGGCGCGCGCGCAGTGGTCCACTTGTGATCATCCACTTATGTTATAAGATATCCAACTAATAACATCTTCTAGTTTATAAACAGATAAACTTAGCTTTTCTAAGCTATGTGGGATGAAGAAAATCCTTTCAACTCCCTTTTCATAATACCCATTTTTGTGGCCAACTGTGTGTATTAATTTCTCACTCACCAAATTCGATTTTGAGAAATAAGAAATACTATGAACATCTACTCCTGAAAGTAGATCAATAATATACAATTTAATTCCTCCAAAATTAAATTCTTAGCCACCGAAAATTTGGTCAAGTCGGGACGACGCCCACTTTCTCAAACCCAAATTTCCAACAATCCCCACATGAGTGAAAATTAATGCATGCATGAATGCGGACACGCAACCACCCTCAAGAGACAATCGCATCGATAGGTAGCTTGTGGCTTTGAACCTTCCATAGTCAATACTATCGGGTACACCGGTGGCCTAGTGGACGTAATGCCTTGAACTATTCCTCCACGGTGTATACCGAGACAATAACATTAACACAAAGAAGGTCTCAACCCCTCATGTTCTCACGCTTGTGTCCGTTTCCGCCATGGACACCACTTTGGATTCATAAGTGTTACCTTGAAGCGACCTCACTTCTCACTTATATAGGTGATCTCCTATCCGAGTATCCCCGCCATACTCTACCTCAACGAGGTGTAGGAATCATTAAAAGTCAAATGACTTAGCCTCACCACAACTCAGCGGTGTTCAACACTTGGCATTGCTCTCAGGGATGGGTTGAAACATTGTTTCCAAGTGTTACAACTCAACCTTCATAGCTTAGTTTTCCCATTGAACCAAGTTCTTGGGATCTCCATCATCATGATTGGGTTACCACTATGATGGTTATTTTCACTTTGTGGACTTTAAGCCCATTCCCTCTAGCAATTTACACAATTGATCTCGATTTAATCCTTTCACAAAGGATCTCGCAAATTTTTTTGACTTTCACGTAGTCAATTGACATCACACCACTTGAGATCAATTGTCTAACGATATTATGTCTCCGACGAATATGTCTAGACTTACCATACATATTGCTCACGCCTTCCTATAGCCGCGCTTGGCTATCACAAAGGAATTGTCACCGAAGGCACAAGCTTCTCCAACATGGAATATCTTCCAAAAAGTTTCAAGCCACTTTGCTTCTTCACCAGCTTTATCCAAAGCTATAAACTCGATTCCATGGTGGACCGAGCTATACACGCTTGTTTCGTGGACTTCCACGATACCGCACCACCTCCAATGGTGAATATGTATCCACTAGTGGAATAAGAATCTTTCGAATCCGAAATCCAACTAGCAAGATCGCTTATACCCTTCAAGTACAAATGGGATATCTCGAGTAGTATAGCCCATACTCCAAGCGTATACTTCAAGTACTTTAACACCTTGTTAACGCTTTCCAATGCTCATGGCTTGATTGCTCGTGAACCTACTCAACATATTTACAGGGTAGGCCAAGTCCGGACGTGTACAATTTGTAATGTACATCGATCGCTTATAATACGTGAGTATTCCATCCGAGCCACGTTCAAATTTTTCATTAGCAACCATATTTACACTTAAATCAATGGGCGTCTTTGACGGTGAATCACAAAAGTATTGAATTTCTTGAGCACTTTCTCCACATAGTGGGATTGTGACAAGATAATTCCATCGGGAGTTCTCACGATTTTTATCCCCAGATCACATCGAGTCCCCATATCCTTCATGTCAAAGTTTCTCTTTAACATTCTTTTCGTATCCATGATAACATCATGACTTCTCGCTCATGATTAACAAATCGCCTACGTATAGACATACTATGACAAATGCTTCCGATGTCCCCTTCGACATATACACATTTATCACATTCGTTGATTTTATACTCGCTTGACAACATCGTGTTATCAAACTTAAGATGCCATTGTTTTGGAGCTTGTTTCACCATACAAGGATCTTATCAACTTGCACACCTTCTTTTCGACCGGGTGCAACAAACCCTTCAGGTTGTTCCATATAGATTTCAAAGATCTATCTCTCCATTCGTAAACGCTGTTTTGACATCCATCCGATGAATCTCTAGATTGTGTAAAGCGGAATCGCGAAAGCACCCGAATAGACGCAATCCTCTGCACGAGAATAAGTGTCAAAGAAGTCATACCCTTCTTTTTGTATAAAACCTTTGCTACAAAGTGTGCTTTATACTTATCAATAGTTCCATCTCGCTTTATATTTCTTCTTTAGGATCCACTTACATCCTAAAGGCTTATGACCAAAGAGGAGATCAACCAACTCCCACGTATGGTTTTGCAAGAATGGACTCGATTTCACTATTGATTGCTTCTTGCAGCGAGCATCCGACTACTTAAAGCCTCCTTAATCGAGTTCGCTCACCTTCTAACATCAATGTTAGAAAGTCGTCCAAAGGACTTAACCACCTTTGCCTCTTACTCCGCCTTAGTTCTTCACCACTTGTTGAACTCACTCGCTTCACAAATGTGACAGCAGATGTTGTACCGGATGTCATTCCGGATGTTATAACATCTCAAGAAAGACCTTCAAGAACATCTGCAGTAAGAATATCCGCACTGCTCCAGATGTGATAATACCGTAAGTCACATCTCCAAAGAACATCCGAATACGCTCTTTTCTTTAGACTTCCATTTATCCTTTCTTTACAAGGATAAATATTCTCAAAGAATATAGTATTCCTTGACTCAATTATGGTACCAACTCGTCATTTCCTGGATTTTCCGACTTATGTACCATAAAAGCGATATGCACTCAACGTTAAGTGCATAACCAATAAAAACACAATCGATCGTTTTAGGGCCGATTTTCACTTGCTTTGGTTCAGTATCGCAACCTTAGCCAAACACCCCCACACTTTAAGGTATTTATAAGAGAACTTACGATTTTTCCACAATTCGTAAGAGAGTCTTATCTTTCCCTTTAAGTGGGATTTTATTCAATATGTGGTTCGCCGTTAACACAAATTTCCCCCCACATATTCTCGTGCGATAATCCTAACTAATCAACATGGCATTCATCATCTCTTTAAGAGTCCGGTTTTTATGCTCAAAGAACACCATTAGATCGCGGTGAATATGGAGCCGTTGTTTGATGAATTATTCCCCATCGGTACATAACTCTTCAAATGGTGCAACATATTCGCCACCTCTATCACTCCGAATTATCTTAATCCTACCGTCAAGTTGATTTTCAACTTCATTTTTATAATTTTTGAACGCCTCCAAGGCTTCATCTTTGCTTCTTAACAAATATAAGTAGCAAAATCTTGTGTAATCATCAATAAACGTGATGAAATACTTTTTTACCACCTTTAGTTTGCACAAACTTGAGATCGCACACATCAAAATGTGTATCAATTCTAAAGGTGAAGTGCTCCTTTCCACCGTATGAAACTAACTTAGCCATTTTGCTTCAACATAAACTTCACATTTTCTTTGTGAGTTTACTTCTCGCAAATTTATTAATTCCAAATTTACCAATCTTTTTATAAAGCATTCGATTTACATGTCCTAATCTAACATGCCACAAATCGTAGCACTCAAGAATGTAAATGAAGAAGATTCATTCTTATTCATTTCAACATCGCCTAAACGGCGACAATTACATTCATTTTTGAACAATCCCTTGTCTAGATAACCCCTACCAAGGAACTGTCCAAACTTGCTCAATACAAACTTTTCGTGATTCAAAACTAGTCTAAACCCATGGTTAACCAAAGAATGAACCCGAAACCGCATTTTTCTGATGTCCGGGACATGCAAAGACATCCTTCACTTTCAACTCCTTTCTTGAAGTAAGCTTCAAAGAAGAGGCGTGATTGCGTGATTCCCCATGTGGAGCTTTCTTCCTGGTCGAAGGGACGTAGTAAGAATATGCATCCCTTTCGAAGCGCATACGGCAAGAAAGACCGGATCCACAAACCATTCTTTCGTTATCAACCAAATTGACTTCAAACACCACCGCCGACATATCAACGCTTCGGTTAGTTCCTTTGCTCTACCACATTGACATTGGGTATCGTTGTTTTGTTTTCTTTTTCTTCTACCGACGATCCCTTTGTCATATGCCCCGTTTGCCACAATTGAAGCAATCCCCTTGAACTTTCCACTTGCGCTTTCTTGCCTTTATTCTTAGGTCTTTTCTTCGAATTGCTTGACGAGCCATGCTCCAAAGAAATTCGCTGACCCTCCATTGGCTCAAGCCCTGACTTAGAGTCAATCCTCCTATTGTCTTCCTCAATCCCGAGTTTGACAATCGATCCTCTAGTCCCATATCCTTTCGCTTATGCTTGAGATAATTTTTAAAGTCCCTCCAACTGGAGGCAATTTCTCAATCAACGCCCACTGGAATGCCTCCGGCAAGGCCATCCCCTCGGCAGAGAGATTTCATGTAGGATCAACCGAACGCTTGCACTTGTTCCATCACGGTTTTAGAATCAACCATCACAAAATCCAAGAACTTACCGACCACAAATTTCTTTGTGCGGCATCCTCGGTTTTGTACTTCTTCTCCAAAGATTCCCACAACTCTTTGGAGGATTTCACCGCACAAGACACACTCGTAAAGTGCATCACTAAGCCCGTTATGGACATAGTTTCGGATAGGAAATCACCCTGCCCCATGCATCAAACGCAGCGCGTTTTGATTAGTCTCGTTTTCACCACCGGAGCGTCCTCAGCCG
The DNA here is from genome assembly GCA_016081115.2 of Rehmannia glutinosa. Classification (NCBI taxonomy): domain Eukaryota; kingdom Viridiplantae; phylum Streptophyta; class Magnoliopsida; order Lamiales; family Orobanchaceae; genus Rehmannia; species Rehmannia glutinosa. The sequence continues at coordinate 146,320 of JABTTQ020001052.1, read as the reverse complement.
ATATTTCGCTAAGCTCGTAGTGGTGAGGTAAAACATTTTTTTTTGCCGCCACCTCTTAAAGTCGAAACCCATGAACTTCTCGGGTTTTTCACTGAGCGGGAGGGATGATCGGGTCCCGCTTGTGCTCGCCATCATGAAGATCGATTTGTCTTGCGTTTGTTGATATTTGCTTTGTTTACAAAGTGATTACAACGGAGCCTTCAACAACGGCTTTACAAACGAAAATGGAAAAATACAAAGAAATAGAAATCGACTATTACAATCGGAAAAAGCCAAGTCGAGTAGAACTCTATCCGCAAGACAAATACGCCCCGCTTAGTGCTCACGGTTTGACGTAATGTTTCCAAAGATAAAACGGCTTTACGTCCATCTATGGTACGAGCACCCCGGATTACAAAAGGCACCTGTCGAACTCGAAGGAGCGAGAATCGGCCGCTGGACTCGAATGCAGAGTGAAATGTTGTTGAAAATGTGATACAAAATGTTACGACACTTTCGACGACACCTTTGAAAAATGCTGAATGTATGCGATTTTCTGTGTCTGAAATCTGCAATGGAACCAGCTATTTATAGACAACAAAAACTCCACCTGCAGGGAATTAATCATGGTAAGGTAATGGGCATTAACCTCCTTTGTAATGCCCAGGTGTTACAAACACATTGATGACCACAATCTGGGGGTTACAACCCCACTATCTAAGGAGTTACATACTCCATTAGCCAAGCCCATTTTCGAGTGACAAAAGTGTTGTGGACCTGGACCCGGGCCCAATAGGGACGGGCCAAGCCTAAGCCCGGGCCGGCGGGCGGGCGCGCGCGCGTGTGGTCCACTTGTGATCATCCACTTATGTTATAGTATATCCAACTAATAACATCTTCTAGTTTATAAACTAGGATAAACTTAGCTTTCTAAGCTATGTGGGATGAAGAAAAATCCTTTCAACTCCCTTTTCATAATACCCATTTTTGTGGCCAACTTCGTGTATTAATTTCTCACTCACCGAAATTCGGTTTTGAGAAATAAGAAATACTATGAACATCTACTCGGAAAGTAGATCAATAATATACAATTTAATTCCTCCAAAATTAAATTCTTAGCCACCGAAAATTTGGTCGAAGTCGGGACGACGCCCACTTTTTCAAACCCAAATTTCCAACAATTAAACCAAACTCAAATACAGTTTGTGAAACTTAATTAAAAAATTGACAAGTTTGAACAATAAACATTTTTTATTCTATCCGATTAGTTAACCCTCCAACTGCTTATAAATTAATAAAATGTGTATATAATAATTAATATTATAAAATGGACTATCGATCATAATTAGTGATGTTGGGAAGAAATTATTAATGTTTCCGCATCTAAGGGCACAAAATATAAAGTTGAAAATATGCTCATCAATTTGTGGGAATGCGTCAAAGGTGTTGATGCTCTATATATCCTCCCTGATCATAACATGGGCCTATTTCTATTTCTAGTACAATATTATTGCATATATGTATATATGATACTTCATAGCCCTCTAATTTTTTTTAGTCACATTTTATAATTTGACAAAAAATAAATTTCATTTTGAAGCAATTAGATGGATTTACAAGTCATTGTAAACAATCAAAGGGCATATACTTTTACTGGGATAGATGACATTTTACTGCATATTATCTGAAAATTGCTCATTGTGACCTCTTCGGTGTTTTCAATATGTCGATGATTACTCTTGTGAATTATTTTCAAATATTGACAATTAATAGATATCTCAAATTTTTCTGACCTCTTAATTTGTTTGTGACTTTCAAAGCAAATATTATCATCCAAACACACCGACCCTCTATATCAACCAATACTATATCCTCCATGACAAGCCACCACTCCAACCAACACTAGGGTTACTTTTTCTTGACTTAATTTTTTTTAAAAGAAATATTCCTTTACCATTGCTTTTTTTTTTTTGAATGAGATGAAAGATTAATAAGTCACTTAAAGTTAAATTTTTGTACTTGAAATGCATCAACCGAATGCATATTTGGACAACTAATGCGTAGCCAGGACACCATAACAGGGTGGACCTATCACTTTCGTGGTTGGGCCGGATAGAAATACCGAGAAAAAATCATATAGATTCTAACTAAATTTATTTTTTTTTAAAAAAAATTGCTTAATAATTTTTTTAAAAAAAGAGGGGTCGGGGTCCAGGTTGGCCCCCTAGCTACGCCACTGTGGACAACCACTACAAAAATATTGTTTTAGCGACAAAATTTGAGAAATTCATCGCTAATAATCCGATGAAAGTAAATCTCATAACTAATGAACTAGCAATGATTTTTTTGTTATTTCATCGCTAAATTTACATTAGTTTCGCTGTTAAATTTTCTTTAAAGGTGAAAATTAATTACGGCAAATAATAGCTAGTTTTTAAAGAAATTACCATGGACGTATTTTAATTTACATAAATATATATTTTCACTTATAAATTATAATCAATTCTTTTCCGTTCCAAACAAACACACAGACACACAACATTCACGTTCACATTCACAATTTCACATGGTGCAAAAAATGGAGTCATGTGGCGGTGGTGGGCCCCCATTTGGTGACCGCTTTTAGCTTTTTCTACCGCTTATCTTAAGTTGTAAACTTACAATGATTACAACTTCCAAAAAGTGAAATCACCATCAATTTCAGCCCACCAACTGGCTTTTATCCTCTGTGGAGGGATTACATGCATGTTCACAATCTCTTCCACAACTACAAAATATAAATGTGGATTTAATTATTAACTCAAACTAAATATCATCGAATGTAATTTTTTTATTAAGATCAATTATAAAATTTATTTCTAAGACTTAGTTCAATTACAAAAAGAAAAAATGTAATTAGTTATAGAAATTACAAACATCACTTTGAGGTATTGCAAAAACTCTCTTGAAATTTGTCCTTTTAAGCAAACTCGGTTGTTTTTCAAAATTACAGATATTCCTTGCCCTTAAACATATATTTTGTGTTAATTTTACAAATACACTCCCTCAAAGTGCCATTTGTAAAATAAAAAAAAAAACTGTCAAAGGGACAAGGAATATTTATAATTTTTAAAAATAATTGAATTTGCTTGTAATAAGGCTAAACCTCAATATATATATATATATATATAAATTCATCTTGTCATTACATTCCTCTACATTATTACTTTAATTCTAGATATGTGTATATTATATGGATAAAATTTTACACTTGATAAATACTCAAAACTATACAATAAAGGATATAACTTGCACTAAGAAAATCAATTGCTACATACATATATATATATGTAATTAACTATGTATTTGCTGTATTAATCAAATAATTAGCATCTTATAATTTCAGTACTGTTAATTAACAATATGGCGTGTATGGTAACCTAATCAAGTTAAAAGAATCCGAGCTAAAAAGGCAGTTAAAGAACACAATCTTATATATTAAATTTAACTTTCCAATCAAGCAAGAAATTAAGTTAATTTGCAAAATTCCCTTAGCTAATCAATTCAGATTATCTATTACTTAATGTCACATGCATGTATAATAATAACACCAATTTCATGTGACATTCACTAACCTAATGAATTGAAATATCACCTAATGAATTGAAATATCAAATGAAAGAAGGTAACATGAGATTTGGTATGTTAGCTAACAGCTTAAGTGATAATAGTAGATAAAGCCAAAAGGGTAACTGTTAGTGTATAATCTTATCATGAATGAATGGTCAAAACAATCGTGTGATTATAACCTAATAAAATTCAGATCAGGTTTAGCCAAGTCTAACTGATTATAGGACAATTATTATTGTTATTATTATTATTGATAATAATAAGTAACTTTACTGAACTTAATTACACCAATTATATCATAAATGATATTTCATTAAAATTGCTGGAAACAGTCAGCACCGAAAAACCAATTAATCAATCAAATCTGGTAAATAATTACCTAGTAAAAGCTTACTCAAAAAAAAAGGAAAAAAAAAGGCATAGAATATTTTTATGTATTTTAAGCTGACAAAAAGAAAGCCCTGAATGAGATGCAAACAGTTGATGAAATTGACATGTTAGAAAAGTTGATCACTTGTGTGAGAATAAAGAAATACCCAACCCAACTTTTTCCTCACTCAATTACCTTCCTTTGCACGCCTCTAACCCCCAACCCACCCCTACCCCCACCCCCACCCCCATCTATACATAACAGATTTTGACGTACATTAAATCTCATTACCTCTTCTCTATTTCTTCTCCAACAAATTTCTAATCTGATCCCTTCGATTCCCCACCCCCACAAAATCATGTCCACAGATCTTGAATTCAGGCTTCCAACGGTGAAGATTAATTCCTCACAAGCTTCTGATCGTTTCACAGATATGGATGAAATCTCCATTAATGACGAAGAAGAAGATTGCCGCACCCCGAGATCTCCGCAGCACATGATTCCCGCCGCTCTCAGCTGTCCGCCGGCGCCGATGAAGCGGCGGCGCGCCGCCGCATGCAAGAGGAAATTGTGCGATTTGCAGTTTTTTGAGACGGTAGCGAGAGAAGAAGTTGATTCGCTTTTTAGGACGGTTCAGGTGAACTTTAATGGCTCCACCAAGAGGAAATCATGTGTAATGTGAAAAAGGGGGAAATGAAGAAAAAAGTCTGTTTTAATTTTGGGTTTTAATATTTTTACATATATAGATTTACACGCTGCTCATTTGTGAATTATTTTTATTATACTCTGAGAAATTTGATTTCAGATGAAATTCTGATCTGAATTTAGGATGTATGTATGTATGTTTCAATTGAGATAATTGCTTTTAAAATCTATTCATTCACCACCAATCATATTCATTAATTTGTGCATTTTTAATGAGTAATATTAGCAATTTAATTTCATTCTTAGTACCCAGTTATATATGTCTTTATTGAAAATGTTCAAAATTATAATAACGAATAATTATTTTCGACATTGTAAACTCAAGTGACAAGAACAGGATTGTCTCTGATTTACAACTAAATGAATTAGATTAGATTGGTTAAATTAATTAATTAAAAGAATTCAAGATTATAGCATCCCTTTTAAATTAATTATATTTGAAATATTAATATGTTTTAACAACATATTATACAATTGCTCCAGTTAAAGCGATTAATTAAAATAGAGTTGAGAAGTTTTGATGGGATCACCAATCTGTTAGTTATTTATTCTATATTTTAAATAAGTTGGTCAGATGGTTGATATGTAATCTGTATAAGGCAAAAAAAAATTTTGGTCCTTTATCTAACACCATTTTGAGATTTCATCATTTTTTTTCTCGCTTTTGACAAATAGTCATTTTTCTCAACAAAAAATTGAGATTTGGTCTCTCACTGCTATAGCAGTTTTTAACCTGTTGAAATGATGTGTTTTTATTTTCAAAATTTTTAATTTTCATTTAGAAAACAATATTTAAATCTTACATGGCATCCTAGTTGGCTTAAATGATGGAAAAATTAATTAAATAAAAGTTTTTTTTTGAAAAATCTAAAAAAAAATATCTAAAAATTCTGACAATTGTTTTACTAAAATTAAAAATTATTTAATTTTTATAACAAAGTCTTAAAAAATTCAAAAACATATATTTAAATCTAAAAAATAAAATATATAAAATCTGATAGCTTTTGTAAAAAACTAAAAATAGATTGATTTTTTTTTAAATTATAAAAAAATATATATGAAAATGGTTAAAAAAAAACTATAAACTGTTTCAAAAAATCTGAAATTTATTTGAAATATTATAAACTATTTTAAAACATCGAAAATTGTTCAAAAAAACGAAATTTTGTCTGAAAATCTGAAAATGGATTAAAACCAAAGACTTTTTGAAAGTTTTATAAAAAAACAATATCTGATTTTTTTATAAAATAAAAAATAGAGTAAAAACTTAGAATTGTTTTTAAAAAACTATAAATTATTTTTCAAAAATCTAAAAATTATGCCAAATATGTAAAAAAAAAATCTGAAAATCAAAGTAAAAAAATCTGATTTTTTTTAAAAATTAGATTATTTTTATATATTTGGCGTAATTGTCAGATTTATTTTAAAAAATAATTCATATTTTTTTTTTGTAAAAATTTTAAAAGTCTTAGTTTTAATCCATTTTCAGATTTTTAGACTAATTTTCTTGTTTTAGATAATTTTCAACTTTTTTTATTTTATATTTTAATATTTCAAATAATTGTAAGATTTTTAACAATTTTTTTAGTTTTTTTAAACAAATTTTCAGATTTTTAAACATCTTTTAGTTTATAAACAAAATTTTCAAAAAACATTTGAGTTTTTCTATTTCAAAAATAAAATATTTTTCAATATTTCAAATAAATATCAGATTTTTTCAGACAGTTTATATTTTTTTAACAACTTTTGTATTATTTTTTTGTAATTTTAAAATATTTTCGATATTGTTTTTACTACTTTTAGTTTTTAAAATAAATTATCAAATTTTAGAAATTTAATTTTTAGATTTTAAAATGGTTTTTTCGAATTTTTAGGATGCCATTAAGATTTAAATATTATTTTCTAAATGAAAATTAAAAATTTTGAAAATAAAAATGACACATCACCAACAAAGTCAAAAGTAACTCGCTATATAGCAGGTAAGATGACCAAATCTCATTTTTTTGTTGAGAAAAAGGACTATTTGTCAAAAGCGAAAAGAAAATGGATGAAATCTCAAAGTGGTGTTAGATAAAGGACTAAAAAAAAAAGACACGGCTTCGGATTTATAAACATGATTTGTTTTATTTGTTTTATTACGTAAGAAAGAGGAAATAGTTACACGCTAAACGAAATAGCTCCATTTAAATAATCATTCAAACTTTACTTGGAAATTTTTATTCAGATTAACTAAATAATTTATATTTAGAATAATAGTATTTGGAAAATTCTTTTCACTTCCTTAATCATATTGATGTATATGTAAAAGAAAACATAAAGTTGATAATTGTTTTTTTTTGTAAATTCCCAATTTATGTTGGGCTAAGGTTGGCATATAAACATCAGATTCATTTATAGGATGAACCAAGTATGAATTGAAAATTCCTCAAAAAAAAAAAGTATGAATTGAAACAATATCACAATATACATATATATAGCCCCTCCGCCAAAAAAAAAAACTCAACCAAAATAATTAGTACATTAACATCTCTCGATATAGAGAGCTATATGCAATAATATATTGTTAGTTAAGTAGAAAACAAATATTTTAAACTAGTTGTGGTGCCTAATTATACATATTTTAATTGGATCAGACTACTGCTATCGAAATTTTTTAAGTTCAAATATAAGTGGGTCAAATAAATTGACAGTCTACTATATTTTTTAATTTTACTATGTAATATTTTGAAATATAAATAATGATGTGGTTGATTGCGGCTGACATAAGAAATAATAAATTAGTATTGTTTTTGAGCGAAATATGTCAAAGTGAATTTTTCTTAGTACAAATCCTGAGAGAGGAAGAATGTAGATAGGAATCGAACTCAACATGTGCTGCAGTTTTACAAACGCGTTACCATTAGGCTATTAAGATATTCCTGAATTTTTGGTTTGGAAATATACATTATAATGATTTTTTTATAGTAAATACATAACTAATTAGTTTTTAATATTTTTTCCTAAATCCTATTTTGAAAAGTTTATAAATCAACTAACAAAAGTAGTTAATTTGTGTAACCTATTTGGATAATTTATTAATTATTAAATATTTTAATTACAATATCATCATATATAGAATATTAATATCTTTATGTAAATGAAAATAGTTGGCATCTATCTTAGCTGTATAATCAATATATTTTCCCATCAAATTTATTACGCGGCCCATCTCTCATTAAGATGTTTTCCCATGTGCCAATAATATTAAATGATATCAAACAAAAAGAATATTTCCTTGTAATTTAAGGAGGGATATTGTGCTAGCAATATATTGTTATTATGTGAAAGATACAAATATATGATATGATATGTGACAAATGAATACATCAAAGTTTTCTTCTAACTTTTTCTTTTGAAAAAAAAAAAGGATTTACTATTACATAATTACTCTGTTCTAAATTTATAAATATCATTTCCATTTTAAAGTGTTCCAAAATAACAAATTTATTTGTATTAATTTACAAAAATTACCCTTAGATTATGTTTAATTACAAAAAAAATGGTTTATCTTTCAAAAATCACAAATACCCTTTAAGGTTTGTGTCTATTTTACAAATATAACGTAAATAGGTGCAAATGTGCAATTAGTAAAATAGAAACATATTTGAAGAGGTATTTGTATCAAAAGTATTATATGTTACTAATTAAAGTATTATGTTTTTGCTCAAAAGTATTATTTGTCTTAAAAGTATTATCGCACTATTTTTGCGGACAATTGACTTTTTGTAGACCGACGACTCTCTGTTGACCCGCGGGATTCTATTGACTTGACTGACCCGACCCGTCTCACGCATAGACCCGTGAGACGGTCCTGTATAAGTCTTTTTGTCTTTTATTATTATTATTTTTATTTTTATTAACAATTTTCTTAACTTTTGAAAACAAACATCATAAGTTGCAGCAAATTGTACTACATAACTTGATTGGTCACATCTAAAAAGAATTGCTATATGGGTCGACCCTCTTCTATTTTATAATTTTGTGGTCATGTAATAAAAACATTACAATTAAATTAAAATATTCCTATTTTGAAAGATAAGATGATGACGTGGGCGCGTATTATATTGTTGACAGCCGAAATCAGCTAATGGCATAATTTATCTGATCTTGTCACATTTAATAATACGGACCATAACTTAATTATTATTATTTCCATGTGCCAACAATAACTTGAGAATTAGACAACATCAAGCAAGAAAACTATTCTTGTAATTTTGTGGAGTCAAAATGTTCGTGCCTGTATGATGTGTCCAATTATAATTTAAGCCAAATAATAATAATAATAATAATAATAATAATAATAATCAAGTCCGCTAGCTTAATTCGTCAAAAAATAAAGAAATTAGGACTCGTTTATAAATGGGTATATGCTTTTGCTGCCATACCCCTGGCCCATACAACTGAAAAAGTTCCCCAATCCAAGCCAAATCGTTTCAGCCAATATCCAGATCATATACATGTTGCATTTCTAAATAAATTTAGGATTCGTTTGAGAAACTTAATTGACTAGGATTGTTTAGTCTAGGTTTATGAGATATTTGACCATAAACCATGATACTAATCCCAACAGCTTTTTTGTCCATCAATGTGCAGTTATATTATCGTATCAATTCTCCTGTGAACAGTCATTGACAAATTTGTCACTCATTTTTGTAAGTAGTATTACGTTTCTAATTTTCATTTTGGGTAATTTGGTTATTCTAGAAATTTATTCATTCATCAATGCCAAACAAAATATTGTTATCCTACTAAAGTAATTATACAACAAAATCATGTTTCCCAAACATATTACTAAACTCAATTATATTATCAAATCCTAACTTATCCAAATTATTTTATAAATCCAATCAACAATTGCAAACAAATCAAACGAGTCCTCAGAGATCCTGATATCTCTCTAGTCCAGACAATCTCATTCCTGTCGAAAAACATTTTCATCCTTATTCCGATTTTGTGTTACAATATTGAATTACATCTTTCCATATATCATACATGCGCATTTTAATTAAATGATTAATTTTTTTTTGAGGAAGAATTAAATGATTAATTTCAAGTATATGTACTTTAAAAAAATATCTTATGCACACTCATGTACTATACAAATATTAACATTATAATAAAAAAAAAAATCCAAACTGCATTTCAACTCTCTCTAATCAAATGTGGGTAATAATGTGACAATAATCCATTTGTAAAGCACCAGAAATCAAGTAATGGCCACCACAATGGGAAAGGGAGGTAACACAACAAATCATTCATCTCAACAATCCCTTTTGGTTAATCAGCTATCCATAGTAGCAAAAACTAAGCATGTTTATGAACAATACCACCAAAAAATATAAACAGGAGTTTTAACACCAAGCATAGCAAGAATACTGTTTAAAACTTATGTTCCCTGGAAATTGGTTTAGCAATCAATCTTGAGAAAAAGTCAATTATCTTCCCTTGGAGTGCCATCATCTTCTGTCTTCTTGTTAAGCTGCTGAGATTTGTTCACCATACTTGCCATGTTTGGAGTCACATAGCCATCAAAACTAGCACCACCCGTCATAGAAGGCCCTCTGCTGCCAAAGTCAGAGTTTTGAAACGCAGTGCCACGAGTCGTGGCCCTCTGATAACCATGCGAACTCATATTCGAGAGAGCATAGGCTCGGCCAGCCCGTTCATACATCTGTCGACTCCCCATTCTTTGCTCAGTTTCTCTCATCTCGGTTTCGAGCCACATGGAGAGACTATCGCCCGCTTGTCCAGATGCTGAAGCTAGAAGAGACGATCTCCTGTTCGACAGAATCGCACGCGCACCTCTTAGATCGCCCGTTTCCGCCATTCGTTGAGCCTCCGCAATGCCTTCTGCGGCATTGAGTCGATTTCTCTGCCTATCGACTTCCAAGTTTACTATCATATCTGGAGGTGATAAAGAATCCGGACGTCGTATCTCCACGAGGTCGCCTTCCACCCGTACTGTCTCGTTCGAAATGACGTCTCTGTAAGAACACGTAATGTCCAAAAGTGATGTCTTTCGCTCGTTTTCCTCACCTTCGGCATTGGTAAGTGCAGGGACTGATATATTGATCAAGAATTCTTTTTCCTCGTCTGCGTAAAGGTCGCCGACCGTAACTGTACCTCGAGATCCTTGATCGGATATTTCACTAGCATATCGGCCCGAAGGAATCGATTTAATGTCTACACCATGCGATGCTGACCTCACCATTAGACAAAGCTCTTGAATTACAATGCTCAGGAGACCACCGATGCAGCTTGCGAATGCATCTTGCACCATTTCGTAAGCCTCGATGAAGGAAAAAGTACCACCCGACGAATCCGAAATGGCGTGCATTGCAAGAGGATCGTGGTCTGAACCAAAACCGAATGCATGGACCGGAAATGTTTGTTGGTTTTCTGTTCCTCGATTATCGGGACATATAGAAGAAGGTAGTAGATGTAGAAACTGTGGAGGCTGTCTCGTATTCGAGAAGTTTTGAGACCGGGAGCTATGGTTACAAGTGTCTCGTCCATCAGACAAAAACACGATACTTGCAACTGGATTTTGAAAACGCCGTTCTTCAAGAACCTGAACTCCCTTCGTCAAACCTTCGACGATGTTGGTCGTCCCATTTGCTAAAAGGGAATTGATGGCCCGTTTAGCATCACCACGGCCGTGATCCGTCATTCTGCGTAAAGGGAAAATTCTCCGAGCGCGACTTGAGAAAGAAACTATAGAAAGTCGGTCGGAAGGGCCCAAGTTATCTACAACGAAGCTAACCGCACGCTTCAAGAGAGCCAACTTTGATCCGTGCATGCTGCCACTAACATCTAGCACCGTCACAAGGTCAATCGGAGCACGTTGGATATGGCGTGCATCGTCCGATAGGGGTGGGGCCCTCAGTCCGACAAGAACAGAAAAATTATCCATGGATTCTGGAGCAGCAATGGCCTGGCGCTCTGGAACGGCATTGATAGTGACATTCTGTAAGCCGGCATTGGGAGTTGGATCAGCTGTCACAGCAGGCAACGGCTCGTCGTCGGAAAATTGAAGGGGTTCTCGCCTAACTGCAGGGGAAGGCACTGGAGGTGGTGGTGTAACTTGAGAAACGACGTTAAGGTTAGGGTTGATATTTGGCATAAGGAAAGGGAGATCGTTCCATTTGGCGCGGCAAATGGGGCAAAGGTAATTGCCATGCGAAACACTTTTGCCGATGCAGCCGAAGTGGAAGGAGTGGGAGCACTCAGCTGTAAAGATGGCCTGCCCTTGCCCTGTTTCCACATTTCCTAAGCAAATCGAACACGTTTTCTGGAAACCACAAAAAAATCATGTAATAAGTATTTAACTAAAATGTCATGGCACAATCTTTGCACTTTTATCTAACAGTATCCATAGAACAATAGTTTAAGGCAACTATAGCCCTGAAGCAGATGCAAGAAGAAGTTGATAATATTTTAATTTAGTTTTAGGGATTATTCAAAACTACCCTTAAGGTATGACCTATTTAAAAGAAAAACAGCTGACTTTGAGAATTACAAAAACTTACATTTGTGTTACATTTTTCACCTGCCGTTAGGGAGCCAACGGAGACGTCATCAAATATTTTTATAATTACATCCCCCAACTTTCCTAAATATTACAAATAACCCCAACTTTTTGTCTTGCATTATTACAATTGCATCCCTCGATTTTTTGCAATATTACAAATAGTCAGACGAAATATTGTGGCTATTTGTACTAGTAGAAATATTGAGGGGTGTAGTTATAAAATATTTGATGACGTCAACAAACTGTAGAGGCAAAAATGATAAGACGGATGTAAACCTCAATGGTGGTTTTCGTAATTTTTTACGAACAAATTCGGATTGTCAATTAAATTTATTGAGAATGGAGAAATCAAGAAACCTAGTCTTATTGAAAATTCAGGAAGTTCAAAAACTGGAGAGTTCATATAATTTCAGAAGACATCCATAAAACTTAGACCATCCTATCTGACAATGTATCCAAAAAAAAAAACACAGATCAAATTAGTCCAAAGCAAAATCAAATGCTATTTTTATTTTCTTTTAACCAAAATGAAATATATTGGTAAAATTCAACCCGTTGTTAGTATTCTAAATCATCAAGGGCCAATCTGAAGAACACAAAAATTGGATCATACTCTATATTGCTTCGAGTAATAAAAGTCTTAAACAGTCAACCATGGCCCTCTGACAGAGTCTCTTCTTGTTAACACTCAGATTATGAAATTTAAAAGCTACATTACCCAAATTCTGAGAGACCTTTAAAAAACACCGCCACAAAACATCAAATTCAATAGTGATCCAACCAGAAAAAAAAAAAAATTAAGTCAACCATATATTATTTCAGAACAATGACATTTTCAATAATTGAACTCTCAATTGTGAGATTGAAAATCTTCAGAGATTTCAATCTGATAAAAACATATATTTGGTATGAGATTGAGAAAAAGAGAATGATCCAAATTATCCAATCATCAAAAAAACCACAAATACATAGTAATTGGTAACCAATTTAACAACTCTTCTTGAAAACCAAAATCATATAGCAACAAAATCAGAATAACCCAATTCTTGCAAACAAACAACAGACTCACACACACGTAGAACAATGAATCGTAACATCAAGAATGCCCATGATCATCACACCGACAAATTAGAAAGACAAAAAAAAAAGATAAATAAAAATCAAAACAAGAAAAGTCCCAAAAGAACATTTTTTTCCTTTTTTTTTTTTTTTTTTGGGGAAAAAAAAAGAACCTTACATTTTCAGAAGAACTCATGGTTTTTCTTCTTCTGTATCTCTGATGGAGTTCTTGGGGGTGGGTTTCTTGAGTTTATGGGTTTTACCGCTTCATAAGAATGACGTCCATGTGTGAAGTGGCATTACACACATATATATATAGAGAGAGGGGGCCCATTTCTTGGCCTGCATGGTACACGTGTTGCCTTCGCGTTTAAGGCATTGAGAAATTGCCTAGAAATATTTTCGAAATTGGGCTGGCTTTTGGAAGACGCGTCCAAGAGGGTTTATGCCTGATCTTTAGTCTTTACTAATTTGGAAATGGATTTCAATGTAAAATGAAATAATGTATGTACGTGTTTCCAAGTCCAATTTCTAGTTTCTAGTGTTGGAAAATAAATTTTTAAATTTTATTGGTTTTCGTGTGGAAATTGAGAATATGTTTGGTTTGTTGTCTGAATTTCAGTCTGAAAATGAGAATATGTTTGCTTATAGTTTTTCAAATTTATTTTTGACATAGGTTTGCGTGATTGTAGTGTATTTTTACCTAGATTTGCATAATTGGAATGAAAAATTGTTTGTTTGTGTTTTCAAAAGAATATTTTCCATAAAAAGTGAAAACTGGAAATGACTTCATTTCTACTGAAAAACTTTTGAAACAAACATAAACCTATTTTCCGGAATAGTTGGAAAGTGGAAATAGGGGTTGGAAACACAACCATACATGACCATTATTAATTTCCGCTTATTTTTATGATTATTTTAGTATTTATAGTTGGTTTAGTTGGATAGATTTTTTATTTTGGGGTTTCATCTCCAATTGTCAATCGGGTCGGACTAGGCCAGGGCGAGCTTATCGCGCTTTTAAAAAAGAAAACTAGCCAGCCGATTTTGTTTGGGCCGCAAAATTGTTTGGCCCAACCCAGCCTAATTGTGCATTTCTTACACAAAAACTATTGCACCGGATTAAAAGTCGGGCCAAGAAAAACATGGCCCAGTCCAACACAAAACTCGGGTCAGACTGTATTTTGCGAGCTCGACCTATTCTATTGTACAGATAATGGTCACGTGTATTACTTTTAATGATCATCATTCAGTGTTTTTTTTTAGTGAAAATGAGACCTTCTATAAAGCAGTGTTTTAGAGTAACGCCTCACTCGGACAAAAGAAAAGTCCCCTTCTAGCCAGAAATTCTATAAGAACACATTACTGTTCTGATCATTTCATGCAATTACATGCTCAATTACACATTAGTTTGTTTTTTAAGCTTATTAAGTCATAGTTTGTTTAGGCTAAATTATGATTTAGTCTTCTTAGTTACCTATTTTGATACTTTTTTTTATAGCAAAGTTACTTACTGTTTGAGATATTTCTCAAAAAAAAAAAAAAAAAAAAAAAAGAACCTTTCTGAATGGTTCAGCCTAGAGATTATTTAAGGAATTTGGACGAAGTTATAGTGGGAAAAAACGTTCCGGACACATACTTTCGTGAAATGGTTCATGCATGTTTGTTGCCAGGAGCAACAAGATCAAGTTGGTAAGGATTAACCTTTCATTTCATTTCGATGGTCGATGATCATAAAGGGCCTCTTTACCATTCTGTATAAATGTACTATTCTATTTGTACAGATATGGTAAAGGGGCATATTTAATCCTTGTTTGTCTATTGAGAATTCCCCAGTCGTTGTTTGAGCTTCAAACTAGCTATGCGCTAAAGAAGCCCTAACCTTTCTTTCTCGGTCGTCTGTCTTAATAAGTGGATTCCGATTCATGCGGTCGTTCTCTGCTGCATTGGTCTTTTCATTCCCCACTCGCCATCCTAACAAAATGTTTCCACTATATCTCAGGAGGGAAGTACGGCGGGTCCAAGTAGGAAAAAATTCACTAAGAATAAGAAGTAGGGTATACAACAATGGATCAATTGGAATATTGCAAACAATATCTAGTTTGTATTGTTTTGGTAGAAAAAGCTTATTTTATGTAATTTCTTATAAAATTTTATCAGTTAATGATGTCATAGACAAAAAAAAATTAAAATTATATATTGTAAATTTATATATAATATAATAATTAATTAAGAAAAGATAAGAATGTTTATAAATTTATTATTAGAAGAATAAGATATTATATTGAAATATGTGTAAAAACACTTAAAATTCAAAAACTGTTCGACAGAAACACAATAGCCGGCGATATGAAACATTGACAGGAACAGAAAACTAACACAATATTACAGAAATAGCAAAGTGGCTATTACAGAAACAACTGTGCTCATTAACATCAAACCTCAAAACTATACATAAGAACCAAAGAAAAGAGTAGATGGAAAACACAAATCTCACACATCCCAAATCTCCCGCGTCTCACCGCACTTCAATACACATGACATTCACCCGATATATTAAAACATCATCATATGAATCACCGTAAAATAAAAACAAGAAATCCCGTTTGAAAACACTCCATATCAAATCAAACAAGAAACTCTTATTCTTTCTTCGGATTGTTGTCTCCTGTCTTGTTAAGTTGCTGAGACTTGTTAACCATATTAGCCATATTCGGAGTCACAAATGCACCAAAAGCAGCATAAGGTGTAGAAGCAGCAGCAGCAGGCCTGGCCGAACCAAAGCTAAAGCTTTGGACTTGGGCTGCACCGGCCACTGCATTGCCTTTAGTCGTCGCCCTTTGTAGAGCATGTGAGCTCATTCCCGACAGGGCATAAGCTCGCCCGGCCTGTTGATACATCTGCTCACTTCCCATTCTCATTTCAGTTTCTTTCATATCATTTTCGAGCCACATAGAAAGACCATCTCCAGCTTGAGCAGCTGCCGTCGTCACAAGATAACTTCTCCTCTTTGCCAGCAGACTTCTTGCGCCCGATAAATTACCCTTCTCCGCCATCTGTTGAGCTTCCGCGATACTTTCTGCCGCATAAAGACGATTCCTTTGCCGATCAACTTCCAAATTTACGATCATATCGTGAGGGGACACGTTTTCCGGACGTTTTATCTCGACAAGGTCACATTCTATTTGTACAACCTCTTTCGAGACCACATCCTTGTAGGAACACATGATGTCCAAAAGTGATGTCTTTCTCTCACTCCCGTCGCCTTTTTCGTTTAAAATTACCGGGACGGATAAATTTATCAGAAATTCTTTTTCCTCATCTGCATAAAGGTCACCAACACTGATTAGGCCTAATGATCCTTGGTTTGAGACTTCACTCGCATATCTTCCTGAGGCAATCGATTTAATTTCGACTCCGTTCGATGCTGATCTAATCGTTAAACGAAGCTCCTGAGTTACCACACTTAAAAGACCACCAATGCAACTTGCAAATGCATCTTGAACCATTTCATAAGACTCGATGAAGGAAAAAGTACCCCCCGATGCATCAGAAACCGCGTGCATTGTAGTCGGATCATGGTCCGAACCAAAACCGAACGAATGGACCGGAATGGTTCGAAACAGTCCCGCATTTTCTCGTCCTCTATTTCTCGGAAAAATAGCATCAGGCAATAGGTGTAGATATTCCGGGGGGCGTCTTGAAGTCGGAAACGTCTGAAACAGATCTGAGTTAGAATTTTCCGTGTCATTTCCATCAGACAAGAATATAATGCTAGTAACTGGATTTTTATGACGCCTTTCTTCAAGAACTCGAACGCCCTTTTTCAGCCCTTCGACGATATTCGTTCCGCCGCTAGCTATAAGCGAATCAACGGCACGTTTGGCGTCCACACGGCCGTTCTCCGTCATTCTGCGTAAAGGTAACATTCTAGTAGCTTGATAAGCGAAAGTCACTATCGAAAGACGATCCGACGGGCCCAAGTTATCGATGACGAAATGAACGGCGCGTTTTAGGAGATCCAATTTCGATCCACACATGCTGCCACTAACATCAAGAACCGTAACAAGGTCGATAGGCGCACGCTGAGAGCAACGTGCGTTATCCGATATCGATGGCGCTTTTAGCCCAACAAGAACTGTGAATTCAGATACGGATTTCGAATAAGCGACAGCAGGCCGTTCCGGGACGGCCTTGATCGACACTTTTTGCAAGCCGGAAAGTGAATCTGACGGCGCGGGATTAACATCCAGCACAGGCTCATCATCGGAGAATTGAGAGGGCTCTGGCTCAAATACAGGGGATTGAGTGAACCTAGGAAATTGAGGTGTGGTAAAATGAGGAGAGAACTGAAAAGGGGGATTGTAAAATGGAGGAATAAATGTGTTACTATGATTGATTATAGTGTTGGAGATAGGCATAGTGAAAGGGAGATTATTCCATTTGGATTGGCAAAGAGGACAAAGGTGATTGGCATTAGCAATATTGTTGCTAATACAACTGAAGTGGAATGTGTGGGAACATTCAGCTGTGAAGATGGCTTGGCCTCGTCTTGTTGCTAAATTTCCCAAGCAAACACCGCATGTTTTCTGCAACCAACAATATAGATTTCATTAGTGTAATGTTGTGATTTATTAACATCTATGGCAAAGGTAATTAATATCGCTTGACAGTATTTTAAGATTAACCAATCATAATAGGGATAATTACAAAAACTACCCTTGATGTTTAGTCTAGTTACGAAAACCTCCGGTTATCTTTCAAAGTTACAAATATCCCCTTGAGTTCGTATTTACCTAACAAATCATATACCACCTCTAGAGACCTCTTGAGGGTGCAATTTTATAAGCTAAAAACAAATATCAGGAGGTATTAGTAATTTTAAATGATAATTGGGTTTTTTTTTGTAATTAGACTAAATTTCAGAGGCAGTTTTTATAATACACCCATAATATAATGCAGGGATTGAAGGAGATTATCAAACACATATATTGTTATGCCCAAGACTATGATAATGTAATTTAACAACACACACACACACACACATATATATAAGGGATAATTACAAAAACACCCCTAAGGTTAGGGCTAACTACAAAAAAATCTAGAATTCTTTGAAAATTACAAAAAAAAAACCCTTGAGGTTTGATCCCGTCTTACATTTTTCTAGGTGATTTTCGAAAACATTTCAAAAAAACCCTGACATTTACAAAAATATTACAGTTACCCCGCTTAAATTTAAGACAAAACGAAACCTGAAGGGGTTTTTTATAATTTTGAAACATGTCTGGGTTTTTCTGTAATTAGCCCAAACCTAAGGGGTGTTTTTGTAATTATCCCTATATATAATTGAGAAGGAAAACAAGCTAATAAATTACATTGATATACTTTTGTAAATGCCAAAGATAATCAATTTCACTTGCAGCATTCTAAGATTGAAGACCAATATAATGCAGAGATTGAAGAAAACTAAATCAAACACTGAACTTGTTCTGCACAAGACTATGATCATTTAATGCAAGTAAACACACACACACACACACACACACACACACACACAAACAAACAAATAAGAAAAAGAAAATGCAGAGGAAGTTTACAATTTCAGCTGGAGAACTCATGGATTTCTTCTTGTTTACAACTTGTTGATCGTTCTTTTCTTGACTTTACTCCTTCAGAGTGGAAGTTCTATTGCTGACTGCTATGAAGTTGAATAGATGCATACACATATATATAGATATAGAATTGGGTCAGATCCCATTGCTTAGCCTGCAAGCTCACCGCGTTTCATAATTCATAATTTAGATTAATTAAATTGGTTTTTTCATCTGACGTGTTGCGTTCACAGAACGCTTTTAGTAGCGTTTACTTTTGCATAACAGTTGTTGACTAATTATTTGAAGTAGTCAGTCAGTCGTCTGTGCTCAGTTAGTCGCTCTAAGAAATTACAAGTTAATATAAATGACTCAATAAAATCGACTCCAGTCACTCCACATTGTTTACAAATCTTGGGTCGTCTTCTAGAGTGGTGCCAACCGGGTCATCAGGTCGGGTTCGCGTTTGGTTTCCGGTTGATTTCGGGTTATGCTTAAAATAACTATGTTTTAGACAAATTGGTAATATCATGTATCAGTTCGTATCGATCGTGTTCGGGTTTGGTTTTCTCGTGTTCATGTTTGGATTTCTCCGATGCTTTGGGTCGGGCCGTATTAGGATTGCCACACCTAGTCTTCCTTCGTCTTGGAATACTTGAATCTACAATTTTATAAGCTACAAACAAATGTTATGGGATATTAGTAATTTTAAAAAGATAATTGGGACTTCTTTTATAATTAAGCTAAATTTCAAGGATAGTTTTTGTAATTAACCTTGTTTTTATTTTTATGCATCGTTGCAAGATATTCATTAGGAAACTCGAAAGAAGGCTGAAATCAAAAGGGCCTGTTTGGCTGTTTGAGAACATGGA
The DNA here is from genome assembly GCA_016081115.2 of Rehmannia glutinosa. Classification (NCBI taxonomy): domain Eukaryota; kingdom Viridiplantae; phylum Streptophyta; class Magnoliopsida; order Lamiales; family Orobanchaceae; genus Rehmannia; species Rehmannia glutinosa. Next base: position 126,562 of record JABTTQ020001052.1, on the reverse strand, counting down.
TTCGGGCTATAGTACAATTTTCTTCTGCTGAATTCTTGCTCGTCTTCATCTGTGATCGAAGGGCCTGTTTGGGTGTTTGAAACATGGATCGGGCTGGATAACAAATATAGTCCAGACCAAATTAATTTGGATGTGAGCTGCTGTTTAATCCAAGAATTGGATTTGCTATATAGTTGGCTTGATTGTGTTTGTTGTTTGACTTTTATTATTTTGATTCGAGGGTGGGGATGTGATTTGTTGCCATTCGCTTATTTAATTGAAGGGAAAAGCATTTGATTTTTTAGTTTCTCTTCCTTTATTGAACTGAAATTAGGAGGATTTATTTATCCTCAATTGATTTATTTTTGTTGAATTCTTGCATGTTCAAGCGGATGTAATGTCTCGACCTTTTCTAGGAGGAACATTGGCCCACATGGCTTAAATTGGGCATTTGTGGTTGTTGATGTTTACAGTAGTCAAGCATTTATTAGTAGATTTTCGAAGAAATGGAAAGGATTAGAACTGTGTGCTTTAATTTGATATGGGCCCATGGTGTTACTACTGATGGGATTCTTGGATTTGGAAAACAAAACTGAAGCATAAAGAATAGTGAGAATGTTTTATTTGTTTAGGAGTCGAGTGCTTGTTGGTTTAAAGCTATCTGCCTGAGCATGCACATGCTCTGCTAGAATTTCACACGTGTTTTGCAATATCAGGCATTGTCGTTGCTAAAAATCAGTACCCATAGAAGTGATGGGCCAGCAACGAACTGTGGCTGCTGATGGTTGATGTTGTGATTATAATTTTGCATGGATACCTACGTATCATTGATATTCCGTTGATCCTAAAATTCGAGACGACGCGAAATTGCGTTGGGGGCGAAATCCGGGGCGGTCTTGGCGGCGCGCAGATAGTGCCGCCCCAAGAGAGAGCCCTCCGCGAGGACCCGAAGTTTTTTTTTTATATATGTATATATACAATCAATAGGCGGAGATAGGGGCCAACCCGGGCCCCCTTTTTTTTAAAAAAAAAAAAATTACTAGGTAAAATTTTTCAAATTTTTTAGTTAATATTTATTTGTATTTTTTTTTATCTGCTTTTTGATTTCTTGTATCCACTCAGTAATAATCCTAGATACGTCATTATATAATGGCGTATCTAGGAATTATTAAGGGTAGAACAATAATACTAAAATTGGAATGAAATTGAATAAAAAAAAACTAAAAATACACATAAATATTAACTAATTTTTTTAAAAAAATACCTTTTTTTTTTTAAAAAGAGGGTGCGAGCCGGGTTGGCCTCCTCTTATCTCCGCGATTGTATATATATTATTTATTGCTCTAGGTCCCTTGAAACCTTGGACCTAAGCTCCGCAAAATCAAATCTAATATAAATAAAAATAAAACATACAAGCTTTTATAACAAAATTACATGAAAATTTGGGGAGGGGGGCAAAATATGTTTGGCTTACATTTTTATATTCTATATTAATTTATTAAATAATATATTATAGGGGTTGTCAATCGAAGACGGGGGCGGTTGCCGCCACCAGCCCCCCTTGGGTCCGTCCCTAAGACCAATCCCAGTTTTCGGAGTATGGATAAGGACCCATGAGTGGATGAGTAGCCGTTGTATTCTTGCTCGTCTTCATGTGTGATCAAAACTGTATTACACTTTGAAAATCAATTGCTCATACACATGAATTACACTTCAAAAATTATTGCCCACGAAAATTGAGCAGTAGTATCTTTACAAAGTCTTGACAAAAATCTGTTATCTATCTATGGAATTTAACATCTCTTGTGTATTGTATTCTAGAAGATAAATAGTTTTTAAATCTTTGTTTAAATGAAAACCATATGGCATGGGCTCAGAAACAGGCATGCTTACATAGCTTCTTCAACCACAGCGTTGCGCTTTGGTCGCCCACACCTCTTTACATCTTTACCCTGTAGTAGTTCCAAAGCTTTCTCCATAGTTATTTCTTCGGGTTTCATATTCTGCGTACGTCGTCATGTTCAAAACAAGGTGAGATAAGAGATCGACATTTTTAAAACCATTAAGCCAAGTCTTACGTATAAAGAATCGAGTATTTGAGTTGTAAAAGTAAATAAACTATAGGGATAATTACAAAAATTACTCCTGAGGTTTAGCCTAATTCTGTTATCTTTCAAAATTACAAATATCCCATAAGGTATTACAAGCGGCCCCACATTGAGGCTTGTATTTGCTTGACGAATACCTCCTCTTGAGGGTGCAATTTGTAAAACAGAAACAAATATCAAGAGTGTATTTGTAATTTTGAAAGATAATTGAATTTTTCGTAATTAGACTGAATATCAAAGGTATAATTACAAAACATCCCTGAGGTTAAGGCTAATTACAAAAATACCCAAAGATGTTTCCAAAAAAAAATATCATGTTAGATTATGTCTTCAATTTAAGGGAGTAACTGTAATATTTTTATAAATGTTAGAAAGGGTTTTTTAAATGTTTTTTGCATATGAACTATGAAAGGGGAAAATGTAAGACGGAATCAAACGTCAAGGGGTTTTTCGCAATAACCTCTGGATTTTTTTGTAACTAGCCCGGTGTTGAGCTTTGTCAACCATGATGAGATTAGTTTCGGGAAAGAAGGCAGAGCAGCACTAGCGGAAGGGAAATGACAGCTGAGAGACCTCAGGTTTTTTTTTTTTTTGGGGGGGAGGGGGAGGGGGTAATTACCCTTATGCCTAAACTATACTGTCAAAACACATTACCAAGAATACATGTAATAAAACACAATCGACTTTACCTTGGGTACAGGGGCAATTGTGCGCCTGTGTCTAATGGAAAATCCAACTTTCGCAAGCTTCAAAATTACGGGTTGGCCATCATCTGGGTGGTTTCCCTGAAATAAAAACCCATTACGATCAGTCGGATGACAATGGGAGCAAATAAAGGAAAAGAACACATTGTATTGGAAACATACCAAGGTCACTGGATACTGTAGTAAGTCGAGGGCATCTTCCAGTGTGATGGAGTTTACATCCTTTATCTAGAATAGGAGAGAACAGGTATATGATATTAGTGAATCGAGAAATGAGAATATCACAAGCAGCATAATTAAGTTGTACTGTCTAGGAAGTAGGAAGAACGGATACATGCAAGGGATATAGGTAATGAGAGATGCATATCAGAATTTTGAATTTAGAATGTGAGGTACACAAGGCATAATGGTAATTACAAAACGTACCTTTGAGGTTTCGTCTAATTATACCATCTTGATATTTAATTTTGTTTTACAAATTGCACCCCCAGTAGGGGGTATTTGTTAAGAAAATACAAACCTGAAGCGGGTGTTTGTATTACTTTAGGAGGTGGTTGTAATTTTGAAAGATAACTGGGCCTTTTTGTAATTAGGCCAAACCTCAAGGGTAGTTTTTGTAATTAGGACACAACGGAAGATTTATGACCATTAAGATAATCAATATAGCCTTTTGTTTCCCTTGGGATCTAAATATGCCACAAATATGATTCTGGTAACGAAATATTCAGATATCGAAAAACTAAAAACACGCGCGCCCCAGAAAACAAATCTTGAACTTCAGCCACTAAAATATACATACTCGAGATGCAGAGGCTCGCTTAGGCAAATGCCCCTTTCTGTCTTCACCAAGCTGCACATAGTATCCATATGGGCCACTCTTTAAAAGAACCTACAAAGGTGGCAAACAGCAAAATGATATTAATGCAAATAAAACCGACAGCATCAACTTTGATTAGTAGACAAACAACAATAAATTTACTGTCAGATGAAAACCTTCTCATTGGATCCTGGATTTAGACCAAGCAACTTTGGTTCCTGCACATTGTTCTTTTGGTGTTCAGGAGTGACGTCTTCATCATCTTCGCCGTAGAGTGTTTTAGCAATATACCTGCAGATTGCCAAGAAATGTTACAATTACACCCAAAATAAGTCTACAGAGGCATTAAAATTTAAAAATGAACCTCCGCCAGGTTTGAGTTTATACTCACTTGCACTTTGGGTGTTGATCACACCCAATAAAGTATCCCGCACCAAACCTGCTTACTTTGAATACCAATGTTCCTTCCACACAACTTGGGCAAGTTTTATTTCCATCAGGAAGAGAAGAAAATAAGAAATTGCTAAATGTTTTCTCCAACATCTTCTCCACCTGATGGATATGAACATTGCCAGCATTCTCGCAATACTTGCTAAATCTAGTCCAATAATCTCTCAGAAGGCCTTTCCATTCAGTTGATCCAGCAGAAACATTATCCAGTTCGGTCTCCATATCAGCAGTGAAACTATAATCCGTCACCTCAGAAAAATAATGTGAGAGGAATGCTGACACCATCCGGCCACGAAATTCTGGACATAATGCCCTGTTTTTCATTGTTATGTAATTTCTATCTTTTAGCACCTTGATAGTGGTAGCATATGTAGAAGGTCTTCCTATACCAAGTTCCTCCAGTTTTTTAACTAACGACCCCTCAGAGTAGCGGGGTGGAGGCTGTGTATGGTGTTGATCAAGTTCTACTTTAGTCAAGCACAGTGGCTGTCCAGATTTTAAACTACTCAAAATTTCAAATACGTCACTGCGATGGTGTTTGTCATCATCATCATTTCTGATTTTGACGGCTTCAATATCCTCATAAACAGCCTGAAAGCCTAGAAATTCCATCCTCGAGCACGAAGAGCGAAAAATAATGGACTGATTAGCGTTCCCGATATCACACTGTATCTGCTCAGTGACGGCAGGTTCCATTTGGCATGCCATTGTACGAGACCATATAAGAGTATATAACTTCAGAGAGTCTTCATCGAGCACCCCAACCAGCTTTGACGGTAGTTTTCGGATATCAGTGGGTCTAATGGCTTCGTGAGCCTCCTGAGCATTTTTCACCTTTTTAAAATACTTGCGTGTAACCTTTGCAGCAAAATTCACTCCATACTTCTCTGTGACAAAAGATTGGATATCCTTTGCAGCTTCATCTGATAAGTGTAATCCATCAGTTCTCATGTAAGTTATTAGTCCTGTAGATTTACCATCCGATAATTGGACTCCCTCGTACAGTTTCTGTGCAACCTTCATTGTATATGATGCTGCAAAGTTCAATTTGTTTGCAGCATCTTGCTGAAGTGTTGATGTAATATATGGCGCCGGTGGATTTCGCCGAATTTTGTTGGTTTTAGAGCCAATAAGTTCAAAACTGGACAGATTAATCTTTTCATCAATAGCTTTTGCCTCCACACTAGAGCTAATTGACAACTGATTCAGCCTTTTGGAATCAAAATGGGTCAAATGTGATGAGAGAGAAATCTCGTTGGCGGAATTTCGATCTTTCTTCTGGAACTGAACGTCAACGGTCCAGTACTCCTGGGCTTTGAATTCATCAATTTCTTTCTCCCTATCGCATATAAGAGCTAAAGCAGCAGATTGGACACGTCCAGCAGACTGGCAACCAGGTAATTTCCTCCACAACAAAGGAGAAACATTGAACCCAATCAAGTAATCAAGAGCACGCCGTGCAAGATAAGCATGCACCAAGTCAGCGTCGATCTCCCGTGGTGCCTGGAGGGCACTTTTAATGGATGATTCAGTTATTTCGTTAAAGACAACTCTTGCAACAGTAACATCTTCGCGCAAAGAATCCTGTTGCTGCAACATCTCAACGATATGCCAAGCAATAGCCTCTCCTTCACGATCAGGGTCTGAGGCAAGAATAAGATTTTCTGCTCTGGAACAAGGGAGAAGAGATGAGACAATATACAAGTAAATTTACATATAAATTTAAGAAGAGAGCAGGAAAAATGAAGAAGAAAAACATAAAAGGAAAAATAAAGAACGGAAAGCAAATTGCATGTACAGAAAACTTAAGTTGAAACCCTCCCACCAAAATTCAGAAGCAGGCCCAAGATTCAAAACAAAAAGTACAGAAAAAAGCAATAGATGGATTCAGCAGAAAGTGGGGACAATAGCTATACAACCAGAAGCGGAATGCTACATACCCACTCAATGCAACCTTAATACTCTTAAGATGAGACCAGGCAGCAGATGGGACTTCCCACACCATACTAAAGTCATCATCAGGTCGCACAGATCCCGATCTAGCAGCCAAATCCCTGACATGGCCATAACTGGGTAGGACCTCATACATTTCACCAAGGTAACCTTGAATGACTTTTGCCTTAGTGGCAGACTCAACCACTACGACAGATTTAGTAATAGGTGGATATAACTGGCGCCATGCCTTTTGGCCTCCGGGCTTCGTTTTACTGTTCAGGCATGAATTTTGGCCCACTGATACCTTGTCATCTGACTGTCCTGTAGGTTCTTTGCTAGATTTCATAAGAGAACTCAGAAGAGAACTAGCTTTAGTATTAGATTTTCCCTTTTTAGTTGAACTTCCCGTTGCCTTCTTCGGGATGTTCTTTGTTGAAATATTGCTATCAACCACTTCCGTTGGAGTACTTGACATCAAATTAATCTGTACATATGCAGAGTCAGCCAAAATAATAGTACGGTGAATAGCTAAAACCCAATTAGCCTAGAAGAAAGACTTCTAACCTCTGACGAAATAGGAGATTGTTTGCTTTTGTTATTCTTAATCTGTTTTGCTTGAGAAATTTTTCCAGAGCTATTAGGCATGTCTCCTGCGTCAATAGGAGCACTCACACTAGATGACTGATTTTGTTTTTTCTTGCTTTTAGACTGTTGCTTCACTCTCTCTTTGCCTTTAGGTGTTTGTCTGCTGTTGTTGACAGAGGAGTTCACATTATCCTTAACAATTTGGCCATTTAGAGAAACATCTTCCAGAGCAGCGGCCTTGCCTTCAGCACTGCTGCTTGTCAATTCCTCCGTTGATTTTGCATTTCCTTTGCGAGCGGCAAAAACCTGCTGCCCCTTTCGATTTTTGCTAAACTGTTTGAATAAATCGATCCTCTCACTACCGCCACCTTCCGTCACAACAACACGATTTCGGGTACCCGCCCTTGGGATCTGGGAAAATGACCTGCTGATACTACCATAATAAGTTGAGCGGAGTCCACTAAGTAGTCCGTAAAATGGAACATTCACGGGCATTCTGGAGTTGGAAAGCTCACATCCAAAAGGTGACCTGACTCTGAAGGCAGAATAAGAGTAAGGTGCATCAGCATGACTCCTTAGTGGATGAATCTTCCTCTCAAACTTGATTCTGAGAGCACATGGTATCCTGACTCTCGGAGGATAATGTTCCAAATACTCGGCATTTGCAGAAGAACACTTTAAACAGTTCCGAGGATAACTTTTAAATGCCCGGTTCTGCAACTGAAAAGATCAAAATGAAATTACTACGAAAAAAAACATATAGAACAACAATACTGCACAGACCATAAGAACCCTTCGTCAAACACTTTATATAACATAAGGAAAAGAAAAGTTTCCACTACCAAGTCAGTATTAAATGGTTAAAATTATCAATACAAACTAAGAGTATTATATCGAAGATCTCAAACAGAACACCAATCCCTGTTTGTGTATCTCCTCGGTGAAACATACTTCCATGGTGCTGTCTAATAATAAAACTTAAGTTCTCTTGAAATCTTTTTCAAGACACCACTAGAGAGTAGAGACTCATAGTGTTCAGCTCATAGATAAAATTTGAACAAAGTGCATAGGGAAAAATCTCTGATCACATATGATTTTTCAACCATATCGAATGAAAAGGCCCCCATTTTCGTTAATGTTTTTGTTCTATATTTTATCATTTCAAAAAAAATTAAACAATGGAGTAAGGAAAATTATGGCGTACCGAACATTTTTACTGAACGAACACCCTACTAAGAGGTCCCTTCACATTTCTCATAATGAAATGATTCTGTTCAATAAATTTGACTCTGACCTGATTGACTTGGCCACGGGACCACGTCATGCCGATAACCTTCCCTACTACTGCATGCTTGATTTGTAAATCCATTCGGTAAAGGAAAAAATCTCAGGAGATGAGCGGCACGTTCCCACTAGTGACAAGAGGTGGAAGTAAGTCAAGCTGACTTCCTAAAAATATTAAGCAAAATATATCAAGAAAGCAGATTGAAGTTGCTCAGAGTTAGCTAATGATCACAGTTATTCGCAAACAGTGTTTTCAACAACAAAAAATAAATAAATCAACATATACCCAATCTAAAGATAATCGAAGAGGGGTTGACACACTCTGTCACTACTTTCATCTCCCAATTCCTCTCCGTTGTCCAAGGTTGCAGAAATCGCTAGGCGCCAGGCGGGCGCCTAGAAAAGCCCAAGTTTTTCTTATTTTTTTCATTTTTTTTGTATTTTGGCCGATTTTTCCCGATTTTTGGCCGATTTATTCCGACTAGACCGCCTAGACCCATTTTTTCCCCATTTTTTTCCGATTTTTTGCCGCCTAGGCCGCCTAGCCCGCCTAGGCGGGCGCCTAGGCGGCCGCCTAGGCCGATTTTTACAACATTGCCGTTGTCACATTTTCACCTCTTTCTCTCCATATACTTTTTTGTTTTCAAGGAACATCTGTTACTCAAATTTTCTCCACTGTTTCTCTCTCATGCCATCTTCATCGTTCTCGCTCCAATTTCCTTTTCATTGTCTCACTCCCATTTTATCTAACTTCCAAAATGTCATTCATTTCAGTCCAAGATATTCAATCAATGAATGGCACAACTTTAAAATCTGAATACTATTACACTAACTATAACTATTATAAGAATTTGCAAACAAGAGTGTCCCAAAATTAACCAAAATCAGATCACAATTACGCTAACCAAAATTCTTCAAAAATTAGTACACCTTGATTCAAGCCTCCAATAACAACCTCCACGGTTGAAGAAGCAAACTCCCAATCTAATTTCAAGATTACACCAATCTTTGGCCTCCAATCATAGCTCCAACACTCACGGTTTTCTTGTTAGTAATCTTACATCAATTACTAACCATCCAGTTCAGAAAAACATAATTCTCAGACTTTATAGTCGAACAATAAGAAGGATAATTTCAAAAGTTTAAAAGTTCAATTGAATAAACCTTAATTGCTGCCCATTTGAAACTTTAGAGTACAGTCTCATAATCTACAAACCCTACTCGCAAAAGATAGGAACTTTGACGAGATAGCAACACAAACGCAAACGAATGCAGTGAAGCCATTAACTGAAATAAATCAGCTGAGTTATATTTATCCAATCAGCAAAGTACAACGCGTACACGCATAAATGAAACGACATTATACACAAATTACCAAATGGAGATATTCAAAGCGAACCTGAAAATTTGAGAGGCGATGAAGTGAAAGGCAGAGAGGGATAAACCCTAGCCAGGCTAGTCACTTGCCTCTACTTACGGAACATAAACCCTATAATTGAATAATATTCTCTTTTTTTTTATGTTTGTTTATAATATTCATTTTGAAAAATAATATATGACAGCTAATAGTTTAAATTATTACTTCAAATAAAACTAATACAAAATAAAACGGGTTATTTTCAGTTTTAGTACCTCAATTATACCTAGTTTTCAGTTTTGATCCCAAGGTTTCAGTTTAATCAGTTTTAGTACCCAACGTTTTGAGTTTTAATCAATTCGGATATCTGTAGTTAAATAATGTTAAAACCGACCAGGTTGACAAGGTTGTAGAAGGTTTTCCAAACTTTCGAATATATCATTTTTGGTACCTTATGTTTCTTGATTTATCAAAATTGGTCCCTAGATATTTCAAATTTTATGCAAAGGACTGATCTCTTGATCTAACTCTTTTACTTTGGGCCACGAAAATGGTATCGGGCTGGTTTATTAAGAACTTTTAGTTAAATTTATTATATTTATGTAAATAACAATTGGTGAGGAGAAATTACTCCGAGATTATGGATCCTGACCGATGTCCGAGATGTACCCTTACAGGACATATCGTCAAATATTGATGATGTATGCACAAAAACACTTGACCAGGTTTCATATTGGGAATACCAACATGAAGAAAAGGAGCATCACGAGGAGCCGACGGGAAACATTAAGGCAATGCAAAATGCGAGCAAAATATTATAAGCGATTCTGGATGCTTAACTGCACCCTATATGTTCACTTGATGAACCTTCAAGAAAGCGGTTCATGAAAATTCCCATCGAAACAATGATTCCCGATGGAGTACCAGTGGAACGAGATACTTCCAGAGACAAATCTAAGATCTCCGAAGATCTTAGAGAAATCCAAAAGACGGTGCGGGTAATTATGGCAACCGCCATATTCATCTACCAAAGACAAGTTCATCGATCCAACCAGGATGGAGACGATGGTGAAATATCGAGAAGGTAACTCTTGAACTCCTTCATGATATTGAAACGAAGTCGAACCTGGAGGACATGCCAAGTTCATCCTATAAGAGGAAGGAAGCGTATTGATTTTGGGGCGGTACCTATTTACACCAAAAGGGGAAACCAAATCAAGTCATACGAAAAATGACGGATGAGGAAAAGCTCATTACTCTAATCAAAGAAAAATCCATCAAAAATTAAAAAGATGGATATTGAAAAGATGAATCTTAGAGATCTACATGACTGGAATCCTTCGGGGATTAGGTATTGTAGATTTAAAGATGAACGCAGGTGAGAATCGGCTTTGGTTACCTATGACCCACAAGGTAGACCAATTCCTCCACCATTAATCCTAACGTCGAAAAAAGTACGAGTTCACATCATGGAGCTCGGGGGCGAGAGGATGCCACATGCTTTAGGGATTTCACGACCGGGAGTGATCCACTTTCCCGGGACACGAGGTCGAAACCCTCTTGCAGGGGAACTGACAACCTCTACCGAAGGCCGAATGTTTATCAAACGCCTTATGGAAGATCGCACCTCGACCCAATACATCCGTATGGGTTGATGTTAAATCTGGACATCCCATTTTAAAAAAAACAGAAAAGTTCTCATTGATGAATGGGCTTGACTATGAGAATTTCAGAGAACCCTCGATCTTACAAATGATTCATTCATTTTACTCCTTGAAATGAGTCTTGAAGGATCGGTGAAGATTGCAGGATATGACCGATCTTTGTACGAAAAGTTCGGTCACATCGGGGAATCACTTAAAGGAATTGTCGATGGTATGGCAAAACTATTCAAAATCCATTCATCGGCACGGGTTATTTCGAGGATTAGAGGATGAAAAAAGAAAAGAAATATAAACAAGCCCTCTATAGCCTTGAGTTACTGGATATTTGTCATATTGACGAATATATCAAGTTGTTCACCGAATACCGGTGGAAATCCAAGATTGAAGAAAAAGAAGTTGCACAGCTATTCTTTGCCAAGATTCCGAGTCCCTGGAGAGAAATGCTTATGAGGGAATACATGGGTGGAGCTAAAGTAGAAACGTGGCCGAAAAATGTCTTTTTAAAGGCCAAGTTATCGAATGGTGCTATCAAGCGGCTCGCACAGAATTACAAGAGATTAAGAGGAATTAACAAAGCGATTCCTCTATGTTGCGTGGATAATGATATCCCAACATTGTGGGAGGTCAACCAAGGCGGCACAAGAGAGAAGAAGGGCGAAGCCATCCATACCGGCCGAGGAAGCAACAACAAAAGAAGTAGGTCTTCATGGAGACCTGAAAGGTTAAGTCAAAACAAAAAGCCCGAAGTTATAAATCGGGGCAAAGACCATCAGCGAGGAGTAGAGCACCGTCATCGGTTCTAATCAAGCAAGTACCGATGAAATCCGAGGAGAAGAACTTTCGGGCGTGCTCACACGGAGCTAATGAAAGTTTCAAAGACTCGTAATTCTGGACATGCGGAGCAAGAGGGCATATCTCAACGGATTGCCCGGACAATCAAAAACGAGTCGACAATTCGAGGCCACACCAAATCGAAGAAGATGTCTATTATCGTGGATTTAATACATGTGTATCAATTTGAGGATATTCCCTCGGATGAAAGCATCTATGAAGAAGAAATCTATTCGATGATGGAAGTGAATCCGATTCGAGAATCGAGTGAAGAAGAAATTCTTCAACAAACGGTCAGGGAGGATATGTCAGGATTCATCTCTCATACTATGGTATCTCATAAGACTCTTATGAGAATTATGAAGGAAGATCCAAAGCTTCAAATCTATGATGGATTTACAATTGGAGCGATGGAAAAAGCTTTGGATAAGATTGGTTTTCGTAATAGAAAACACCAAATTATCCACAGGTAACAACCGGAGAATTTACCATTCCAATGGAGTTCTAGGGAACTGATCGAGATGCGGTTGGTCCCTATTAGAGAAATCCGGGAGATCAAAAGCGAGTTAAAAGAGAAGTTGCAAATACACTCTCATGGATTCATATCGGAGCCATAAGAGTTATTATTAAAGCAACATTCAAATAAGGAATAGATTCGCCTCTTAATCTTGCTGTCTTTGACAAGCGAATCTCGCATCTCAAGGATTCATGCCTTGGAGCGGTTCTGAGAAATTTGTATGCGGGGAAATTGGCATTTAATGTCTATCCTAGAATTGCATACAATTTGGGAGATCGAGACTTCAGTAGAGTCCTAACCCTTCATCAAGATTTCAAAAGAGTCGATTTGATGAAATAAGGAAACATGCCTTACTTGATCACATACAAGATTTCCTATGCTCTCTCGAATACCCATCATTCAAGTATTCTTGAGAAAGGAATTTATTGAAGTCCCAAGAATCTTTGAGGACTTTGCCAGGGTGGTGTTACCGAAATCATTGAATCTCCAACTATTAAGGAGATTGATATGATAATTCAAGATCAACCAGTCTTCAACAAAAGTCGAGTCTCGAGTGGAGCACAGAAGGATGTCTTTCCAAAGAAGAATGGTGAGTAGCGATCGTTGGGAAGAAAGGAGACCAAGTACGATTCGACATCCCGATGTTTTTAAAACAGCAGAGAGAAGCTGAAATGTCCGAAGGATGGTGATGGCTCAAAAGCTACTCTAGAAAACCATAGGTAAGTGCACCTATCGTTTTGTAGTATAGATTATTGAGTACCGAGTGTCATTCCCACGAGGATTGTAAGTACTAATAATTACCATCTTTTTGTTATTTAATCTAGCAATTTTCGAGTTTTGTTTGTTTAATGAAAATGAAAAATAGAGAATTTTAAAATAATTGCAACTTACAAAAGATCAAATAAAAATAGATTGTAGAATTAAGAAATCAAGAGCTAGAAATGTGTTTGAATGTAAATCCCTCTAGAATGTTTTTGTGATTTAACAAGATAAAAATACAACCATAATCCATTAAGCAAAAACCAACCTCTTTTAGTAAAATCTCATGTTTCATGGACCGTAGAAATTCGATTTAAGTTAAACCCTCTATCGAGCGAATAACTTCTAATCTCAAGTTGTTTAACTAAATATCTTTCTAGTTAAAACCCCCAAGACAACATTATAACGATTTGTGAATTCCCATATTAGGTTTGACCCTAATCCAGAAGATTTATGTCGTCATATATCTAGGATTGTATGCAACTCTTTTCACTTATATAGGTTCTATTTCAAAGATGAATCTCTCGATTTCCCGATGAAAAATAAACTTCAAATCAATATTGCGCATATACCAATTTGAATGAATAAAGCATAATATAAGTGAATCACACAAAACATGAAGATTTTATTAAAAACATACAAACCTTAATCACAAATTCATTCTAGAGTTCATTACATTCAAACACTAGAAATTTAGCTACACATGGCTTTGTCAAAAGAATATACTACACAAGAAGATGTGAATAAAATGAACATGGTGTACTTAGCTCTTATTCAAGACCAATACAAGACTTAAACTCCTTGGTTGATTGCAATGATGTTGAGCTCCAAGCCTTCTCCTCTATTGCTCTTCAACTTCCAACTCTATCTCTCTTTTATCCTCTCAATATATTTTGCTTTGAAACTTAGAATATACAATGAATATACAATGAATCTCTCTATCAATGAATACTACATGAAATTATATATTTCCTTTCCAACTCAAACTCTTGGCTTTTATAGGCACCATCTTTGTGAAAGAACACATCAATAATGCTAACAAATGCTTCACTTCCATGGTTGTTGGTTGAATCATTGTGTGCACATTCATTGTTGAGTTGGTTGAATCATTGTGTCCACATGACAATTGAGGGAATAATAGAGCTTGGTGCATCAAAATGAGGTGTAAAAGTTGCTCAAAGGTTGTCAAAAAGCACAAAGGAAAGTCTCCATAATTTCCGCCAAAGAAAAACCGGATCTGGGCCAAAAGCACGCCCGTCTTTCAAAGCACCAGGCGTAGCCGTGTTCAAGGATTTTCCCAAACACGGCCGTGTTTGAGTACGTCGGGTCGAAAAATTGCTCGTTTTTGACTTTTAAAAAGCACGGTCGTGCTTAAAAACACACCCGCCCGTGTTTGGTAAGAAAAAGGCCCGAAATGACGCGTTTAACTTGGGATTTTGAGTGTTTTTGCATCCAGAAACCCCCGGGTATGTTTTGACATGAAACCATGGCCCAAAATTCACCAAAAACAGCTCCAAATCATCAATCTACACCAATAAAAGCACCTCAGAGTAATGTGAACCATGTACAATCAAAAATTTATGAAACTAACAATAAAATAACTCAAATCATACTTAAATATACACATAAAACATGCATAAAAAGACCCTTATCAAACCACCTCCAACTTTGAACTTTGCTTGTCCTCAAGCAAAACATTAAATCAATAAGAATGGTTCAATAAATTACAACACACAAGGATTTTTTTCAACACATTGAACACAAACAGTCAAGTTCTTAGCCTTCTCAACCTGAATTAACCATTCGGTAAAAACACAATTTTGCAAAACGATCGATCATTTTGTCGAAAGATCGTAACATCGGAGGCATTATTCAAACTTGAAATCATCACTCCACAAATATTGATAGTTATGAATAACTTCAATTCAATAATGTCATGAAAATACAAGAATTCAATGGATCATTGTAGTTAGCCTACTAGTCATATAACCAAGCTTCTTGAACTTTTATTGGAATGAGAATTCAAGGAATATACATTCTCCCTTTCGATTTTTTTTTTGATAGGTCCTTTCGAGGCATTCTTCCACTAGGTTTATATTTTGAATTTTCATTCAAACACTCCTAGGGTGGTTTCCCATACTCATATTTGTGTCGCCGTTTTACGTAAAAAGACAAACATGGGGCTCATGAATGCTCCTAGTTACTAAGCAACAACAAATAGAGGAGTATAACCTCGATTGGATTCTTTTTTTTTTTTTTTTTTTTTTCATTTTTTTTTTTTCACAAGCTTGGTATAACAACTAGTTAACCACCACTAAATCATGAATTCTCAAACGTTCATAACACTAAGCTTTGTCGTAAATGCCTTAACAAACCAAGTATTATGGAGTTGGAAATCTCGTCAAAATTTAGCACACGTCTACATCAATCTATTCTAGACAATCAATTGCTTCACATTAAAAACATAAATCAAAAAGTTAATTTTGGTGTAATTGGGCTAAGTTATTGACTAGCAAACACTCAATTTGTTAAAAAAAATTACCTCTTTTCGACAAACTAAAAATAAAAGTAAGCACACACAAACTAAGAATGTAATTGCACCCACCTCCAACTTTAAATGTTAACATTGTCCTCAATGTGAAAGAAAGAGATGAATGAACACAAACAAAACACTCAAAAATCAACCACACTAGAAGAAAATAAAAGAGGTAGAAAAGAAAAATACGACCTTACTAGAAGAGTGAAATCGGTATTGAGCGACCATTGGGTTGTTTAGTACGGGATCTTCATACCTAATCAAGGATACACAACTCGAATACCGTGAAATCATCAAATATAATTTTTTTTTGAGTTTTTTTTAATAATTAAAACACGGTCGTGCTTAAAAAGCACGGCCAGGGCGTGTTCGGTACAATTTTTTTCGATAAAAAAATATTTTTTTTTAAAATTTTTTTAACTTTTTTTTGAAAAACACGGCCGTGCTTGAAAAGCACGGCACTGGGCGTGTTCGATCACAATTTTTCCTACAAAACTTTGAATTTTTGAACACGGCCAGGGTGTGTTCGCGAATTGGGTGACGAACACGGCCGTGCCATGCTTTTTAAGCACGGCCAGACCGTGTTTTTTTTTTAATTTTTTTTTTCAATCCCCAAGCAATAAAAAAATTAAGTAAGAGAAAATGCACACAAAATGCCAGGTTGCCTCCCGGTTAAGCGCTTTTTAAAGTCGTATAGCTGGACCGTTTACCCAAATGTGGAGATTAGTCGGGTGGAGCTTTGGACTTATGAAAATCCCTTAGGTATTTAGTAGTATTACCTCCAACTTTATGCTTCAAAATGTGCTCTTTGAACTTTCCGGTCCCCTTTTCGGGCATAAGCTTCCAACATGGACTTTGAACAACACTTTTCTCCAAGAGATTTTAGATTTCTCATCGTGCAAACGAAATTGAATTGGCAAAAGAACAAGTAGTATCCTTTTTAATATCAACATGAATTTTAAAAATTACTTGTTCATCCCGCACTCTCAAAGTTAATTTTCCCTCATGAACATCAATGATAGATTTAATAGTAGCGAAGAAAGGGCGCCCAAGAATTAGAGGAACATCAATATCATCATGCATATCAAGAATAACAAAATCAACTGGGAATATGAATTTATCAATCTTGACTAACACATCATTAATAATACCTCTAGGATGTTTAATCGATTTATCAGCTAAGTGAATGTCCATCCTAGTAGGTTTCGACTTAATCCCATATGCTTGAAAGTATCATAAGACATCACGTTGATACTAGCTCCCAAGTCGGCTAGTGCCATTAACAGTAAATCATCAATTGTGCAAGGGATAATAAAGCTTCCTGGATCATTAAATTTTTGTGGTAGTTCATTGGAAGGACATTTATCATTCAATTGCACATTTGATAATTTGTTAAGCTATTTTCACTAGGAATGATGTCATTAAGATCCCTAACATGCTTTGAAGGAGGTTGAACAAGTGGAATATTAGTATGTAATTGCTTGAAAGAATCAAGGTACTTACCAAATTTGTCCTCCCTTCTATCTCTTGATTAAACTCAAGTAAGGAATCTTGGGCTTGTGTATTCTCGCAACCACCTTTTTCACGGGTTTGTCATCCCCCACATATTTACGCATGGGAGTGTTATGATCATATGGAACATTGATGGTGATTGCTTTTACATGCTCTCTTGGGTTTGGCTCGGTGTTACCCGACAAACTTCCTTGTGGTCTTTCGAAATCATTTTTGCAATCTGTCTGTTTGGTTTTCCGTTATGGATAGATGCCTCCTCGATTTCTTAAAGATGTCTATACCGCTTGGAATCGAGTATTTGTTGATTGCACAAACTTTGTTATAAGATCTTCCAAGTTAGGCTTACCTTGATTTTGCTTGAACTCCTGAAGCGTGTGTAGGTTAGGATTGGGATTAGGCCGTGGTTGACCTTGATTTCCCCAACCGAAATTAAGATGTTGTCGCCACCCAGGATTGTATGTGTTGTCGTAAGGATTATTTGGGTAATTTAAAGCTTGATTCCCAACGTAATTGGCCTGTTACGGCATTGTGGTATTGTGTGTGGGCATTCCCGATTATTATGCAATCCCCGCAAGTTTCACAAGATAAAACGTGCGGTGGTGGTGGTTTAGGAGGCTGCTAGATCGTCGATCTTTTGGGTCAAAGCTTCGACTTGCGCAGTGTAACCAACCATCGCATTATAAACACCCACTGTTCATTAGGGTTTACCTCGTGCGGATTGCCATTGATAGCCATTCATGGCCATTCCCCATATCGAGATCTTGGCGCGCCTTCGGTGTTTTATTGTTCAAAGTTCCCCGATCGCCGCGTCGATCATTTGCCTTGTTGTGACGAGTAGCCCATTGTAAAATGTTTGGACTTGCATCCAAATAGGAAGACCATGATGTGGGCATTTCCGCAACAATTCTTTGAATCTCTCCCCAGTGTCGTACAAGGTCTCGTGTCTTCTTGAGTGAATGAAGAGATTTCATTCCTCAATCGTGCGATTTTGGCGGTGGAAAATACTTCAAAAGGAACTTTTCGCCATGATGCTCCATGTTGTGATTGTTCCCTTTGGCAAAGTATTTAGCCATTGTTTAGCACGCCCCCAAGAGTAAATGGGAACAGCGTAAGCGGATGGCATCGTCGAGAGACCCCATTGATTTTGAATGTATCGCATTTCGAGAAAATTTGCGATATGATTATTCGGATCTTAAATGGTAGGCCGTCAAATTGAACAAATTGTTGCACCATCTGAATGACATTTGGTTTTGATTTGAAATTATTGGTCGCAACAAATGCGGGCCTCACGATCTTAGATGATGTGCCATCCATGGATGGTTTGGCATAATCGTACATAGTTCTTTGTTCATCCGCCATCTTTGAAATCTTTGCTTTCGTTAATATCCTCTTCGTGGTCTATTAGTACTTTCCTCTCGTGTTGCTACGGCGGTGTCGCGACTTCCAAATTCGGCGACGAGTAGGCATACATGCATGGTAAACAAAGAGGATAAATATAAACCAATACTTATAAAGATAGATAAAAAAAAAGATAATGGTAAAATAATAAAAAAAATGATTAAATTAACAAAAATAAAGCATTCTTAATATTACAATCCCCGGCAACGGCGCCAAAAACTTGATGGCTCAAAAGCTACTCTAGAAAACCATAGGCAAGTGCACCTATCGTTTTGTAGTATAGATTATTGAGTCTTCGAGTGTCATTCCCATGAGGATTGTAAGTACTAATAATTACCGTCTTTTTGTTATTTAATCTAGCAATTTTCAGAGTTTTGTTTGTTTAATGAAAATGAAAAATAGAGAATTTTAAAATAATTGCAACTTACAAAAGATCAAATAAAAATAGATTGTAGAATTAAGAAATCAAGAGCTAGAAATGTGTTTGAATGTAAATCCTCTAGAATGTTTTTGTGATTTAACAAGATAAAAATACAACCATAATCCCTTAAGCAAAAACCAACCTCTTTTAGTAAAATCTCATGTTTCATGGACCGTAGAAATTTTCGATTTAAGTTAAACCCTCTATCGAGCGCGAATAACTTCTAATCTCAAGTTGATTAACTGAAATCTCTTTCTAGTTAAAACCCCCAAGACATCATTATAACGATTTGTGAATTCCCATATTAGGTTTGACCCTAATCCAGAAGATTTATGTCGTCCTATATCTAGGATTGCATGCAACTCTTTTCACTTATATAGGTTCTATTTCACCATGAATCTCTCGATTTCCCGGATGAAAAATAAACTTCAAATCAATATTGCGCATATACCAATTTGAATGAATAAAGCATAATATAAGTGAATCACACAAAACATGAAGATTTTATTAAAAACATACAAACCTTAATCACAAATTCAATCTAGAGTTCATTACATTCAAACACTAGAAATTTAGCTACACATGGCTTTGTCAAAAGAATATACTACACAAGAAGATGTGAATAAAATGAACATGGTGTACTTAACTCTTATTCAAGACCAATACAAGACTTCCTCCTTGGTTGATTGCAATGATGTTGAGCTCCAAGCCTTCTCCTCTATTGCTCTTCAACTTCCAACTCTATCTCTCTTTTATCATCTCAATATATTTTGCTTTGAAACTTAGAATATACAATGAATATACAATGAATCTCTCTATCAATGAATACTACATGAAATTATATATTTCATTTCCAACTCAAACTCTTGGCTTTTATAGGCACCATCTTTGTGAAAGAACACATCAATAATGCTAACAAATGCTTCACTTCCATGGTTGTTGGTTGAATCATTGTGTGCACATTCATTGTTGAGTTGGTTGAATCATTGTGTCCACATGACAATTGAGGGAATAATAGAGCTTGGTGCATCAAAATGAGGTGTAAAAGTTGCTCAAAGGTTGTCAAAAAGCACAAAGGGAAAGTCTCCATAATTTCCGCCAAAGAAAAACCAGTCTGGACGAAAAGCACGCCCGTGCTTTCAAAGCACGGCCAGGCCGTGTTCACGGATTTTCCCAAACATGGCCGTGTTTGGTACGTCGGGGTCGAAAAATTGCTCGTTTTTGACTTTTAAAAGCACAAAATCGTGCTTAAAAACACACCCCCGCCCGTGTTTGACTGAAAAGGCCCGAAATGACGCCAGCGTTTAGCTTAGGATTTTGAGTGTTTTTGCATCCGAAACCCCGGGAATGTTTTGACATGAAACCATGGCCCAAAATTCACCAAAAATAGCTCAAAATCATCAATCTACACCAATAAAAGCACCTCGAGTAATGTGAACCATGTACAATCAAAAATTTAAAACTAACAATAAAATAACTCAAATCATACTTAAATATACACATAAAACATGCATAAAAAGACCCTTATCAATGGCGAGAGGTTGAAGTAATATTCGACATCACTCAAAAGGATAACATTTTTCCTTGTGATGTTCTATATTATCTCCAACAACCAATCGTTGGAAGGTATCAAGGAAGCCGAAGATAGGAGAAATTGAGCTTACTATCACAGGGAGTTGCGGGAAAATCCCGAAACAATTAATATTGGGAATTGAATTTCTTGAGGATCATAAACCTTAGGAAAGATTATAAGACGGAATGGAGTTCACGAGTGGCGAATGAAAGATCTGAATCGGATGACCACTAGTCCATTCTCCATATACATTTCTATTGGAATGTTATATGTTGAATACAAAGCCGAGTATTTCACGCCTATATTGATTCAGTGTCGGAATATGTACTTTGCAAAAGCGGGATGTTTTTCCTAAAGAAATTGGAGAAGATTTACCACTATTGCGGGAAGAGATCTCTCTAAAAGGATTCTTATCCTTAACAGGGGAATTAAGCAAGCGAAAATCATGATCGGAGGCGCAGGAGGTACCCATGGTACAAAGTGAAAACACCACCAATCTATTTCCATGATCTGACAGTGCGATGTTTTACTAGGAAACAACTTCCTACAAACATTCAAGAGATTTACACAGAGAACGAGACAAGAAGACTTATTTTCACAACTTTATGTGATCATAAGATTATTGTCCAAAGATCATGTGAAAGCATTTTACGAGAAAAATGCCTATTACTTTTCGCAGCAAGCGTGGTGATGAAGCCAAACTTCGCAATCCAAAAATGGCGGATCGAAGGAAATTTGGTGAAGCTTTATTATCCTATAGACAATTTGGTTCGATCGAAAGATCGGAAGATATGGGATAATAACTTGTATTCATTCGAGTATAAGGAGAAGAACAAGTTACTCCAGAAGCCATTGCAGAATTATGGATGAGTCTAATGGAGAGTCCGCAGAGTGACGTGACCCTAGAAGAACAAATATCACTCGAGGATATCAAGAAGAAGATCCAAAGGAATTACACAAGATCCTTTGGCTTGGTGGGATAAGAACGAGCTTAAAGCTTTCTTAAAGGTTAAACCTGGAAAGGAGTACGAGTTCGTAAGATTCAAACCAATCCTTATGAACCATGCAGATCGTGAGGATATGCAGAAGATACTTAAGGAACATCTTGACCTTAAGTTAATTTCACCAGGAGTTTCTCCATACAAAATTCCCGGGTTCTTAGTAAACCACGGAGAAATCAAAAGAGGAAAGTCAAGACTTGTTATTAATTACAAGGGAATTAATAACATTTTGGAGTTCAACGGATACTATATCCCAAGCAGAGAACATTTGGTTAAGCGTATCAAAGGTGCCAAGATATTCTCAAAGTTCGATTGCAAGTCGGATTCTACCCAGTTAAGATGGAGAAAGAAAGTAAGAAGTTTGACTTTCTCTACACCACGGGGACACTATATTTGGAACGTGATGCATATGGGATTGGCTAACGCACCCCGGATATATCAAAGAAAAATGGACAATCTTTTCAAAGATTATTTCAGTTTCATGTTCGTATATATCGACGACATTCTAATCACATCAAAGAACATGAAGGAGCATCTCAAACATTTGGAAATATTTTGAGATGTTTGTCACAAAGAAGGATTAGTGTTTTTCGGAAAAGAAGGCGTAATCGCAACAAGACATTGAATTCCTCGGAATTGAAATCGATGAATCTGGAATTATTCTACTGAGAATCATATTGTGGAAAAGATACATGGATTTCCGGATACTTAAAGAAAGACAAGCAACTTGAGTTTTTTCGGGAGTTGTTAATTTTGTTGGAATGTTTATTAACAATCTAGCATACTACGGGAAGGTGTTTAGCCCATTACTTAAAAAAAATGCAATATTCAAATGGGAAGATGAACATCGAAGGAATTAAGCAACTTAAAAAAGTTTGTAAAAGCTTCCAAAACTTGCGATTCCCAAGACGAGGATGAACCGGTTCTTTACACGGATGCCAGTGATGATTGGTGGCGCGTGATTCTTACTAAGGTCACACCAAATGAAGAAGTGTCATGTAGATATTGCGGTGGTTTATTCACACCCATGAAGCAAACGGATGGCATATCAACGAGAAAGAATTCTTTGCGATCGAAGAAAGCTTTTAAAAATGGCCGTTATTTTCTTGGCAAAAAGTTTACTTTAAAAATTGATAATTCAAGTGTCAAGGCTTTTAGAAAAACAAAATTGAATCAAAACCGAGAAAAGGCTCGATTACTTAGATGGCAAGCTGAATGTCAATATTATGATTATGATATTGTCATTATAAAATCTCATGAAAATATTCTTGCATTTCTTGACACGAGATGGAAGGGCGCGTTCTTGGACGAGTCCTTAAATGAGTAAGACATCTCGGGAAAACCTGGAGAGTCTGAAGAACGAGATTTTGGGGCGTTATGTCTCAATGCGAAGTTGTTGGGCGACTTCAACAGTGACGAAATCCGTTTTTAGTCAAATACGAGCATGCCGGTTCGCTCAAGGACAATTGTTCTTAAGCGCTGCGCAAGGCCTCTCTTCCAGCCGCATCTCCTACTTGGTGCAAAAAGGGGCCGAGAGAGTATGGGGCTCTAACCCGGAGGTTATGGATTCAAGTACCATAATCACATGTGTTGCGGTGATGCATCCCCCCGAGGTGTACAAACCGTGAACGAATGTTGAAGCTCCTGTGTCACAACCCGAGTCTTCCTCCAGGGGTAAAGAGGGAGAGTTGAATCTTAGGCCACAGACAGGCAAATCTAAGAATCAAATCGACGAGAATAAGATTTCTCCTATCTTGCGGTATATCGGCAATGGGAGAAACTAGTTACAAGACAAGGTATTAACCCGAGAAAACAATGGTTGATATCTCGGAAAGTATCCCGAGTTTGGATGAAACCAGGAAGTCATCCAAATGAAGTACAAGAATGGTATACTTTTGGAGCTTTAGCTTCAATCTATACCATGTCACCAGGATTCCCGAATTTCAAAATTACCGAAATGGATTGGGGAAGCGATTTACGAGACCAGGGCCAATAATCCACACTTGGCCATAGGCGATATTTTGGAACTGTATTTTATCAGTGCAGCTCCTGAACCAGCGAAGAAATGCTTTAATGAAGCTTTTCATTTCATCAAGGAAGACTGGATGGAAATGCTCTAAAATACATTAAGGCAGCTTCACCGGAAGAAGGACCAGTGTTAGTAGGAGCATTTTAAGACGAAGCTTCTACAAGACGAGCATGGGGTCTTTGGGTTTGTCTAATCAAATGGACAAAGTCAAATATCCATTCAAGTTCTTCCCGACTCGGCGAATGGATCTTTCCTTTTGAATTCGATGACCGGATCAACCACGGGGTTTGCGAGAAGAACTCTTGAGACCAAAAGAAGAATTCTGCTGGGAAAACAAGATTCCTAAGCAAAGAAACTTACCGAAATTCTCAGAACATGGCGCATGTTGGCCGTTGGGTCAACCAGTATCTGTCATCAAGCATGCCCCGAACAAAAGGAACCCGAATTTGGGAAAGGATTCCGACCCAAACCCGACCGACAAGATCATGCAGCTGGAAAGGATAAGGGTCCATCTCACAAGACACATTATCCTCGGGGACCACGTAAACCAAATTTTTAAAAGATTCCCGACAAACATCACATGGGTGAGTCACGCGGAGAAAAAGAAAACCAAACCGGGCGAGGCAATAATGTGGGATATGACGTAAGCGGTGGCGTCATATATATCGCCAAGATTTGAAGTCCGCCTTTGAAGTCCTGGACTTACCTCTATAAAATGCAGGATTTGAAGGAAGCTGAGGAGATCGAACATTTCCCTTAGTTTTCTTATAATAAAATCTGAGTGAAAATTTGTAATAAGTTGAGTGTTTAGTTTTATGTATTTTCGAGTGCAAGCCTCAATAATGAGAGGCTAAACAAGTTTTTTCCTCCCAAAAGGAGATTACTAAGGTAATAAATTTTTCTTTAAGTTCTTAATAAAATAAAGGCTTTTTGTTCAACATGTGTTCATAGTGTTCTATTGATCTATCCCTTTGAAGAAATACTTTTTACGCTGGAGTAGGAAACGAACCAAGGTTGTCTTTGGCCGAGTCTTTGAAGGGTCGGATAACTTGCGAGATCATCTTCCCGAGGTGAGGTTGAATAGGTGAGGAGTTGTTTGTCAAACGATCCGGGGCGATAATTTTCCGATGGTGGCGTTGCGAACCACTTAACCCGACGGTGTTTCGGTCAAAAGAGGTATGAATTTTGAGGGATCTATTAATTTTACGGAAGCATGTTGGGCTGATATGGTCGTAATGGACTATTTCCATTATTGTAGCATAAAGTAAAGTATGGAGTCTTGGAAGAGATTATTCATAAAACATTAGGTACTGAAATTGAAAGGTTGTTCTAAGAAGAAACTGCTATAACAGTTAAATCATTAGAGTTAACGAGAGTTAACGGAAAGGTACCAAATATGATTAATTTTGTGAACCTGAGGTACTAATCTTGATTAGGTTGAAAACAGGGGTATCAAAAGTGAAATTAGGGTATAGATTGGGTATGAAAAATGAAATTATCCCAAAACAAAACGTTTATTTTGGGTTGTATAAAAATTAGGGTAAAATTCACTTTACCCTTGTACTATTGGTTTTGTATCAATACTTCATCTACTCAAATACTTCATCTACTATTTTGTTGACGTCAGATGCCATCGCAATATAGTTGGGGTAGTACTGCTTTAACAGTACTTAGAGAGTTATATAGTTCAGTAGAGGCTGAAAAATAGGTCATCGGTGGTGTCATTCTATTATTACATGTAAATTGAAATTTAGCATCGTATGTCTTTACATTTGCACATCACATAAATAAATGTATATATACTCTAGGGCAAATTGTTTACCTATTTTGTTATATTTTGGCTTGGGGTAGGATTATTGTGATTGTTCCTCGTACCATACGTTCTCGAGTTCCCACATGTCGATTATATGTGGACGAGGCCGATGTAGATGAGCTATTTTTCCGTTGTATGGTTCTAGGTACTGCACTACTAACATTGCATATATTCAACATTAAACTTCTTACAACATAATATGTAATTAATATATACTATTTTCACATTTAGGTGGATGCAGTATTGCAGTTACACACACACACTACTAGTCATTTCGTACGTATCATCAAAAACCTGCTCACAAAACTTACAAATAGACACGTAAGGATTTATATGCATACTAAGTAATTTTAACTACATATTCAAATTTATTAATAATAATTGAATGTATCTCAGTGGATTTGGGAGCCATATGACATCGAGTTAGCAAAAATAATGGCTTTGGGACCACGATGTATTTCAGAGTTGTGGAGGCCTCAGTGTCCATTAATAAATCATGTTATCGTGGAATTTCACCATCCAGGGTGAGTGTTGAGGCAGATTTAGACATCATATTCCTGAACAATCACACACATCACTCTATGATTTTACTCGCAAAAGGCGATCCAGATAGGATTGGCCATAGGTTCATGCTAATTGGGTTCATTATTGGGCGATGCCATATATGTTCATTGTTGGAGGTGACGCGATAGGTCATGGTAGGAGCACAATTCGTGGATATCAGACATGATACAATCGTATTACACGACGATTAATAAGTCCACATAACATGCACATGACAGTAGAGTATCAGTCAGACGACACTGCAACTCAGAATGCCATGGTAATATACTTGTAAAGTTAATTGATAAGGGTCTTTTTATGCATGTTTTATGTGTATATTTAAGTATGATTTGAGTTATTTTATTGTTAGTTTCATAAATTTTTGATTGTACATGGCTCACATTACTCTGAGGTGCTTTTATTGGTGTAGATTGATGATTTGGAGCTGTTTTGGTGAATTTTGGGCCATGGTTTCATGTCAAAACATACCCGGGGTTTCGGATGCAAAAACACTCAAAATCCCAAGCTAAACGCGTCATTTCGGGGCCTTTTCATCAAACACGGGTAGGGTGTGTTTTTTAAGCACGGCCGTGCTTTTTAAAAGTCAAAAACGAGCAATTTTTCGACCCCAACGTACCAAACACGGCCAGGCCGTGCTTTTCAAGACGCACGGCGTGTTCGAAAAATCCGCGAACACGGCCTGGCCGTGCTTTGAAAGACGGCGTGCTTTTCGTCCGTGACCGGTTTTTTTGGCGGAAATTATGGAGACTTTCCTTTGTGCTTTTTGACAACCTTTGAGCAACTTTTACACCTCATTTTGATGCACCAAGCTCTATTATTCCCTCAATTGTCATGTGGACACAATGATTCAACCAACTCAACAATGAATGTGCACACAATGATTCGACCAACTCAACAATGAATGTGCACACAATGATTCAACCAACAACCATGGAAGTGGAGCATTTGTTAGCATTATTGATGTGTTCTTTCATAAAGATGGTGCCTATAAAAGCCAAGAGTTTGAGTTGAAAAAATAGATATAATTTCATGTAATATTCATTGATAGAGAGATTCATTGTATATTCTAAGTTTCAAAGCAAAATACATTGAGAGGATAAAAGAGAGGTAGAGTTGGAAGTTGAAGAGCAATAGAGGAGAAGGCTTGGAGCTCAACATCATTGCAATCAACCAAAGATGAAGTCTTGTATTGGTCTTGAATAAGAGCTAAGTACACCATGTTCATTTTATTCACATCTTCTTGTGTAGTATACTCTTTTGTCAAAGCCATGTGTAGCTAAATTTCTAGTGTTTGAATGTAATGAACTCTAGAATGAATTTGTGATTAAGGCTTGTATGTTTTTAATAAAATCTTCATGTTTTGTGTGATTCACTTATATTATGCTTTATTCATTCGAATTGGTATATGCGCAATATTGATTTGAAGTTTATTTTTCATCCTGGAAATCGAGAGATTCATGGTGAAATATAACCTATATAAGTGAAAAGAGTTGCATGCAATCCTAGATATAGGACGACATAAATCTTCCGGATTAGGGTCAAACCTAATATGGGAATTCACAAATCGTTATAATGTTGTCTTGGGGGTTTTAACTAGAAAGAGATTTCGATTAATCAACTTGAGATTAGAAGTTATTCGCTCGATAGAGGTTTTAACTTAAATCGGGAATTTCTACGGTCCATGAAACATGAGATTTTACTAAAAGAGGTTGGTTTTTCCTTAAGGGATTATGGTTGTATTTTTATCTTGTTAAATCACAAAAACATTCTAGAGGGATTTACATTCAAACACATTTCTAGCTCTTGATTTCTTAATTCTACAATCTATTTTTATTTGATCTTTTGTAAGTTGCAATTATTTTAAAATTCTCTATTTTTCATTTTCATTAAACAAACAAAACTCGAAAATTGCTAGATTAAATAACAAAAAGACGGTAATTATTAGTACTTACAATCCTCGTGGGAATGACACTCCGGTACTCAATAATCTATACTACAAAACGATATGTGCACTTGCCTATGGTTTTCTAGAGTAGCTTTTGAGCCATCAAGTTTTTGGCGCCATTGCGGGATTGTAATATTAAGAACACCTTATTTTTGTTAATTTAATCATTTTTTTTTATTTTCATCAATTATCTTTCTAGGTATCTATTGTTTGATAAATGGTTTTATCATGATTTTGATGATTTTGTTTTATACCAAAACAATGGTTTTAAAGGTTGTCCAAATACTCCTAAATGATTTAAAATAGTTTTAATATTTTCCTGGAGTATTTGCTCAAGTCTTTTTCGATTAATATTGGACAACACTTTCAAAGATTTTATGTCAACGGGTTTTCACATTGAAACTATATTTCTAATGTTGTCTAAATACTCTCGATCGGTTTAAAATGTTTTTACTAAATTTTCGGAGTATTTCTTAAGTTTTATTTTCGACTAAAATTGGACAACATTTACATCTCGTGGTCGACCTGGTCGCCCTATAGGGCAACCCGTGCACTGAGATGTTTTTTGAAACAGAAAATGAGACGGAAGAAATTTCAAGCGGTCGACCGTCATGCCGACTGGCGTCGGCCGACCGGTCGCCGAGCCGCCAGTCGGGTCGACTGCACTGCAAGTGTGCAAAATCTCCCTGTTCTATTTTTGGAGAGGTCGACCGGCTAGGGGTGATGTCGACCGTCGAGCACCCCCTCGGCCGTCCCCGTGTAATTTTTCAAGATCTATTTCAAACGTCCTTTTGTGCGCGACCATTCGCCTTTAGTTTGACGGTGACTAAAATATAACCGTTGTCGCGTGAGACCATTCTTCCTTAAAATGTGGGATTGTTCTATAATCTGATTTTTGTATCCTTATGAGACAACCATATTTATTTTAATCTCTTTGTCTTATTTGTAGACAAAAGAAAACATGGAGGAGCCCATGAAGGAGCCTATGTTGGAGGAGCCTTTGGAGGAGCCTTTGGAGAGCCTATGTTGGAATTCAAATTTGAAGGCTCTCCCTATAAATAGATGAAAGCTTGAGGGATCAAATACAAGACTTGATACAAACAACAAGAGATATCACAAGCACATAATCTTTGTTATTCATTTCAACATTCTTGTTGTAATAGCCTAAGTACTATCACTTTCACATCTTGAGGTCTAGGCTTTCATTCTTGATTACACTTGCACTTTTGAGTTGTAATATTTTTCAAAGTGTAATCTTGATTGTAATTCATCAACCAAACACAAGATATCCTTGTGAGTATTCTTGTGGTAAGAATACACTTGGGTGATCTAGGTGATAGGTGTTTCAAGAGTGTGGTGCTCTTGAGGTGTTGAAGAATTTGGTATTCTTCAAGATTGAAGATTGTGGTAATCTTCAAAGGGAGATTGTGGTAATCTCCAAAGGTGGTGTTGGAGAGTTCGGTGCTCTTCAAGTCGGAAGATTGTGGTAATCTTCAAAGGGAGATTGTGGTAATCTCCAAAGGTGGTGTTGGAGAGTTCGGTGCTCTTCAAGTCGGAAGATTGTGGTGATCTTCAAAGGGAGATTGTGGTAATCTCCAAAGGTGGTGTTGAAGAAGAGTGTGGTGCTCTTCAAGGTGTTGTAAGTTGAATTTGTATTAATTTTGGTAATTAATAAAATTCTTTTTCTTTTCGAAATCCATCCCTGGATATCTTTGGGGTGGTAGAGGATTAGGCCCTAGGTGGGTTGAACCTCTTTAAATCGACGTGTGTTGTTTACATTCCGCACCTTATTATTGTGTTTGAGCTTTCGATTGTTAAAAGAGGGCGAAATAGAAAAGATGGAGATAATCTATTCACCCCCTCAGATTATCGTAGCGCTTGGACTTACAAGTGGTATCAAAGCCAAACTCTTTGGCAAGCTCGTTTCACATCGCGAGTGAAGAGAAACGATCGACGGCTACAAACGAAGCTCAAATTTCCGGCACCTCCACCACCAAGCCACCTCGGTTTGATTCCAAAAATTTTATATTTTGGAAAGAAAGAATGGAATGCTACTTACAAGGTTGCGGGTTCGACATTTGGAACACCGTCATTAATGGAGAATCCATTCCGATGAAAGATACACCACACACCTCAAAAGGCTTCAAAGAGCTCAATGATGAAGAGAAGAGAATCATCTCCTTAAATGGTAAAGCTCTTAATATTTTACATTGTTCACTTACCACTTTGGAATTTGATTATGTTCAAGGTATTCGATCGGCACATGAAGTATGGCAAAAACTAGAAGCCATCTATGAAGTATATGCAAATAAAAGGAGCAACTCAAAAGCATCTACTTCTCAAATGGATACAACATCAAATCCAACAATATGGGATGAGCCTCTTACAAATTCCGATGATGAAGTCGAAAAATGTCTTATGGGCATCGAAGAAGAAGAACGAGGTAAGTTCTAAACCTTCTACTTCTTATTGACAATGAATTGCAAAATGAATATAGTGATTTGCAAAATGATTATGATGAACTTCAAAATGAATTCCAAAGCTCTTGTTAAATACAAAAATTTGAAAAAGAATTCAATATTTTGAAAAATGATAAGGATAGTTTATTTACTTAACTTATGAATCACTATCATGTGCTCACACCACCACACTTGACAAGGTTAGAAACCTTGAAAAAGAAAATAGTACTCTTGTTGAGAATATTGATTGCATGAAAAAGGATTTATTAAAATCCAACTTGAGTACCAATAAAATGTCCAATATTGTTGATATTCATAATTGTGATAAAGGACTTGATCATAAGCCTAATGTTGTTAATCATATGAAAAAGGATCAAGTCAATATGCATATTGGTCATTATGCTCCTAGAATTATTACTTGTTTTTATTGTGATAAAAAGGGTCATACGGTAAATACTTGTCGGGCTAGAAATAGCTCTAATTATTGTTGGAGACCTAAAAGTCTCAAGACTAATCCCAAAGGACCCAAACATATGAGGGTACCACAAAACAAT
The DNA here is from genome assembly GCA_016081115.2 of Rehmannia glutinosa. Taxonomy (NCBI): domain Eukaryota; kingdom Viridiplantae; phylum Streptophyta; class Magnoliopsida; order Lamiales; family Orobanchaceae; genus Rehmannia; species Rehmannia glutinosa. The sequence continues at coordinate 95,767 of JABTTQ020001052.1, read as the reverse complement.
GTCATATTAGGTACACGGCGAAATAATGATCGAAGAAAATTCATACCGCCAAGAAGGCATCAAATGACCGTTTCATTTGATCAAAGAAGGAGAAACTATTCTCAACAAAGCCAATTTCCAAGAAGAGGGTACAATCAAAAATGGGAAGAACACAATCCTTGGAAATGGCAAAGACATCATCAACAAGATGATTTTCAAAGAAGAAGAGACTTTCAACAATGGGAAAGCAACAAACCTTGAAATGGAGCAATCAAAGTAATCATCAACAAAGTGACTTCTCAAAGGGAAGATATCATCAACAATGGGAACGACACAACCCATGGAAATGGCGTAATTGGTAACCCGTATCTCCCTATTTAAATATGCATTTTATTTTGTTATTATGCATGCTTTTATTTGTGTCTTTATTGCAAAATGAGTTTTCAAATTTTTTTTTAATTAAGGTCTTCAATATATATTTGTGCTTTTAAATTTTTTTTAAAAAAAAGAAGACCTTATATGATGTTTTTAAAACTCTTGTGCATTTTTTGAAAACTATAGTATGTTATCATCTCTTATGGTTTTTTTTTTTTTTGAGCTTACTTGTGATATCTCTTAGCCTACACTTTTATCATTATGATTTGTGCTAGATTTGTTTTAAGAATTGTGTAGGATTTACATATTTTCACAAATGGCCATTTTCGTCATTTTTATCAAGAAAAGGCATAAATTATCGAGGTACGTTTACTTGTGTTATTCTTACTCTTATAGACTCGATATATGTATTATCATATGCCTATGTGCTTGTTTTTCATAGTATTTCATACAAATGCCATTAAGAGGATTTTTAGATTTTTTGAAAGGCACTATTCGATATTTGATTGCACATATTTGCTTTGTCAACTTTTGTTCAAATACTTCTTTTAAATAAGGTCTCAATTATATGCTTTATCGGTTCTCAATTTCAAAAGAGACCTTTTGTAGCTTTCTTAAGCTTATTTGAACTTGCATGATTTATTAGTCTCTTGATGATATTCTAAATGCATAGTATGTGTTTCTTGCTTCATGATCTATATATATATATATATATGTGTCTCTTACTACTATGCTCTTTTTGCAAGATATTTTGTGGTTGACAATTGAGGCATGTTATTTCACTTGGGCTATTTTTCTTGCTTATATAAGAAATGCCTTTAATGAGTTTGTTGAGTTGTGTAGAAAAGAAAATACTCCAAATATTTGGATGTAAATGTTCTATTATGAACACCTTAGATCATTTGGATGCCCAATAGTGATGAAGAAGACAAATTCCTAAATTGATGCTTCAAGATGAAGATTGGTTTTTAGAATCGCAAGAGGAGCTAAAAAGAAATGATACTTGGAAGTTGATGCCATGTCTTTCATCACAAACGATTATAAATGCAAAATGGGCACTCAAAACAAACTCGATGACCAAGGCAACATTGGTCGAACTAAGGCAAGGTTAGTAGCTCGAAGGTATCTTCAAGAAGAAGGTAATGATTTTGATGTAATATTTGCACTCATAGCTCTTTTTAGAAGTTATTTGCTTTTTACTTGCCCATTCTTGTTTTAAGAAAATTTCAAGCTTTACTAAATGGATGCTAATTTTCTAAATGGTTTTATTCATATGGAAGTCTATCGGAGTTTAAAATTCTAGGCCAATTTTTTTTAAAAAAGGCTTTGTACGGTTGATAGACTTAGCTATTTTTGCTAAATGATTCTACAAGAGGTAAAGTTGATACTACTCTCTTTGTTTTTGAAAAAGGGCAAGATTGTTTACTTGTGCATATTTATGAGAATATTTTTGGTACTACTAATGAATATTTGTGCAAGATATTTTTTCCAAGTTGATGCAATGTGTACTTGAAATGAGCATGATGGGGAGCTCAATTTCTTGCTTGGACTTCAAATTATTCAATGCCAAGAAGATGGTTATATTGAACTCTTGAAGGAGTTAGGCATTGAAGAAAGAAGAAATATCTCAACCACTATGACTAAAGATTGACAAAGGTTGAGAAAGGCATGTCGGTCGACAAACAAATTCGAGGTATGTTTTCTTGTATTATTTCTATAGACTCGAAATTCCATATGCATTATGTCTATATGCTCGATTTCAAAAACTATCCCAACGAATCTCAATAAAGTGCCGTTAAAAAAGAAATTTTCAAATATTTGAAAGCGCACTTCTTCTTATGACTTGTTGTATCCAAAGCTTTAAAATGTTCTTATTTTTTCGGGATAACAAGTTTGGTATCTATTATACGGTTATTCGTATTCAAAATTTGGTTCGTCATAATCGAACTAAACATATTGAGATTCGATATATTTTTAAGGGATTGTGATTTTTAACAAAAACTTGAGATGTGTTTAATTAGTCTCAAGGATAACTCGCGGACTTTTTGATCGTTAACCACGAGTATTTTACCTCATTTCGAGCTTGATTATGACATAATGTATATTGAATGAGGTCTACGTTTGCATTTTGCACGTTTTAAAACTTAGGGGCGAAAAATCGGATTTTTGGATCAAATTTCGATTTTCAAAACAAAAAAAACCATTGGCCGATCGGGGCAAGGCCGACCGTCCGCCTGTCCGTCGACCGGCCGCCCATGCCCTGGACCGGTCGCTCGGATGATTTTTTGGCTAAAAATAGTTCTGTTTCCGGACTTCGCCATTTTGGCTTATTTTGTCCATTTTTCGTCCCTTCGCGAATTGCACACAAATTTCACTCAAAATTTGTTTTATTGCATACATTTTATATTTTGGGGATTATCTAGCTCGGTTATCATCATCATTGCTCGACTTTACCAATTGAATGGTAAGAATTTCACTATCGTTAGCTCAATCAATTGAACCTCGAGTTTGTGGCTTATATGTATTTTTCTTGATGCAATTCATATATATTTGTGATGAGCTTATTGATTGTTGATATGTTATATTGCATTTGGTGATGAAAACTTGGCTTGATTTCATTTACAAGGGCTATATATCTCTTTCAATTTTTACGCCCGCCAAGTGTTCGATAAAACGTTTCAATAAAAAATTCATCACCTACACGACTCTCTCGATTTCAAAAGTCTCATATATTTATAGAGATCATGTTTTCTGCAAATCAAATGATTTTTCATAAGCTTCTACAAGTCGTATGATTCGACTCTTCTATTTGGTTTAAAAGCTTCAATGTTCAAATGGCTCGATACATCGGTTTACTTGCGCACTTTGATAAGAATATATGATGTATTTATCGTGCTAACATTCTTTTTGATGATTCCAAAGGGGGAGAAACAGGTTATAAGCTCTTTAGCTCAAAGAAGCTAAGATAAGCTTAACGAAAAGAAGCTAAGCTATGGCTTCATAAAGCCATAAGTTGTGGATCATATTTAGTCCACTTGGTGTATTATGGTTATGTATGAATCATGGTCCATTGGTTGTAGTATGGACTTATATACGGTTCTAATGATGTATCTTTGACAGGGGGAGCTTTTAAGTTATTGATACTTAAGCTCAATATCGAAAAGCTAATATTTTAGCTTATGTTTAAGTTGCTTCTATATAACTCTTGTTGTGCATGTTGATAGGGGGAGCATTTGCTATATGTGTTTGAATATCTCTACTCCCATCCATGTGTTTTTATTGCATGGAATGTTGTCGCCACAACGGATAGTTCTCTTTAACCGGTAAAATTGTTTTGTTTTCAAAATCGACCTCATTAAAATTGTTTTGGTTTGTAATCATCAAAAAGGGGAGATTGTTTGATAAATGGTTTTATCATGATTTTGATGATTTTGTTTTATACCAAAACAATGGTTTTAAAGGTTGTCCAAATACTCCTAAATGATTTAAAATAGTTTTAATATTTTCCTGAGTATTTGCTCAAGTCTTTTTCGATTAATATTGGACAACACTTTCAAAGATTTTATGTCAACGGTTTTCACATTGAAACTATATTTCTAATGTTGTCTAAATACTCTCGATCGGTTTAAAATGTTTTTACTAAATTTTGGAGTATTTCTTAAGTTTTATTTTCGACTAAAATTGGACAACATTTACTCTCGTGGTCGACCTGGGCGCCTATAGGGCAACCCGTACCAAGATGTTTTTTGAAACAAAAATGAGACGGAAGAAATTTCAAGCGGTCGACCGATGCATCAAGGCGTCGACCGATCCGGTCGGCCGACCGATCGCCTGTGTCGGTCGACCTGCACTGCAAGTGTGCAAAATCTCCCGTTCTATTTTTGGAGAGGTCGACCGGCTAGGGGTGATGTCGACCGGTCCGAGCACCCCTCGACCGGCCGCCCGTGTAATTTTTCAAGACTATTTCAAACGTCCTTTTGTGCGACCGGCCGCTTTTTAGTTTGACAATAAAAATAAACCGTTGTCAAAAAGCAGACCATTCTTCCTTAAAATGTGGGATTGTTCTATAATCGATTTTTGTATCCTTATGAGACAACCATATTTATTTTAATCTCTTTGTCTTATTTGTAGACAAAAGAAAACATGGAGGAGCCCATGAAGGAGCCTATGTTGGAGGAGCCTTTGGAGGAGCCTTTGGAGGAGCCTATGTTGGAATTCAAATTTGAAGGCTCTCCTATAAATAGATGAAAGCTTGAGGGATCAAATACAAGACTTGATACAAACAACAAGAGATATCACAAGCACATAATCTTTGTTATTCATTTCAACATTCTTGTTGTAATAGCCTAAGTACTATCACTTTCACATCTTGAGGTCTAGGCTTTCATTCTTGATTACACTTGCACTTTTGAGTTGTAATATTTTTCAAAGTGTAATCTTGATTGTAATTCATCAACCAAACACAAGATATCCTTGTGAGTATTCTTGTGGTAAGAATACACTTGGGTGATCTAGGTGATAGGTGTTTCAAGAGTGTGGTGCTCTTGAGGTGTTGAAGAATTTGGTATTCTTCAAGATTGAAGATTGTGGTGATCTTCAAAGGTGCCGTTGAAGGAAGATTGTGGTAATCTTCAAAGGGAGATTGTGGTAATCTCCAAAGGTGGTGTTGGAGAGTTCGGTGCTCTTCAAGTCGGAAGATTGTGGTAATCTTCAAAGGGAGATTGTGGTAATCTCCAAAGGTGGTGTTGGAGAGTTCGGTGCTCTTCAAGTCGGAAGATTGTGGTGATCTTCAAAGGGAGATTGTGGTAATCTCCAAAGGTGGTGTTGGAGAGTTCGGTGCTCTTCAAGTCGGAAGATTGTGGTAATCTTCAAAGGGAGATTGTGGTAATCTCCAAAGGTGGTGTTGGAGAGTTCGGTGCTCTTCAAGTCGGAAGATTGTGGTGATCTTCAAAGGGAGATTGTGGTAATCTCCAAAGGTGGTGTTGAAGAAGAGTGTGGTGCTCTTCAAGGTGTTGTAAGTTGAATTTGTATTAATTTTGGTAATTAATAAAATTCTTTTTCTTTTCAAATCCATCCCTGGATATCTTTGGGGTGGTAGAGGATTAGGCCCTAGGTGGGTTGAACCTCTTTAAATCGACGTGTGTTGTTTACATTCCGCACCTTATTATTGTGTTTGAGCTTTCGATTGTTAAAAGAGGGCGAAATAGAAAAGATGGAGATAATCTATTCACCCCCCCTCTAGATTATCGTAGCCGCTTGGACTTACATCTATCTTTGTAAGTCTTGATTATACTTATCCTCCTTGTTGACCACATGCATGCCTACTCGTCGCCGAATTTGGAAGCGCGAGACCGCCTGCCGTAGCAACACGAGAAGAAAGTATTAGTACAGATCACGAGGAGGATACTAACGAAAGTAAAGATTTCGTCATGGCGGATGAACAAAGAACTATGTATGATTATGCCAAACCATCCATGGACGGCACGTCATCTAGCATCGTAAGGCCCATTTGTTGCCCGATAATTTTGAAATCAAACCGAATGTCATTCAAATGGTGCAACAATTTGTTCAATTTGACGGCCTACCAGGCGAAGATCCGAACAATCATATCGCAAATTTCCTTGAAATTTGTGATACCTTCAAAATAAATGGAGTCTCTCGACGATGCCATCCGTTGCGCCTATTCCCATTTACTCTTCTGGGGGCTAAACAATGGCTAAATACTTTGCCAAAGGAACAATCACAACATGGAGCATCATGGCCGAAAAGTTCCTTTTGAAATATTTTCCACCTACCAAAATTGCACGATTGAGGAATGAAATCTCTTCATTCACTCAAGAAGACGACGAGACCTTGTACGACACTTGGGAGAGATTCAAAGAATTGTGCGAAAATGCCCACATCATGGTCTTCCTATTTGGATGCAAGTCCAAACATTTTACAATGGGCTACTCTCGTCAACAAGGCAAATGATTGATCACGGTGGGGGAACTTTGAACAATAAAACACCGTGCGCCCAAGATCGATAGAGGAATGGCCATGAATGGCTATCAATGGCAATCCGTCATTTGGTAAACCTAACGAACAGCAATGGGCGTTTATAATGCGATGCAGTGGTTACACTAGCTGCACAAGTCGAAGCTTTGACCCAAAAGATCGACGATCTAGCAGCTCCTAAACCACCACCGCCGCATATTTTATCTTGTGAAACTTGCGGAGGATTGCATAATCATCAGGACTGCCCACACACAATACCTCACACTGAACAGGCTAATTACGTTGGGAATCAAGACAGAAATTACCCAAGTAATCCTTACAACAACACATACAATCCTGGGTGGCGACAACATCCTAATTTCGGTTGGGGAAACCAAGGCCAACCACAACCTAATCCCAATCCCGATCTACACACGTCTCCCTGGTTTCAAATGAAATCAAGGTAAACCTAACTTGGAAGATCTTATAACAAAGTTTGTGCAATCAACAGATACCCGATTCCAGGCGGTGGAAACATCCTTGAGAAATCAAGAGGCATCTATCCATAATCTGGAAAACCAAATAGGACAGATTGCAAAAATGATTTCCGAAAGGCCACAAGGAAGTTTGCCAGGTAACACCGAGCCAAACCCAAGGAGCACGTAAAGCAATCACCATCGCTTTTCCACATGATCATGATTATGCCAACGCCACCATACAAAAATATGTGGAGGGCGACAAACACGAAGAAAAGCCCATGAAAAAGGTGGTCGCCGAATACAAGCCCAAGATCCCTTACCGGAGTCTAACCGAAGAAGATAGAAGGGAGGACAAATTTGGTAAGTACCTTGAGTCATTCAAGCAACTACATACTAATATTCCATTTGTTCAACCTCTTTCAAAGCATGCTAAGGATCTAAATGACATCATTTCTAATGAAAATAAGCTTAACAAACTATCAAATGTGCAATTGAATGATAAATGTTCTTCCAATAATCTACCATAAAAATGTAATGATCCAGGAAGTTTTATTATCCCTTGTACAATTGATGGTTTACCTATTGATAGAGCACTAGCTGACTTAGGAGCTAGTATCAATGTGATGTGTTATGAAACATTCAAGCATATGGGATTAAGTGAACTGAAATCTACTAGGATGGACATACACTTAGCCGATAAATCGATTAAACATCCTAGAGGTATTATTAATGATGTGTTAGTCAAGATCGATAAATTCACATTCCCAGTTGATTTTGTTATTCTTGACATGCATGATGATATTGAGGCTCCTCTAATTCTTGGGCGTTCTTTTCTTGGCTACGGCAAAATCAATTATTGATGTGCATGAGGGAAAATTAACTTTGAGGGTGGGGGATGAACAAGTAATTTTTAAAATTCATGTTGATATTGAAAAGGATACTACTTGTTCTTTTGCCGATTCAATTTCGTTGCACGATGAGAAATCTAAAAATCTCTTGGAGAAAAGTGTTGTTCAAAGTCCATGTTGGAAGCTTATGCCCGAAAATGGGACCGGAGAGTTCAAAGAGCACATTTTGAAGCATAAAGTTGGAGGTAATACTACTAAATACCTAAGGGATTTTCATAAGTCCAAAGCTCCACCCGACTAATCTCCACATTTGGGTAAACGGTCCAGCTATACGACTTTAAAGAAGCGCTAACCGGGAGGCAACCTGGCATTTTGTGTGCATTTTCTCTTACTTAATTTTTTTTATTGCTTGGGGATTGAAAAAAAAATTAAAAAAAAAAAGAAAAAACACGGTCTGGCCGTGCTTAAAAAGACGGCCATGTTCGCTCACCCACCGCGAACACACCCGGGCCGTGTGTTCAAAATCCAAAGTTTTGTAGGAAAAATTCATCGAACACGCCCGTAGTGCTTTTCAAGCACTACCGTGTTTTTCAAAAAAAAAATTTAAAAAAAAAAAAAAAAAAATTTTGCCGAAAAAATCGTATCGAACACGTAAAAAGCACGGCCGTGTTTTAATTATTAAAAAAAACTCAAAAAAAAATTATATTTGATGATTTCACGGTATTCGAGTTGTGTATCCTTGATTAGGTATGAAGATACCGATGAAGATCCCGTACTAAACAACCCAATGGTCGCTCAATACCGATTTCACTCTTCTAGTAAGGTCGTATTTTTCTTTTCTACCTCTTTTATTTTCTTCTAGTGTGGTTGATTTTTTTTTTTTTTGAGTGTTTTGTTTGTGTTCATTCATCTCTTTCTTTCACATTGAGGACAATGTGAACCTTTAAAGTTGGAGGTGGGTGCAATTACATTCTTAGTTTGTGTGTGCTTGCTTTTATTTTTAGTTTGTCGAAAAGAGGTAATTTTTTTTAACAAATTGAGTGTTTGCTAGTCAATAACTTAGCCCAATTACACCAAAATTAACTTTTTGGTTTATGTTTTTAATGTGAAGCAATTGATTGTCTAGAATAGATTGATGTAGATGTGTGCTAAATTTTGACGAGATTTCCAACTCCATAATACTTGATTTGTTAAGGCATTTACGACAAAGCTTAGTGTTATGAACGTTTGAGAATTCATGATTTAGTGGTGGTTAACTAGTTGTTATACCAAGCTTGTGAAAAAAAAACAAATGAAAAAAAGAGAAAAAAAAAAAAGGGAATCCAATCGAGGTTATACTCCTCTATTTGTTGTTGCTTAGTAACTAGAGCATTCATGAGCCCCATGTTTGTCTTTTTACGTAAAACGGCGACACAAATATGAGTATGGGAAACCACCCTAGAGTGTTTGAACGAAAATTCAAAATATAAACCTAGTGGAAGAATGCCTCGAAAGGACCTACCAAAAAAAATCGAAAAGGAGAATGTATATTCCTTGAATTCTCATTCCAATAAAAGTTCAAGCTTGGTTATATGACTAGTAGGCTAACTACAATGATCTATTGAATTCTTGTATTTTCATGACATTATTGAATTGAAGTTATTCATAACTATCAATATTTGTGGAGTGATGATTTCAAGTTTGAATAATGCCCGTTGATGTTACGATCTTTCTTGACAATGATCGCGTTTTGCAAAATTGTGTTTTTACTTGAATGGTTAATTCGGGTTGAGAAGCTAAGAACTTGACTGCTTGTGTTCAATGTGTTGAAAAAAAAATCATTGTGTGTTGTAATTTATTGAACCATTCTTATTGATTTAATGTTTTGCTTGAGGACAAGCAAAGTTCAAAGTTGGAGGTGGTTTGATAAGGGTCTTTTTATGCATGTTTTATGTGTATATTTAAGTATGATTTGAGTTATTTTATTGTTAGTTTCATAAATTTTTGATTGTACATGACTCACATTACTCTGAGGTGCTTTTATTGGTGTAGATTGATGATTTTGAGCTGGTTTTGGTGAATTTTGGGCCATGGATTCATGTCAAAACATACCCGGGGGTTTCTAGATGCAAAAACACTCAAAATCCCAAGCTAAACGCGTCATTTCGGGGCCTTTTCAGTCAAACACGGGCAGGGTGTGTTTTTAAGCACGGCCGTGTTTTTTAAAAGTCAAAAAACGAGCAATTTTTCGACCCCGACGTACCAAACACGGCGTGTTCGGGAAAATCCGCGAACACGGCCCGGCGTGCTTTTAAATCCGGACGTTTTTCTTTGGCGGAAATTATGGAGACTTTCCTTTGTGCTTTTGACAACCTTTGAGCAACTTTTACACCTCATTTTGATGCACCAAGCTCTATTATTCCCTCAATTGTCATGTGGACACAATGATTCAACCAACTCAACAATGAATGTGCACACAATGATTCGACCAACTCAACAATGAATGTGCACACAATGATTCAACCAACAACCATGGAAGTGGAGCATTTGTTAGCATTATTGATGTGTTCTTTCATAAAGATGGTGCCTATAAAAGCCAAGAGTTTGAGTTGAAAAAATAGATATAATTTCATGTAATATTCATTGATAGAGAGATTCATTGTATATTCATTGTATATTCTAAGTTTCAAAGCAAAATACATTGAGAGGATAAAAGAGAGGTAGAGTTGGAAGTTGAAGAGCAATAGAGGAGAAGGGTTAGAGCTCAACATCATTGCAATCAACCAAAGAGGAAGTCTTGTATTGGTCTTGAATAAGAGCTAAGTACACCATGTTCATTTTATTCATATCTTCTTGTGTAGTATACTCTTTTGTCAAAGCCATGTGTAGCTAAATTTCTAGTGTTTGAATGTAATGAACTCTAGAATGAATTTGTGATTAAGGCTTGTATGTTTTTAATAAAATCTTCATGTTTTGTGTGATTCACTTATATTATGCTTTATTCATTCGAATTGGTATATGCGCAATATTGATTTGAAGTTTATTTTTCATCCGGGAAATCGAGAGATTCATGGTGAAATATAACCTATATAAGTGAAAAGAGTTGCATGCAATCCTAGATATAGGACGACATAAATCTTTTGGATTAGGGTCAAACCTAATATGAGAATTCACAAATCGTTATAATGTTGTCTTGGGGGTTTTAACTAGAAAGAGATTTCAGTTAATCAACTTGAGATTAGAAGTTATTCGCTCGATAGAGGTTTAACTTAAATCGAATTTCTACGGTCCATGAAACATGAGATTTTACTAAAAGATGTTGGTTTTTGCTTAAGGGATTATGGTTGTATTTTTATCTTGTTAAATCACAAAAACATTCTAGAGGGATTTACATTCAAACACATTTCTAGCTCTTGATTTCTTAATTCTACAATCTATTTTTATTTGATCTTTTGTAAGTTGCAATTATTTTAAAATTCTCTATTTTTCATTTTCATTAAACAAACAAAACTCTGAAAATTGCTAGATTAAATAACAAAAAGACGGTAATTATTAGTACTTACAATCCTCGTGGGAATGACACTCGGTACTCAATAATCTATACTACAAAACGATAGGTGCACTTGCCTATGGTTTTCTAGAGTAGCTTTTGAGCCATCATTAATATTACGCACATTTTAATTATATCATTATGTATATATTTCTGATATTTGTGTGTTAAGTACTACTTTACTCGGTCTAATGTAGATTAGTGTTTGGGATGTCAGCGCTTCCGACCCTTAGTTTGTTGATCACCTGAGAGTATGAGACGTGACTTTATTGAGGAGATGACTAGTGTGCGGCGTCTCATAGGGATGCCTCCACCAGAGACGTTTCCAGAGACAGTTGATCCGTTATAGGAACATGATCGGGCGCGCATCACACGGACGACCACTACTGCGCCACAAACACTTCACATACATGCGACAAATCTATCTGCATATGCGGCAAGTCCATCTGGATATGCGGTAGGTCCCTCCACTTCGCATCATACACCATATATGCCACATCTTGTGGATTATGTTCAGTTCATAACACCCCAGTTCACATCATTTACTGATCTGCTCAACATGGATGTGGGAATGACAGGTCCATCTGCATATGCACGTCCATGTTTTCAGCATTTGCCTGTATCATTCCCGGTGGATTTCGGAGAGTTATATGGATACGGATCGAGCCCGTCTACTTCCGACCAACATGATATTGATAATACTGAATATGGTCTTAAAGCGAGCATGCGAGAAAGACATCCTCCGGGATGTGGCACCGGTGGACATAGATATTAGGATTAACATTAGTCAAAATTATGTATTTAGTTAATTATTTTTGTTAAGACATTTTAATTTTGGATGTAAATTTATAATTAATGATTATATTTGGATTACCAAATAAATAAACTTAATTTTTCTTAAATTAAAAAATACAATTTAGAAAAAATTGTGGCTGACGCAGACAATGTATGTGCTAGCAATGTCATTAAAAAAATAAAAGGCAAAATTGCTTTTTTAGTCCTCTAAGTGGACGTAGTTGGAGATTTGGTCCTTTTTAATTTTCAATTTTAGATTTAGTCCTATAAATGAAAAAAGTTCAGAGATTTGGTCCTGTGACCTTCTACAGCAGGTAAAAGTTACCTGCTAGGGTGATGTGGAATTTTATATTCATAAAATGAATTATGTGGCACCCACTTGGCAATACAATTAACAAATCACAAATGATCAAATTGAAGAGCAAAAAGAAAAAGAAAAAGAAAGAATATCATCTTAGCATTGTAAATTAAAATAATTTTAAAAATATATATATTATATACATAAATAGAAAAAGTACATTTAAAATAAAAGATATTGGAAGAAATATATCCAGTTTTACATAATATCTGCAGAAATCCAACTTGAATTTTATGTAATATATTTAATATACTTCTCAATTTAAAAAACATAAAAAAATTAGAAAATTTGCTGGAAACTTTTAATAAAATTTAAAAGTAGTGTAATTAGAGAAACACGTTTAAAATTCAATAAAATTATAGGTTTTAGTTTAAATTGTTCTTGAATTTTGAAAATAAAGTTAATAAAAAATTATATTAGAAAATACATTTAATTCAATTATAGATAAATAAAAATAGTTTACAATATTAAATAATTGCATAAAATGAGTTTTTTTAACATATATCTAATTTTAACTTTCAAAAAAATACATCGTATATCATAAATTTACACAACAACAACAAAAAACTATATAATTATAATTCAATACATATTATACATTAAATTTACATATTAAACATCCAATTCCTATTTTCGATAAAGAAATAGAAAATTAGAGAAAAAAAGGGATATCTCCACCCTACCCGCTCTCGAGTCTCGTCGGTCGTCCCCCGACCCAACTACCCATATTCTTGTTCTTTGACATCAAAGACAATCATCTCATGGCGGAGCCACGCCGGCACGGAACCCAGATAAATGAGAAGGGTGGTAGGTGAAGAAGAAGGAGCGAGGGCGGCCAATCGACAATGGGTAATTGTTGATCGACGACGCAAAATTGGAAGAAAGATGATGACGCCAATCGACAATGCCCTAATTTGCTTAAGCTTGAATTTCTTTTCCATCTGAATATAATATGTAAAATAGCAATTTTATTAAATATATTTCTTCAAACATTTAATTTTAAATATTATGTGAAAAAAATTAAATCAAGTTTTTTTTATAGATTACATTATGTATTTTTATTTTATTTTAACCTAAACTGCTAGGTTGGATTTTTTTTTTTTTACTTTTCAATATGACCATTTGCTAAGTGTATGCCAAATAGGATGCCACATAATTTATTGGTATTGAAGTATTAAGTTTTATAAATATAAAATTCCATGTCATCCTAGCAGGTAACTTTTACCTGTTGTAGAAGGTCACATGACCAAATCTCTGTACTTTTTTCATTTATAGGACTGAATCCAAAATCTATATATATATAAAAGCAAGATAGTTTTCGAAAAATGAAAAATCCCGCCAAAATTCACTTACTAAAAATAGGAAGTAAAATGGTGTATTTAATTAATAATATTTGCAATATACTGCATTGATTACCTAAATTAGCAGGTTTTGATAAATAATTTGGTAGTATAAATGCATGCCTATAGCATTATAACTGATTTCTTGGGCACCGAGATTTTCATATAAAATTTAAAATTTTATTATTATATTATAGATCTGAAAGCAAAAATTCAGAGTCCATTTTTAGAATGTATAAAAAAACATAAAAAAAAAAATTGAAAACATTAATTGTGCTACTTTTCTGATTCCCAAGAAAGAAAATACAACAATGCTAATCAAAAATTATAAATGATACTCTGGGATATATCTTGATTAGTGGTGTCCAGCATGCCTTTGTCTTGGGCCTCAAAAATGGCATTCAAATATTTATTAGTTTATCATGCCCAACCTTGAAAATACAAAGCTATAGACACGGTTGTTACTTTATAATACCTTTTATTCTATTTTAAATATCTACATAAACTTTTCATGTTTTCGATGCAACATAATTAAAAGAAATTCAAATGTTGTTGAATGAAAAATGGTTCACAATCAATACAGATGCATTGGATAGCTGTAAACTCATTGAAAGTTGAAACATTTTATATAATTACAACTTGCATTGGGCAACTAAAAATTGTCCTGGAAGACATTCACGAGAGAAGCATAAATAGGTCGAGTCCATCATCCAAAAACCTCTCATATCCACCTGCAAAATCAAAGGTATGTCCTATATTCTATTTTTTCCTTTTTGCTTATATAATGAGTTCTATTTCATTTCTTCAATCCTATTGTTATTGTTTATCATGGATCAATAAAATATGCGACAATCAAGCACTAAATAATTTGATAAATTCCAGCTGATGTAAGATTAAATAAAAAACCATTGTTAGTGAAATATATATATATATTTTTTTGTAAAACTCTTGACTGAATTTTTCAGCTTTCTTATGGATGAATAAATGCAAACATTTTTGTTTGTTTCATTTTTTTGATATTGTCTTATGGTTTATTGACAATGGATATTTAATTGTTAAGAATTTGTTAGGCGTTTGAGTTACTTTTCAGTAAATTTTTAACTTTTAAGTTTTGTATTCTAATTTTATACCCATATCTTTTTATTTGCAGTATTTAAATTTTGATTGTGTTGTGAATTTAAGGATTATTGAGGCTTATCCGTCAATAATTTTTCACTATTAAAGGGATAAGAAACTGTGACGATGCTCAGGTATATTTTTCTTTTGTCTATTTATCATTAGTTATAATTTTATGATTCATTTGTCTAATTTTTTTTAATTATATGTAGGTCCATTTTTTTGAGGAAGACGTTTCATATCTGTTGAAGAAATGAAAGAAAACTAAAATGTGAAATTAATTTTTCTCCCATGCTAAGGAAGAGACATGGAGGCCTGATGTAATTAAACATAATGATTGGAATTTATTTTTTTGCTATGTTTTTTATGTTATATATTGATTGAGTTGTGAATTTAAGGATTATATATTTGGTTAGATTTTTTTATGGTGAATATATATTTTTACTGGGGTTGGATACTTGGATACCCATATCTGAAGCATGTATATTAATGAAGATAAACAATCCCCAATATAGGTGTTAAATTTTTTAAATAACTAAAATTCATTTTAGGTGACATAAATTGAATTCAAGGGTTTATAATTCATTTAATGCAAGAAAAAAGTCGAGGAATGAGCAGCACATTTCCGTACTCAATTGGGCTAACCCGATATATCATACAAATTATGTAACCAAACTATTGCTACTTTCTACTAAATGATTGTAAAGACAACACAAAGTTGCAAATCAAGAAATTGATGCAGTAGCAAATAAAAGTAGAAATATACCTAAATGGTAAAAACACTTTGCAAGTTCTTAGTCTTGATGGGTGCATTTAAAAATAACTGGAAATCAATGTCAAACTTTTTTCAGAAATAACAATAAAAAAATGAACATTGAAAAAGTTATTCATTTAAATCTTTTGTTTGGAACAAAAATCTGAAAGTTTTTAATTCGAAATATAAATATTTTAGGTCACATAAAACTTTTTCTAAGATTTTTTATGGATTTCATTTAAGAGAAATAACGAAAAAGAACGCATCGAATTTATAGTGGAAATAATATATGAATAATATATATATACCATAATAAATGGATTAGTAGATTTTAATCTTAAAACTAGTATTCCACCCGTGCGATGCACGGATTATATATTAATTTTTCGAAATGTTAATATTTTATTTATTTCAATTAAATACTATCAGAAAAAAACTATATGAGATAAAATACTATGAATTAATTACGATTAAACACAATGACATAAAAAAGGTAGTATATGGAAGAAAATATTTATAATGAAATAAAAAAAATTATTATAAGTTTTTAAAAAAATCTTCTTTAGATACAACATTGAATTGATTGTTGAACTTGAATGGTCACTATCACCACTACATATCAAAATTTAAGACTCTTAGTATTAGTAACTCTAGAAACAACTTATAATTGATCATGAATAAATTCTTTATTTATAAAAAAAGAGCTTTACATTCAACAAAAATTGACCGTAACTCTTATTTAATAAACATTGCATAAGATACTATTAACGGAAATTGTCTTTGTTGAAACTTGAATTGAAGTTTTGGATCATAGGGAGTTAATAACATTCTTGAAATAAGAACTTTGTGATCAAGATTGTCTCTATTAAGAATTTATCCTTCCAATAAGTGATTTCCGACTTTTATAATAATCAATCTGGTCTCATTATATAAACCAAGAAAATGATTTATGTTACATTGCAACATAATACGTAACATGAGTTTTGTAATACATGATATGATTAAAATTATTCAATTAAAATAATGATAAAAATAATATACCATTTGTGATATCTGACAAAAGAGAAATTGTTATCGAATGTAACATATTTTTCATAGAAGATTCCCCAATATCATGATCAAATAAACGACCTCCAAAATAATCATTCTCTGAAAAATAAGATGAATATGATAAAAAAAATTATATAATTTTAAAAAAATGTGAATATAAAATTAGATGTTTTCTATTCTTATTTTTAAACATAAAATTATAAAATTAAATTCCAAATTGTTGTTGGACCATGAACCATTCGTAATTGACAAACAAAAAGGCTTTTTATCTTCCTCAAATAAAAAAAAGGCTTTTTATGAACAAAAAAAAAGACAAAAAAAAAGTCTAAAACAGATTTGAGTATCACAAGGCCCAACATCAGTTTCTTACGAAAACAAAAAACAATTATTTATTTAAAACAAAAGTTAACCACCAACCTTAGATATTTATTCCTTCACGGCCGCTCAACAGTCAACAACTCAACATACACCAATTGTTTACACACACACACTAAAAAAAAAAAAACAAAACTCATACAACTTACAAACACACCATTTTACACGGCACACACAAATGGAAAAAATTCACACACAAATTCACATATACACAATAATTGTTTACATACACGCACGTACGAAATCAGTGAAACAAACACAAAAAAAAGAATTGAAATTTCTGGCTTGGTTGACCCATTTTTCTTACTTTTATTTTTAACAGAGGTATGTATTTTTTCTTGCTTTTTTTGTGTTTTTGAATACTTTCATGCCATCTTAATATAGTTTATTTATATTTTTGGATCGTTTTTAAAAAGTGTTTCTTTTAATTGAAAACACTTGTTCAGATTGATTATATGTAAGAGAAATAATCAATTTATTTTTGTTATGTTGGGATATATGATATTTTTAAAGACAATATAAGACATTTCAAACAATATATTTCTTGATATTAGTTTTTGTTTCAGATCCACTGAAATATAGAAAAGAAGTTGAGATCTAAACTTATTTGTTACAAATCTGATTTTCTCGCATCAAGATTTGATTTTTTTTTGTTAGGTATTTATATTATTTGTTTTCTATTTTTCATTTCAATATTTGAGTTCATTGTATATTTATTTATTTTTCGTATATTTGAGTTGTAAAATTATGAGTATTTTCGATCAGATCTGATTATATATGTGGGGGAAATATCCATTTTTCATGTTGAGAGATCTGATATTTTTAATGACAAAATCAGATCTTAGCTTGATGCCGTATATTTCTCCGTATAATTTTCTTTTCAGATACTGCGAAATATGGAAAACAAATTCAGATGTAAACTTATTTGTTACATATATGATTTTTTGTTGGGAATGATCTGAATTTTTTCGTCAAATATTGGTATTATTTCTTTTTTTTTATTTCAATGTAGAAATATTTTTAGTATAATTATTAATCTTTTTAAAGTTGTAGAAAATATGGAAGTTAATGACTATAGGTACAGTTAATATAATTTTGTTACTAAAGATCTCTTATTATTCATTAATTGAATTCTATAGTGAAACTGGAAGCATGCGAGTGTTATCAAACAAAACAATTTTTTTTATGATTCGTAGTTCATTTTTAGTTTTGTCAATGATTATAAATAAATGTAAATATTTATTGATGTTCGTACTCTTTTGAGTTTTGACAGAAACAATATGGCTTGATGTGGAATGATTTTGTTCTTATACCAAGTAATGCTTATGAACTGTAGATTATACTTCCAACCATATACTATCTACCTAAAAATTGCAAAAAAAAAAAAATAGTGCAGCAAAACAGATATATAAATCTGATATTGAATAGGATGTTTAAATTCCATTATAAAGATTTCTTATAAGCATGTTATATATGATATTGCAAAGTCATGTATTTGGAAATCTGCATTTGTAATTTTTTTAATATGATTATATATTAGTTTTTAATATAATTATTAATCATTTTAAAGCTGCAGAAAAGATGAAGTCATTATTGTACATGAATCATATACAAATAAGTATTTTTTATTTTATATCTCATAACTTTAGTTTTGTTAAGATTATATATTTTAAAATTTATGTGTTAACATTTATTTGACAGATATTATCGGAGACAACCAAAGAATATCAAGGAGATCAACAAGATTATCAAAGAGTATGTATATAATTTTATTATGATGGTTATTTGAATTTGAACATATAATCCATAAATGAGTATCTAATGTAAAATCAAATGGAAGATGCAAAAGTATATTTAATGATTTATATAAGCATGCCATATCTAATAAAGAGAAGTTTTTATTTTTATCTTTCATAGAAGTGGTCAATTTGTAACCTCTATTTGTAGATATGTCTAATTTCAGGCACACACAACAGTTAGATTTCTAAATTTGATTCCATTAAAAAAAAGATTTCAAAACTTGATTAATTTTGGTTCACATTTCCCATGACATTAAACTATAGACATGCCATTATTTGCAACTGTTAAGTTCAATAAAATTATTGTCATAGTCTACTTGATTGTAGTCTTAGGAAAAAAAGAGAAAATCTGAATATAAACATAATCAAACATACATGCAAAATAGAACAAAAGACAACATAAATTCCAAGAAATGTCTCAGATCAACAAACAAATTCTTCACATTCTTGTTTGTCGCTTGATCTCAACGGCAAGCATTTTTTCTTTTCCCTTAGATGAGAACTTATCCAATATTAAATGCCTTTTCAAACCCATTTCTTGAGTAACTGCATCTGAAAGGGACATGAACTTGGATTTTTTTATGGGAGTTGTAACCTATGACTTTAGATGAATTTATCTACACAAAATAGATTAAGTTAGGAGGAAATCTAAATTATAAAATTTAAAATCAGCAATAATCATACTAAAAATATAAACAAAATAACGCATCATCATTTCCATCAAAGTTTGCACTCTTCATCTTTGAAAACACGTCGGATTGCTGATTCTCGTTCTATAATCCATAATATTTTTGAACAACAGAAGTTATCTTATACTTTCCAATCATTATTTTGTATTTCATGATATTATTTACCACCATAAAATTTGTATGCATACAACATGATATCTTTCAATATTGATTTAAATTTGTCAAACCACCATAAAATTTGTACGCATACAACATGATATCTTTCAACATTCATTTAAATGTCAAACCACCATAAAATCTGTACGCATACAACATGATATCTTCCAATGTTGATTTAAATTTGTCAACTTGCCAGCGTTGGATTGTTGCCTAGACTATGGATCCCTACTAAGAAGATTAAAAACACAGTTTTTTTTTATTTTATCATTTTTGTTATATTTATTTGCAAGTGGTGTTATAAATAAATTTCAATTACATACCTCCATATCTTGAAATATATACTCCATACTCCTACCAAGTGAAGTTTCAGGGCCCACTCAACTTTGCTAGGGTTTATTTCGTTTGAATGGTGACGCCATTTGTTGAGAGTGCAAGTGATATCTTCAAGGCTGCTATGTAAAATCTGCCAATGTGGGTTATGTAACTTTTGGGGCTGAATTCTCTCAAAAAATAAAAAACTTTTGGGCCTGAATGGGTCTATTTATAATAGTATAGCTTAGTGGGTGTTTTTGTCTTCCAATGATTTCAATTAAAACTCAATTTATTGATTTACATTGTATGAAACAAATACTGTTTCTTTTATGCACGCTTTTCTCGATATCTGAATACCGCTTTTCTCGATATCTAAACACAAAATTCTTTCAGGGAAAGAACCGATTAATATGTCGTGCAACAAAAATTAGTGCAATGTATATTATTTTGAGTTTTGATGATCAATGGTGGAATTTAATGTTGTATTAAAAAAATAAAAAATAAAACTGTTTGTCAGTAAAAAAAAATTATATCCCATGCTGCTGACATATATAACCCATGTTGTAAACAAATTGAAGCATGTTACAAAATAAATGTGGTATATATTTCGTGTTTCAATAAACAATAAGGAATTACTCTAAATAAAAAAATGACCCATAAAGTTTTGTTGTAATTAAAATAAGGTAACACCAGTTGTGCAATGTACTGCTCAATTTTAAAACATGAAAAAGTAAGTAATTTGTCATTAAAAAAATGTATATGCACCATGCTGTAGACAAACCGAAATATTTTACAAAATAAGTATGGTATAGATTTCTATTTTCGATGCAAGAATTGATGTAAACAAAAAAATGCCAAGTAAAGATTAGCTGTCAATTAAAAAAAAGCAATAATTAATGCAACAAAATCGACTTTTGATGCAACAATGTATTATTCCATTTAAACATAAGAGAAAGTAAGCTATTTGTCATAAAAGAAATATACAACTCATAACAACCCAAAATATTTTACGAAAAAAGTAGAAATTTATATTATCGATGCAACAGTAACAAATTGAAGTAATAAAAAAATGCCAAATAAAGGTTACATGTCAATTAAAGAAAAGCAATAATTAATCCTGCAAATAAATGGGAACATCTTACCAAAAATAGCAACTAAGTTTTGGCGGGAAATTTCCCAATATAGTAACTAACCTGTTTTTATATATAATATAGATTCTAATTATTTGTTAAAAATCACTCTCTTTAAAAAAAATTAAAAATCACTCTTATTTATTACAATTTCATTTCACGTATCATGCCAAATTGTTTTTTCAAAGTTGTCCAATTACTCTCCCTAATAAATAAAGTACGAGAAGAAAAAAGAGAATTCGAGCATTATATTTTCAAAGAAGTGGACACAAATAGATAAAAAAAAAAAAGATCTTTAATAGTAAGAGAAATATGATCACAAAAATGTAAGGTAATATCAAACAATCGAAAAAGTATATTTCAACAAATAGTGAGTTTTTAATTTATTTGAACAAATTAATTTAAATGAAGATAAATGGCTTAGAGCATCTCCAGCATTCCTTGAAAATAGAGGAATCCGCCAAAGTTGAGGGAAAAATCATCTCCAACAATACTGCAAATCTCACGCTACAATCAAGGAGATGAATAGTGTGCCGCTACATCTAGCGGGCACTGTTCTACGCTAAACCCTTTTTTTTTCTTTTTGGTTTTTTTTTGACAGTTTTTGGTTTATTTATATAATTGTATTATATAATTTATGTAATTACTTATGTGGTATATGTTTTTTGTATATAAATCAATTCGTTAAAATAAGTTTATAATTAATTCCTAATTAGTATTACTTTTTGTAAGATAATATTTTATGAAATGTTAATTTTATGATCAAATTAATTTTATTTTTTTGTAAGGATTTATATAAATTTTCAAATTAATTAATTTTTAATGCAAATTATATTTAATAAAATCATCAATATAACAAAATATAAATATAAATATGCTATTTTATTAATTGATAAATATATAAATTTAATATAACAAAGAATAAAAAACTAACTAATAATGCAAATTGTATTTGTATTTAATTATATTAGAAAAACTAAATATTACACATTAATATATTAATATATATGCTAAATTATTAATTAATAAATATATTATTTTAATATAACAAAGAATAAAAATGGAATATTCAAATTTAGAGCGAAATATAGAGTTGACTGTAGGAGTTCAATCTTAAATTCCTCTAAAATTTCCTCCAAAATAGTGTAAACACACACAAAAATGTAGTCAATTGCTGGAGATGCTCTTACCCGATATGCAAACTAATCTATTTGTACATACGTCTGTCATTGTAGAAGCGATCGCTATAGAAAGACATACAAATGAAATTTTGTTTGCTTCCTACATATCCAAAGCATATATGGAAAACCAAAAGGATGGGTAGTTATGCACAATTCACAATTGAAATTTGGTTTGGTTTTTCATCCGACAACTTTTTGTTTGCTTCTTACAGATACAAAAGATATACAAATAAATAATGTTAAAAATCAGTTTATGGGTCTCTTTTTTCTTCAAAATAGATCCATAAAATAAAAATAAAAACACAAAATGAGAAGCTAATTAAAAAACTGAAACAAATATGTTTCCAAAAAAAAATTCTATCTGGAAATTTTAATTTTCTACCTAAAGATCTGAACAGGGATAATAAAATTAATATTTTTTTGGTCTATCTTTCAAATAAAATAATTAAAACACATCTATTATTCATTCAAAACAGACTATAAATCAAATAAAAACAAAAAGTAAATTAATATAGTAAATATAGATCTGATTTTCTTTCTTGAAAGTTCCTTAAGAAAAAACAAATAAAAAGCACAAAACACTTCAAACACGTCTTATATAAAAAAAACATAGATCTGGAAAAAAAATTGTTTGATACTTGCATATCAAAGCACGGATAAAAAATAAAAAAAAAACACAAAACTATAGAAGTATTTTGAATTGATCGGAAATATTAATATTTGTTGAAAAAAATACAAATCTAAAACATTTTGGTTCGCTTTCTACAATTCCAAAGCAAATATACAAAAACTACTGACAAATAAATGTTTTCTATTCGAACAGATTTCAAGTTTTGTTTTTGAGAGAGATGAGTTTGCGGTAGAAGAAATTAAGCAGAAGGTAGGTTTTTGAGTTTTGAAAGAGGAGATTTTGTGTAAGAAGAATAATCCAGAAATAGTAAATATGATTCTAGAAAGAAAGCATTATCAGCAAAACTCAATATCATTAAAATAAAAAAATTCAAAAAAAAACATTTTGTGTAATTAATATGTTTTATATCTCTAAAATCTTCAATTAATATGTTTTTTGTGTAATTAAATGTTTTTGGGTAGTAATCTTCATTTTCTTTGATTTTCAATCTATTTGTGTCTCTCTCAGAAAAACAAATTTCTATTTGTGTCATTTAATCACCAGTTTGTATAAAATGAATTTATAATGTTTTTACTGTAATGCATGGTTTTATAATTCAATTCCTCTTTTTTATCCTGCCTTTGTGATCTATTATTCTTTATTTAATTCAATATGTTTATTTTTACATTTTATTATTTATATAAATTTTAGTCATTTAAATCTATTAAAAAATAAAATTATTTTTATTAATATACACTCCGTGCATCGCACGGGTGGAATACTAGTTGAAAATTAAAAAGGACCAAATATCCAACTATGTCCACTTAGAGGATTAAAAAAACAATTTTGTCAAAATAAAACATAAAAAACACTGACTGACGCATAATCTATATGCGCCAACTTAATCAGCCCCCGAAAAAAAAATAGCTGGCATAGAAGGTGTATGTGCCACCTAGTATAAGCGCACAAGCCATATGCGCCAACAAGTAAAACATCAATAGGATTCATTTTCAACACATTCTAACAATTTCATTTCATATTTACAATATTTAAACAATTTGCCCCTATCGGTGAGTACATACGGATGGTGAAAGAACTGCCATTTTTTAAACTTTGTATACTTTTTCTATAAATATGTTTTTATCTTTTAAATTCTTCCAAAAAAATATTATATAATTTTTATCATAAATGATGAAAATTAATATAGTTATATATTGAAAACTATACACACACAAAAACAAGAAATATATATTATATAAATATGATTTGACAAGTGGACCCATTTTGAATCATGAGGCCGATAAACATAATGCAAAAATACCTATTGATTAATCAAATAAAATATGTTTATGTTGATTTACAGGGTGTTTGTACCCCTTTCGCTCTCTAACTTTTTTCTATCCCCATTCTCTCTAACTCTCCCCAAAAACCCCTAAGTTTCCCCTCCCTCTCCCTTTGCAACCGCCCCTTCCCCTCTCCCCTCCCCCTCCTCCCTCCTTCCTCCCTCCCTCCATGGTTTATTGGAGGGATCTCCAAATGGCGGTCCCTTGGCGTATGAAGGTGACCGAAATTTTTGGTCCAGGGACAGCGGGTCGGAGCTTCCACGAGTGTCTCGGAGCGGAGAAGACGATGGGTTGAGATTTGGGAGAGGAGAGGCAATTTTTTGCTTTTTTTTTCTCTAGTTTGTTAGTATATCCATTTGTTTTCTTATTTTGTTTGTGTTTTCTTTTCTCGGTTGATTTGCGAAACTCGTAGGCGGATCGGTTTTTTCGTTCTGCAAAGATGTAGTGGTTGCTCGTGCCCGATTTTAGTTTTTTTGGTGTGTTACAGTCTCCTTTAAGTAGTGTTGAAGTCTCCCGGCGTGGAGTGGATAGTTTTGGGGTGGGTAGTTTTTTTAGTCCATGTGAATTTGAATTGGTTTTACCAATTCCCGCAACTCTTAGTTAGTCTTGTCGGCTCTTAGCCCATTGGCTACGATTGTAGTTGTAATTTTAGTTTTTGAGTTGTTTTAATATAATTCTATCGTTCGAAAAAAAAATCAAATAAAATATAAAATAATCGCATAAAAATTTGCTCCAGTAAATATCAAATTAATATAACTGAATGCTAGTAATTTTGCAATATGTCGAAGGTAAACTCATATCTTTTGTTGATTTCACATTTTGGGCGTCAATCACCACAAGTTTAATTGGTTTTTTTTTTCTGGTTAGTTTTTCGTTTATTCTTTTTCTTTTTAATATATTATTTTTTCTATGTAAAATTAATTTAAACGAGATTAACAATTTTATCTAGGCAAATCTTAGATTTTTATCATCGATATCATTGTTGAATAGGGCCAGAAAATTATAAATAACTATCACCCTATATCGAAAAATAAATTCGATGAGACTATTTATCGCATTTTTTCCTAATACAGCCATATTTTTTTTCCTTTATGCTAAATTAACTTTACACGAGATTAACTATCTTATCTAGACGAATCTTAGATTATTTTTTCATTGTTGATATTTTTTTTGAATCGAGTCAACAATGCTACTTGGTC
The DNA here is from genome assembly GCA_016081115.2 of Rehmannia glutinosa. NCBI lineage: Eukaryota > Viridiplantae > Streptophyta > Magnoliopsida > Lamiales > Orobanchaceae > Rehmannia > Rehmannia glutinosa. The sequence goes on along the minus strand of JABTTQ020001052.1, from coordinate 70,371 downwards.
GACTTGTGGTGTACTCGAGCTAGTTGTTTGGCTTTGTGAGCAACAATCTTTTCTTTTTCTTTTTATTATTTTTGATTTATCAAAAAAATTGTTGAATCGAGTCGGAAAATTAAAGTTAACTGTTACATTGTATGTGAATTGTAGTGTACTTTCCACATAGTGATAATTTTTTTCCTTAAATTTTGTACTATTTTATTTAATATAAAACTAATTTTTTAATATAATCTGCATTAAAGAATAATAATAATAATAATAATAATAATAATAATAATAATAATAAAGATTAAAAAATCCATATTGGAAACTTACAGAAATGGACTGTGACAGTGTGTAAAGCAGCAAAGGCCCAAGCCCAAGAGAACATAATTTTGGATTTGAAATATCATTTTCATAATTTCATTCCGCAATCCGTTTAGCGCCTGTTTTCTATTCCAAAATCGAAAGAGCCATCTATTTAATCTCCACCGCCTATCCTACGCAAAATCAATGGTCGACAATCACGATCCGCGTCCACTCAAACCCACCAATAATATTCCACCCCTCTTTTCTATATAGACGCTCAACATCCTCCTTTCATTACTCATCACAATCAGCAAATTCGCTCAAAATTCTTCAAACCCCAACCCAAATTTCCTCTCTCTAGCGATGGCACCGAAGGCGGCGGCAGAGAAGAAACCGGCTGAGAAGAAGCCCGCGGCGGAGAAAACCCCTGCGGCTGAGAAAGCTCCGGCGGAGAAGAAGCCCAAGGCCGGCAAGAAGCTTCCCAAGGAAGGAGGCGCCGCCGCAGGGGACAAGAAGAAGAAGCGTGTGAAGAAGAGCGTTGAGACCTACAAGATCTACATCTTCAAGGTGCTGAAGCAAGTCCACCCTGACATCGGGATCTCGAGCAAGGCCATGGGGATCATGAACAGTTTCATCAACGATATATTCGAGAAATTGGCGCAGGAGGCTTCGCGGTTGGCGAGGTACAACAAGAAGCCGACCATCACTTCTCGGGAGATTCAGACTGCTGTCCGATTGGTGCTGCCCGGTGAGTTGGCGAAGCACGCTGTTTCTGAAGGGACCAAGGCTGTTACCAAGTTCACTAGCTCTTGAATGAAAAGACTTGTTAGGTTTTTTTTTTATTCTGTTTCTGTAGTTTTTCTTTTTTTCGAGTTAGTGTTTCAGGTGTGTTTAGTTTTATGTAAAGAATGAAAGCTTAATTTTCGATATATTGAAGTTTACGATTTTATTGATAATCTCTTTTTTTTTTTCTTCTCCCTAGTAATTTGGTAGATGAATGTGATAGATTTTGGGAGTTGGTAGTGAAGGTTTGGCTCACCCGATTATTTGATGTGATTGTTACAAAATTTGGGATTTATTGAGATTATCGAGAACAAGAAAAATAAATTGGTTTGCACAAAAATATAATAAGTTTCGATATATTGAAGGTGTTACAGACGCACCAGAATTGAACTGATAAGCACAAGAATCTGAACAAATAATGTTTAACTGGAAACGTAATTTCAGTTTATCGACTGTTTGTGAAGTTCACTGCCTAGTAAAGTGAAAATAGAAGTACTTGATTAGAGATCATAGAGATCAAAATGACAATGCATACCTTTCCTCCTCTCCAATTTAAGATTTGTGATGAAAAACGAATCAAGTTATAGAGGACTCAGCTGGAGCCTCCTCAATTAATGAAAGGTAATAAAATGTGGAAAAATATCTAAATTTGCTCAAGGTGGCTTTGTTCTTTTGTGTTCTTTATTCCTCGCGTGCTCTTGGTTTACCGATGCTTCAACAACTGCACCCTCACACATACTGTTTTTGCATGTTTTTGTGGGAGTTTCATGGTTTACGTCTCTTTTCCCTCTTGATTCATTGTTGTAATTCTCTTATGTTTTCATCAATGAAATTTACGATCGATTGGTAAAAAAAGACTATTCAAGGTGGTTTTAGTAAAACATTATGTTATTATTAACGAATAACGATGAAATCAGTAAACATCGTGTGCTAATGCGAAACATGGTCAATCAACCCATATAATACTGCAAAGTCCTTGAAACAATTAGCGTATAAAACTGCCGGTCCTTGAAAATATTACTTCAGATTCTTTCCTTCATAAACATAAATATTGTACTAAAAAAAAAGAAAAAAAATTAATCCTTCAAAATAATTAGAGTCGAATATTCATCATTTTAAGATTCTTGTGTTTCTCTCCGGGTTCATGGCACAGCCCAAATTGGATTGGTCCACAAAGAAAAAATTATTATATATTATGACTAAGCGGAAAAAATAATTGAGTTAAGGTAGTTCGGTGCACTGGCTATACCCTGGTTATCAAGTTATGAAATTCCAGATCCTCAGTAATTCTCAATCTTTTCTTTTAATTTTCAGCTCACTGTTCATCGGGTGCATGCAATTCCCGACCGTTGGTCGAGTGTTGTAGCATAGAGATTGATTCTTTAAACATTTGTTTTACTTGAAACTGAATTGGTGCTCCATCACAGGGAAACACCTTTTATCAACTCTATAAAGACTATAACGTAAGTTAATAAAAACATATGATATTTCCGTATCAAGCAAAATAAAGGTAAAATAGAAAATGGAAATAGAACAAGCCACATTGACCAACTTGGTCAATATTGAAAATGTTGGACAAATACCACAAAAGAAAAAAAAAAACAATGAACAATTAGGGAAGGGAGAAAATGTATCATTCTATAATATTTACAGCAACAGTACTTCACACAGAAGATAAAGGATCCTTCATCAGCTGTAATTATCAACTCCCGACAAGCTATGAGACACCGAAGAGAAGATGCATTAGAAATTTAGAACATATTTAATGGAGCCAAGATCGAAATGCAAATAACGAATTAATGAATGTCAGAATACCTATTCAAAAAAAATAAATACATGGTTTCAGATGAATCCTGTTCGATCAATTGCTGCTACAGAAAACCCAATCCTGCATATGTTGATCGATGGAAATTCGTCATATTTTTCCTTTAGTAATTCATACGAGTTGTAAATGATTCATACTGCAAACTACAGTCTTCTCACATATCAAGAATGGTAGAATAATGATTAGCTCAAGCAAAGCAAGTTAGAAGGGGCCAAAGAGAATTTTAAAACTTTAGTTCAGTACGACGCCAGATGACTTAGAGAAACTTAATCACAATATAAGGAAGAAATAAGCATGGCGAAGGAAGTTTGTTAATGCATCTTTGCCATGAAGTGTGGAAGCATGATTCTGGACTATGTTCCATTATCTGAGCTCCAATCAATTTTACATGAAAGCACTAAAAACAACAACAACAACAACAAACTATGTCTTAATCCCACTACGTGGGGTCGGCTATACAGATCATATCGCGCCATCGTTTATGGTCATAAGCCATATTTTTATCTATTTCTAGGTATAACATGTCTTGTTTAATAGCTTCTTTCCAAGTCTTTTTAGGCCTACCTCGGCCTCTTTTGATTTGTGTGAGTGATTCCCTATCTTGTAAACGTCGCACAAGTGCATCTAAAGGTCTCCTATAAACATGTCCAAACCATCTTAATCGTGCTTCTCTAATTTTATCATCTATTGGTGCTATTCCCACTTTATTTCTAATGTGTTCATTTCTTATTATATCTAATATAGTGTGTCCGCACATCCATCTTAACATTCTTATCTCTGCTACTCTCATTTTTTGTTCGTGTTCATATTTAGTCGCTCAACATTCTGCTCCATAAAACATTGCAGGCCTTATGGCCGTTTTATAAAATTTTTCTTTCAATTTTAATGGTATTTTACGGTCACAAAGGATAGAAGATGCACTCCTCCATTTATTCCAACCCGCCTAGATCCTATGTGTGACATCTTTATTGATTCATCCGTTCTCTTCAATTATAGATCCTAAGTATTTAAAACTCTTTGTTATACTGACTTCATGTCCATCAATTCTAACATTCGTCTCATTGTCCTGTTGTTTTTACTAGAGTAGCATTCCATGTATTCTGTTTTACCTCTACTTATAGTAAAACATTTAGCCATAATCCTCGTTTCCTGCAAAGTAGAATGTCTTGCGTCAATCTACAACTTCTTCCACAACCAACCCCTCTTCTTTCTATATGTTGTATGCATCTACAAGGTAAGCACATGTTGGACTTAATGCAAGTTTTTTTCTTTTTCCCCTTCAACAAATGTCCTCGCGGACTCTCGGATTTAGTTCTCTAATTTCCACATAACTATGTTATACCTAGTGGTAGAAACTTGCATATGATTTCAAAAAACATCTCCATGAATGTCATTGTATCGGAATAACCGTCGATACAATTCTATCTCACTCCTTGCACTGGGTCTGGGGTGGTTTAGGTTTTGTTTCATACTTGGTTTGCCGTTGAACATGACTTGCCATAGACAGGGAAATGAGATGTGGAAGTAGGGAGATGTCAATTTATTTTGATTTCATCAAGGGCATTTAGGTCTTTTATCATTATCATACTTATTTACCTCACATAATAAACATTTTAGGGGTAACAATTCGGGTTATCGAGTCATGCTAGTATTAAGTTTCAGGTCAATTTCGGATTATGTTTAAAATAAATAAAAAAATTAAAAAAATATAAGTTATTACGTAGTACAAATTGGTAACATCGTGTCAGATTTGTGTTAGTCGTGACCCGGCTCAGGTTTCTCTAAGTAGCTTCGGGGCGGGTTCGGGGCGGTTTATCGGATCGTGGCGAGGATTGACACCCCCAATATTTGAGCAATTTTTGTGTTAAAGCATCCTCCTTACGATCAACCCAAATGCACATTATATTTACTGATAATTTAGCGCCTATAACTTATCATATTTTTCATCAATCATGTGGTATTTTACCTAACAAAGTAAACAGGACCAAAAGTGATGCTAAACTGCACAACTAGCAAATATATTAAAAGTGGTTCAAAGCAAATCCATGGCTTGCACGAACCATCTGCATACAGAACAGATGCCAATAATTTCATTACCTAGCAAGTCCATCATCACTAGCTTGACAAATGACAACTGTATCTGAAACTAGATGCTGTAAAGGTGATCTACCAATACCAAGTTCACGTCATAGCTATTTTTCATCAAAGAAGTTGATGGTCATAAGTCATACCAAATCAAATAACTCCTCGAAAAATTATTAAGGCAATTCAGCTTCAAATGAAAGGACCTGAAGAGATGATCATCTTCCATAAACAAGCAATTGTCCACATTTTACTCCATAACAGATAGCTTCAAAACTATGGTATAAACCACCATTCCCTTTCTCTACAATTCAACAAATTTTTAGCAACTATTATTGGGAGAAAGTAGCAGATAGACTATGAGCCCTGGATAGTTCATTATGAGATGTACTTAGCATTTCGCCATATACTGTACCAATATGTTTTGCCATTCATTCAATGAACATAAATTTCACCAATATAAAACAGCAGGATTGTGTTTATTAGTGTAAGTGTTTTATCTCATTCAGCTGACATCAAATGTTCCATGACTGATGCCATTAATTATAACTTGAAGTTCTCACAGAGAAATAACTCAACACAGGGCAAATCTTGGTTTTTGCCTTGAGAAGAAATCCTCCCTCTTTCCCTCTAGTAGAATCAGAACTGAGTAGAGACTCCAATGGATTTCAGAAATTTATTTCTTTCCCAATAATCAAGATTGTTAACAAATATTATACTAAAATCACAAAACCAACATAACTGCAAAAATTAAGCATCACTTATGGAGCTATGACTCGCATATTGAACAGTAAATACAATTGATGTGGCACTTCAGTTATGTTTACACTGATTCAACCTTTCAATTGCATTAATGCGAAATTAAAAACATTATACTGCCAAATGGTTTGAACAAATATCTATTCTATAACCCCAAAAAAAAATATGGCTTCATAAATACAACTAACCTTTGAGTCCAAACATTGCATGAATGAGGAGCAAGACAGAGGATCCAAAGCAATATCCAACAGAATCATGCAGCGGCAACACTTCGCCCTTTTCTCCTTTCTTTTCTTGATTGCAAGCAAAAATGGTGCCACAACCAAAGGTAGAATACATGAGAAAGAAGTTACAATCAAACAGTATTTGCATTGAACAGTTGCCTTCAAGTAATAAAATTCTAAAAATTATGGAATAGGGTGTGAAATTTGCATGTCCAGACAATTAATGGAATAATTTTGTACAAGAAACCAGCCCTTAGAAAAATGCCAGTTCTTGTATATACTATGCTTTTTAGGAAGTCGTTGAAATGGGTGGAGCATAATTTTTTAGTGACTACAGCAGAGATGTATGAAATGCATCAAGAGCTTATGATGGAACTTGTCATTCATCATGTTGGACCCATGATTATATCTTTAATGGACTACCATACTTAAATGAACAACTCAACCCTTCTATAGAACAACGAAGACAAAAGAGAGCTTGAACAAACATTTGGCTGCTCCTCTCACCCACAAAACGTAAGAATAAACAGCATAACAAACCCACCTATCATATCCTCTCAACAATCAAGTAAGGCAGAAAGTGAATATTCATTCATAAACCGCATAACACCATACAAGCCCGTTTCTTTAATCAAAAGACACCTAATTTACATAACCCTATCAAACCCTAGATATAAAACTACAGAATGCCATAAAAAGTTAATTATAGAAACAAAAAGCAAAACCCTAACAATTTATATCCTTCACGAGCTAGTGAATTTGGTAACGGCCTTGGTACCCTCAGAAACAGCATGCTTCGCCAACTCCCCTGGAAGCACCAATCGGACAGCAGTCTGAATTTCCCGAGAAGTGATGGTCGGCTTCTTGTTGTACCTCGCCAACCGCGAAGACTCCTGCGCCAATTTCTCGAAGATGTCGTTGATGAAGCTGTTCATGATGCCCATGGCCTTGCTCGATATCCCAATGTCAGGGTGAACCTGCTTGAGCACCTTGAAGATGTAGATCTTGTAAGTCTCGACGCTCTTCTTCGTTCTCTTCTTCTTCTTGTCTCCAGCGGCGGCCCCTTCCTTTGGTAGTTTCTTCCCGGCCTTGGGCTTCTTCTCCGCCGGAGCTTTCTCTGCCGCCGGGGCTTTCTCCGCGGCGGGCTTCTTCTCTGCCGGCTTCTTCTCGGATGCCTTTGGTGCCATCTTTGTAGAGAGGGAATTCGAGGGTTGTAATTTGAAGAATTGTAATGATATTTCGATGCTTGCAATGAGGAATAAGGGGGTTAGGAACTCGTTATATAGGAAAAGAGGCCTGAGATATTATTGGTGGAGTGGTGTTGACACGGATCGAGAAAGGAAACCGTTGACTAGATGTCGAGATGGGCGGTGGAGATTAGTTAGATGGATCTTTTGATTTTGCGCTTCTGAATCTTTTCGAATGCTTTCAAATTTTCATTCTTTTGGCGCTAAGTGCTAAATGAAAACGAATTTCAAACTTTTGCACCAATTCTTCAAAACTTTTAATTACAATTAAAACTATGCAAAAACAACACGACAATTAATTATAGATAAAATGATCTATATATATATATACTTTATCATTTTGGGGAAACAAAACTATATGTATATACTAACATTAATATTGACTCTCCTCAATATCTCAATTTTATCACTAAAACTTTAGTTGATGATTTTGCGATGCATGGGAATTGATAAGTTTGGGGGGTTTGGTACGGTCTCACACATGAAAAGTACCCAATATGGGGGAGAACTCAAGCTCACCAAATGATGTTCCATTCTAAAACCAATTGGTAATAGGAAAAGTAGCTCACTTGACTTATAAAATTGATTTTCCCTTAATTATTCAATGTGTGATAACTTACAAGTGACATCTCAACACACCCTTCTCACTTGTGAATCTTTTGTCAATTTATTAATTAGCATCCCGTCAATTGAGTAATCATCACACAATATCCTCCATGCTCAATCACATCATGTGATGCGACCCACCTAAGGCCGAGCATGGGGCCGCTCTGGTACCATATTAAATTCGAACGGAATTGGTATGATCTCACACATTAAGCATATCAATATGGGAAAGAGACCAAGCCCACAAAACGAGGTTACATCCTAAAACTAATTGGTGCTAGGAGAAGTAACTCACTTGGCTTATAAACTGGATTATCTACCCTTAATTAATCAATGTGGGACAACTCACAATTAACACATCAGCATGTTAAATTCGGGGGGACTATGTACGGTCCCACACATGAAGTGTACTCAATATGGGGAAGAGAGATCAAGCTCACTTAGTCAATTTATTAATCATCATAACATGATCATTCATGCTCCATCACATCATGTAATGGCCCACCTTGGTCCGAGCATGGGCCTACTTTGATACCATGTTAAATCTGAGAGGACTTGGTATGGTCCCACACATGAAGCGTAACCAATATGGGGAAGAGAACTCAAGTCCACCAAGCGATATTATATTACAAAACCAATTGGTGATAGTATAACTAGCTCATTTGGCTTGTGAACAAGACTCTCTTCCTCTAATAAATCAATGTGGGACGACTCACAAGTGACATATCTCAACATGAACAACCACAAAGGGTGATTGGAATATAAGACTAAAACTATGTTGAAATTAAATGATTATGGAAAATGAATAATAATTTGGGTAAAACGATTGTTTATGCTTGATATTAACAAACTATAATATATGAAAGGAACAACCTTCTATTGCTTGATTCCAATATCACAATTACAAAATTAGAAACTAATAGTATAAATTGAAGTCAAGTATTTTTGTAAACAACATATCCTTTAGTGTAAATTATTTAGGGAAAATTACACATTCAATAATATCTATCTATATCTACATATATATACAATGATGTCTTTATAAATAATATCACAAAAGTTTTTCCGAACATTTGACAATACTATAAAGGTAAAAAAAATGTGTATAATAAAAAAAAATTGATTACAATTGAAATGACAGTATTTTGTGGTCAACTTTAATGTCCTTTAATTAAAATTATATAAATTATTAGCTTTTCTAAATTTGTGTGTGTATTACATTAATTATTATATTTGTTTTTTTTTCATTTTTAAAAAAATTTAAAAATTTATTATGATCCATTTTTTTACGTATAATATATCAAATTAATTATTTCTTTTTTGATCTTTAGTTTGACACACATATTGTATATATAAAAAAATATAAACAAAAATAACAATGTAAGATATATTTATTCAAAAAAACAAATTGGAATGACTTTAAAAACTTAAGCCATTTCTTCGTAAATATATAGACTTGTATTAAATCAATTAAATTTAACTAAAAAAACTTATTTGAATTCAAGGAAATATCTTAATATATATCCAAATATTATATGTATTACATATATCCATACATGGTATTATATATGTTTATGTAAAAGACAAATACATAGCCTTAAATGTATTTTTCATTATTCAGATGTATGCTATTTTTATTTAATTAATAAAAATATTAATTGTATTTTCGTTTATTGTATGATTCTCTTTTGAAATTATTACAATACAAGAAGATCTAACATAGAACTATTAGAAAAATACAAAAGTCACAGTACAAAATAATACCTCATAAATATATTTCCCGTTCATTGCATGAGATCACATTTGGTGTATATAATAAGTAGACCACTTATAAATCATAAGCAAAAAAAATTCCCGCCTAAACCATCATCCTAAAATAGTAAAATATAAGTGAAGTATGTAACGTCAATTTTGGTAATTAGTGAATTAATTATTATATATATATATATAATAACAATGTGTTATATAAAACTTAGTTTCTCAAATTAGTGTGTGTACTACATTACCTAATATATTTGTCTTTTTTGTTTTTTTAAATAATAATATTTTTTTTTCTTTGATTTTTTTTACGTATAATATATCAAAATAATTATCTTTTTATGATCTTCATTTTGACACCCATATTACATAAATAAAATAAAAAATAAACATAAAAATAAAAAAATATAAGATATATTTATTCAAAAAATTATTTCGTAATGAACTTTGAAAATTATGCATTTGGGTTATTAGACAAGTGGATGACAATGGGGTGGAGAATCTCTCATCCTCCCTCGGATCCACCTTGAATGTGGTAGGGATTCCCCAAACTTTCTCCCATTGGACGGGGATGAGAAATATTTTCTTCTCATTAATATTTTCTTCTCATTGGCGGGGCAGAGAGGGGGTGAGGATCATATTTCCCACTATGCGGGAACCGAGGCATGGACATATAATATATTACTATTATTATTCTTAATATTGTATAAATATGCCCATATTATATTATACACTAAAATGAAAAAACCTTAATTTGTTTCATTTTCTTTGTCTAACGAGTGTTTTATTAGTTTTTTTAATACAATTTACATGTTTTTTTAAAATATTTAAGATGATTCGAATGTAAGATATTAAATTTTCTTAAAATAAAATCAATTCGGGATGCGAGATATTTCTTGTGGGGGTGGTATGGAGAGCATTTTATGTTAGAATAAAGTTATTTTTTATTTGATGATTTCATATTTCACTTTATAAAAACCTAAACAATAATTTCAAACACTGTCAAATATCTATTTAGAGTGCTTTAAGTATTTTCATGATTTTAATCGGCCTCTAAGTTTTATAACGTGAATTTTATTTTTGTCACAATTTGGAGAACTATCTGCCTCGAGGTCGAACGATCTCTAAAGATAGCAATCAGTACTTGAAAGTTTTTCGAAAAATAGAAACTCCTTAATTGAGGGCAACCGGTACCTGTGTGTTCTTCATAGTTTTGAAAGACAAAGGACTTTTCTAATGGGACATCTACCACTCGGTATGGAGGGCGATCAGTCTTGTGTTTTGTTCAAAATTTGTTTTTCTTCTCTATGTTGACAACAACCGGCCTTTATCCACAACAACTGGTATCTATGGTACACCGACCGGTCACTATGGACATGACTGGTCTTTACGGACAACAACATTTGACAAATCTTGATCAAATGGTTTAAATTTTCGAATTTTATATATAGTGATTGGTTGTTATACATGTTTTATCAACAAATTGTATCCGTTGCATCAACACTCATATGATAAATCCACTTTAACATCTCTTAACCATTTTTGTAGATCTTTTGATCCATCTTTTGCAGATAAATTCAAACGAGGATGAGCTTTTACTGGGATTCAAATATTGAAACTATCCTATAAATAGATGAAAGCTTTGAAAGATCATCATAACACATACTACAATTCACAACAAGAAATCAAAGAGAACCTATCACTTGCATAAATCATGTTGTATTCTAAGACTGAATCGTTATTCGGTTAGGCTTAGATTGTTGATTACACTTACAAAAAAATGTTCAATCACTTGCACGTGCAATCTTGAGTCTTTAATCATTATCTAAAATAAGAACCACTTGTTAAATGTTCTTTTGGTAAAAACACACTTGGTTAATTATAATGTTGTTGTTGAAAAGTTTGGTCTTTAATTAAAAATCCACTCGGGAGATTGGTGGTGTGGATGTATGTCCTAGGTGGACTCAAGCATTATAAAGCACCATGTTTTGTTTTTGATTTTCCGCAATTTATTCTTCTCGAGTTATACTTCAAAAAAAAAAGGAAAAATTATGAAATTTGAAGAAAATCTATTCTCTCTCCCTAGATTTCGTGACCACTTGGACTAATATTTTATGCCCGTTTGTCTCACAAGAACGGTAGTAGGAATGGGATTCCCCACGATAGTGAAGACGGAGACGGATTCACTCCCCATCCCCGCCCCACTCTTTTAAAACATTTTCTAACATTTTGCACCTTAGAAACCCTTTATTTAGCCGCTTTAGAAAAAATCCTTTAAACAACTAAACACATCATAACTGTTGCTTAGAGTTGTCAAAGTGACCGGTGCCGGCCCATCGGCCCAAGAGGGGAAATCGGGCAGCCCCTACCGAAATTTTTCGGGCCACTATTTTGGGGAGCCCAACCCACCCGTTTTAAAAATACACTAAAATTGCTTCGGCCACCGGGTAGGGCAGCTCCCGAGTTTCGGACCTAACGGGTCGGCCCAAATAGGCCCGAATTCTTTCGGACATTCAAAATCATAGCCCAGCCCAATCCTATTCCCGGGCCGGTCGGCCCGGTCCATCGGGACGAGCCATTTTTGACAGCTCTACTGTTGCTCTCTATTTGCTTATTATAGTGGTCCATGGCTTCAAAAGTGTAGATCTTTATCATTTAAACTTTTATTCTACATATTTACAAACTTTTAATATATAGTTTTTATTTTCCGAGGAACCTTTTTACTTTTGGGTATACATCTACTATTATTTAAGTTGCATTTGAAGTGTAGTGGCAAACAAGTAGGGTGTCAGCGGGGCGAGGCGGGGGCGGGGGAGCAATCCTGATCCCCGTCCTCGCGACCGCGGGGAATCCCCGTCCCCATCCCCGCGAGACAAACGGGGAAAAAACTCCCCCCATCCCCGTCCCCGCGGGATTTCCGCCCCGCTTTTATTATTATTTTTTTTTTTGTAAAAAACTGATTTTTTTAAAAAAAAATGATTTTTTAATATTTAAAAAATATGTAAATTATATAAAAAGACTAATAAAGCAATCATTATATAAAATAAATTGAAGATTTTTTTATTTATATATTTAATGTGGATATATTTATAGTATATTATATATATTTAATATAATATATTATATATTTAACATCGGTTCCAAGTGGCGAATATGATCCCCGTCCCCGCCAACGGGGAGAAAAAAATCCCCGTCCCCATTCCCATGGGGGGAATTTTCGGGGATTCCCCGCCCCATTCGGGACGATTCCCTGTGGGGAATGGGGAATCCCCGCCCCACTAACATCTCTACAAACAAGGAACATATGAAGTACCAATTTCAATGGAACAAATCAAATAGCTACTTCGAAGTCCATTTAGATAAATGAATTTGAAGTTAAACATTTCAAATTCATAATATCAATTATATTGAGTTTTTTTGGGTAATATAAATGTATTGTTTTGTTCTAGAATCTATACACTATTTTTAAAATCTATATATATATATATATAAACAAGATAGTATGCCAAATTTAGAAAAATCCCACCAAAACTTGTGTTACCAATTATGGAAAGTTTAGATTTTGTTTGGAAATATATTTTCATTTATTAAAGTTGAACAAAGTGTAATGAATGGCGTGACTAAAGGCAGCCTTGGAAAGGCGAAAAGAACCGACATCATTGTTTGTCTTGAGCATTGTAATTGAAAAAAAGTTAATTTTTGCAATTTTTTTATAATTTTCTGACAATTGCCTTTATTGGGCTCCGAAACGTTGCATTCAAAAATTTAAAATCGGTAGATTGTCTATTTTGAAAACCAGAGAAAGTAAAGCAGGTTTATTGTCTTTCTTGGAGACCGAAAAAGTTGCCAGGTTGGTTTTCACACTACATTAGTTTCTAAATAACTCCAATTAAATATACATGACTTGGAAAGCTAAAATTATTTTCAAGTTTTCAAACTCCCTTATAAATAGGCTGCATCTCATTCAAAAACACACTATTTCCTGCAACTATACAAACAAAAAAGTTATAGGCACTAATAATGCGATTTGTTCATGTTTGCAGTGTACCTGCAATCTGCACATGGCGATAACTCAAAATCGTTAGACAAGAATCCAATGTTTTATCGAAGTTAAATGGAACAAAACGTCTAATACAGTCATGAGGTATGGCTTATGAATTTTTATTTGATACGCAACTATATTTTTTGGTGTTGAATTTTTTCTTTTATGTGCAGTTTTATCCATTTCCAAATGAGGTTTTAGTTGAAGAACTCAAACAATCCAGTTATTTTCAGAAAAATTGAGCAAAATTCAATTAAATGACGAGTTCTGAAATATTACAGAGGACAAGTGAAGATTTTAGGCACGGAAAGGAAAGGAACAATTTCCTTTGTTATTTAGACTACTTAAATGTTTTATTTTAGAATGCAATTTTCATGACAAAAAGATAAGAATGTTTTTATATTCTTTCTGCATATATAATGGACTACGATTTGTATTTTCAACAAATTGAAAAATTGACACATTCTATACCAAAGTCATTAGTCATTTGTATACAAATAAGTTTTTTTTGTAGAAGACAACATGATGAAGTACAAGTAAATAACAGGAAAATATAAAATAGCTCCAACGCACATAGAGGTATATTCGTTGTAGAACAATTGTAGATCTGAAGTTTTATGTTATGGAAAAGACCTATTAGTTAAAGATCTGCAGTTTTTCACTATGAAAGTCAAGTATGAGTAGATCTTTTATAAAGAAAAAAGTTATTTTGGACGATTTTTTTTGGCTCGGGAAAACATCAAATGAGATACATATATAAAAAAAATAAAATTGAATCATTATTGAAAAAATGATACATCTATTGAAAAAAAACTGACATGTGTTTATTTTTTGATCAGAAGGTAAACAAAAAATGGCTTTCTGATTCCGATCTATTGAAATCATGAAAATACAAGGAAAAAAAGACTTTGATTGAAAACTAAGCACATGTGAAAATACCATCTTTAACAAATTTCTAACTTTAGTTTATATATTAGTTTTGTAATAAATAAATCAACTAACCTGATTTGGTTGATGTGATTTCCAGAATGATAGCATCCTTGAGCGTAGGACAAGAAAAGAACCAGGAAATATGGCAAATTTGTAGTATCATCTTCAGTCACAAAAAGACCATTTACAAGAGCCAAAGTAAAACAATGGCATTTGTGTATTCCTGCATTTGTCTGTAATGTTTCAAAGAATCAGAATACAAGAAAATATATTATTTGCTGAAGGAATGTATAATATTTTGATTGATCAGTATTAAACCTTATTTTCTCAACTAATTGTTTAGGTATATATTTTTTATAATCAATTCTCTAGCATCATCATAATCATGCTTTCTCATTTTCTATATTGTAAGTAGGATAATGCTAAACAGATAAACAAGTAAAAACAAATATTGAACCTTCCAAATGTATTATTTGAAGGTCTTTGAATGTGCTGTCTGAAAAACAAGACAATATCGTGGCTATGATAAAGAGATAGTAGATTTTTGTGTTATTACCTTATCCTTCCCAAAGATAGTAGATTTTTGTGTTATAAACAAAAAAAAAAATGAAATGATACAATAAATCGGAAAATAAAAGGAAATGAAAAAATGCTTGGCCACATAATCATACGGTAAAACCGAGTAAAAAGACGAAACTGCATACCTATAACAGATTTTGTAAAAATAAATATGGTTTCAGAAATTCTCGAAGTAGAAAAATGCACTGTTGAACAGAAATGGAGAGTAGGGTTTCTCAAAATAATGAATATTCAAAGAAAATTTTGTGCACTTGCGAGAGGAAGAGCAGGGTCGTGATTTTTGTAGAGGGGAAATGGAGATTCTCATCTTCAAGTTGGGGAAAACTTTGTGAGAAATGGAGATAAGGGTTTCTCAGAGGTGAGAGAAATGGAGAAATACAGGTTGGTAAGCAAAATGAGAAAGGAAATCGTCAAGCCAAAGTCCTTTGCCAAAATGACCGATCCGATTTATTCTTAGGGTATTCCAATTAGTATCTAGAGTGTTCTAAAATACATGTGTCAGCATATGGGCTATTCTAATCATGTAAATTAGTGTTGCAATTTTATTGGGCTTTTTAGGTGGAATCTCATTCCTTAAAAAGTTTGGGCTTATTACACTTTAATTGTGGGCTTAAGTTTTAGTGGGTTCTCATTTTCATCTTTTGAAATTTAAATTAACATTAACATTACATTAAATTAAATTTAAAACTAATCGAAAATTCTTTTAAATTATATAAATAATATATAAATACATATAATTATACTACTGTTAATATAAGTGTGACATGATAATTTTAAAATTGAATTTTAATTTATGTTATAAATTTCTTCGAAGATAGTTTCATTTGATCGTTTCATATGTTATGACGATAAATAAGAGTCAAGGACAATCTATTTCTAACGTCAGGTTGTACTTAAAGAATCCGATTTTTAGTCATGGCCGACATCTTGCAGTTTCGCGAGTTACTAATCGAAAGTGTTTGAAAATATTAGTTTGCGGCAGTGATGTATCTAAAAACAAACAGACATATAATATTGTGTACAAAAAAGTATTTCAAAATGTGTAATTGTTGGTGCGCTAATGTTATTTGATTGTTTACGTTTTATATTGTATATCTTTATATATAGATTATATTACATAATAATTCAATATCTGATAAAGTTTTTCTATTATTTGCAATAATTAAATGATGAATGATCGAAATATAATCGATTGATTAACTATGAATATAAATAGTAAAGCAACAAAATTATGGAACTTATTAATGGATAAAAAAATACATAATACATCTAAGAAACTCTCATATATGTAATTTTTATTTTTTGTTTCAAAAAATGAAAACTAATACATATTAGAAACCTTATACATCTTATGTAAACAATACAGATCTGGAGGTTTTTTGAGATTTTTTTTTACCAATTTGAATAATATAAAAGATTCTTTCACCGATTTGAATTTTTTTTTTTTTGAAATTTTTGATTTTGAAAAACCCAAAATAAGCATCAATAAAAGATTACCATACGAAAATAATTGAAAAAACAGGAAATTTTGATAGAAATTTGTCCGTGTCTCAATGTAATAAAAATTGAATCTTTAAATTAACTGAATATTTTTTTTGTAGTAGCTTTAATGTTTTTAAGTTCTTACGTCATAATTATTACCGAAAGATTCAGTTAAACTGCTTTCATTGAATTTAAAGCTTTTTTGAATTCATATTATTATGTTTAACTATTTTTTGGTGAGAAACACCTCAATACAAAAGTAGGAAATAATCATTCTCCAGAAAATATAAATTTTTGATTAATTATTTCAGAATATAATACAAAATAAAGAGTTTTTCTTGGATCTAATTTTTTATTTTTTTTACTGAAGTTTTTCATTGATTAATTGTTTCGAAATAGAACACAAAATCAAAATTAAATTTTACAATCATTGATACTAATCTTTTAATTATTTATCGACAAATCTCCTTATGAATAGTTGTTTATACAATAACACAAGCAAACAATTGTTTATGTATGTAGTTATCTTTTATTTTTTTTTATTGAAGTAAAAAAAAACAACAATTACTAAAAAATAAAATTATTTTTTTTCTTAATATACAGTCCGTGCATCGCACGGGAGGATTACTAGTTAACATAATATTATCTTACATAAATTTTACGAAAATTACATGAAATCCTAAACGCGAGTTCTTATTTGGACCAAGTCGATTCAGTTAAAAGCCCACATATTTTATGGGCTGGGCTTGAGCAAACAAACTAAGATTTATAATTAAAGAGGCCCGTAAACGCACAGTATCCCATCAAACCATGCACCAAAATCACATCAGTTCTTCAACTTCGATTTCTCTCTCTAGATTTCAAATGCTCTGACCATATATTGCTATATTATCTCTCTACTTATACATAGCTATATTAATATACATAAATACATAGATAATTATACAGAAAAATCATGTCAATGGAGGAAAATAAATCTGCATACAGTGCGGCGTCGCCTGAGGTTCAGCAGAATCAATCGCCGCCTCGCGAATCATCTCCTCCTCCAGGTTTTCCTTCTCTATACGTATTTATATTTGTTATTGTATTTACATGCATTTATATGGTTTTAGTTAGGTTTTTGTATTTTTTTTTGAAGATCTGTGGTGCAGGATCTGTTTTATTGGATGTCATGTTAAATTTATGTTTTCATTAGCTCCTTTATTGCTGAATAGCGTGAAATTGTTGTGCGAACATGTTTAATAACTCATTGTGCTTTTGACGCTGTAATCAGCTGAGGCCGAAACCTAAAAATCCACATTGCTAGTTGTTTTATGAAATTTTTGATGGTTAGAGACGTGTTTAACTCATTTTCTTCTTTAACTCTTTTTTTCTTTTTTTTTGGTTTTTTGTGAGTATTAATGTTGTTCATATTTGACATGCCATGCTGAAATTGAGTTGTAATTTACTGCAGTTTCTTGATTTTTTATTTTTTTTTGAGATGGACTTGTCTGTAGCATTCTTAATTTCGAAGGCGTACTTGTAAAGATGTTTAATCTTAATTGTTGTCGGTTTTTTGCCGCAACTCATGATCTCACGCCGTCCCTGGACTATAGGTTTTTTGCCCTCCCTAGAACTCGAACCCCGTGCCTCCAGGTTAAGTAGGGGTTCATTGCAAGTCCTGGTACCACTAGGCCAATGATGCTCTTTCTGAAATTGAATGCTCCTATTTGCTCTTTCGGATGTCCATGGATAATTGGTTGTCTTTAAGATGGGAATCTTTGTACGAAAAGCGTGCTTCAAAATGATGGGACTTCTCTAATTCTTGACAACCACATTTAATGAAAAAATGCAGATATGCACCAATAACTTTTGACATTTTAGATCTCATTTGAAACTCTATTTCAATTAATAATGGGATGTAGGGGGAAAACTTTTTAATCATCCGAAATATTTCCACATTTTTGGATGAGTTTTTCTACATTATTTTGATTTATGAAAAGTTTCACTATTAGTATTTTATGAAAGAACTTTTGTACTTGAAGTGCGTCGTTTATGCTATCTAATTTGAGTTGATTGTTAATGATTTCTAACAAACCCTCCTTATAGTCACTTTGTTTTACACTTTACAAATATTCATTTTCAGTCACTATACAAGTGTGCGTCTTTGCTGCTTTAAAACTTATACAGTTTGCCATCGGTGCTTAAGTTTTCAATTCTTTCAGGGTTTTGACTCTATTATAGTCTGACGAAGAGAATCTTATATTGCCTTTTTATATTACGGGTTTTAGAGGTGTTAATTCTGCTATTTTGCCCAATGTAATTTGGATGGTGAGCGATATCCGAAGAACATGTTGTAATTGTTAATTCTAGAACAGTCTGTGTAGTGCGAATGAAAATATAATATTCATTGTAAGCGCATTCAGATTTACTTGCAGTTAACCACAACGTATGCATTATAATTGAATTATGATAAGTGTAGAATAGGGGGTCACATGCAACAGATGAGAGGGAAAATGAAAAAGATCTAAAGGAGAATTATAATTTCAATTACCATCTGTTAGTCATCTTATTAGTGGTTCTTTGCATAATACCATATCCATCCTATCAGTACAAAGATGCAGACCTTTTTGTTGGGGAAAGCCATACCGTTAAAACTTATGTTTCAATCCATAGAGTCATAATTAGCAGTTCCTGCTATTCTTTGATATAGTGCAGATGATCTCAATTTGCTCGTCAAATATATCACCTCCTTTGTTTGCTTGAGTGGCTAGTATTCTTATCTTGTAAGGTCAGTTTTTTTTTTCCCCAAAAGAAACCATGTTCGTATTGCTTATAATTTCAATTTGTTATCATTAATCGAAGTCTTGTTATTGGAACTGTGAGTTACATATAGAAAATCAAAGAACTTCTCGTCTTAGGTTGGGATAATTTAGCTGTATGCTAAGGCATTTTCGATTGAACCTTCTTAAACTCAACAGAACTTTATTCCTGGAGGAATGAAAGCCTGCCAATTCTCTATGTGGAACTGAATATAACTATTAGAGAAAAAAAATGCCAACACCCTTCATGTTTAAGTTCTTAGAAATGTATGTAAACATCTGTATTCAGAAATATTACGTAATCCTAGTTCTTAGTATAAGAAGTCAGATTTCCGGAGATAGACTACTTTAGTATACTACACTACTCTGATGTTGGAAATTTAATTAGCATGTCAAGGTTCTTGCTGCAGTCAATCTGGGCAGGATTAGTTTATGCTTCCTGGCTTCCATGCATTACATATCTTGCCCTCTATGTTCTCATAGTCATCTTCTCTATCATTCTCACTGTTGTGTATGGTCATTTGTCAATTACCACGCTCAAATATTTGACATCAATCTGGGGTGAGAAGATCTAGTCTCCTATACAGGGTTATTGCACTATCTTATGATTTTACGTACTTTTTATTTAAAAAACATTTCGATGACAACATTTCTGGTACCTCCTAAACGTGAAACCAAGTATCTTGGATGTAATCTCTTAAATAGTCTATACTTTTCACGGTTATCCAATATAGCAACTTGGTGGGGGTAATAACGCATAACATTTAATTTTTGCATCACATTTATGGTTTATGAATTGAATGTTACACATGTGGTCACACATCATAACTGCTTGCCCCTTTGGTATTTTTATTTGGATATGGAGTTCTGGATTACATTACATGTGAGTTATAAATGCATTTTAATATATGGGTATCTAAATTTGCATGATTTATAGCGCAGTGCATTGTGTTTATCAACTAATAAAAAGTTAACAACTACAAATGATACTAGTGCTTCTCTAATGGAAGCTCCTTGGTACATATGATCTTGATTTTCATTGTAGACTGGAGCTAACTACACCTGCTATTTCTTCTCTGCGTCTTTTCGAAAGATGATATGCAAAGATTGCTCAAAAATGGCAATGAAATATGTTTATCTATACTCTCCATTTTATGGTTGCATGCTTATTTATTCTCTGATCTATGCTCCTAATGACTTTTTTATTTTGATTTGTTAAATTTCTCTTTGTTGTTGTTTTTGGGCAGACAATGAAGAGAAGGTCACTCATCTTAGATTCCTTCTTTCAAATGCTGAAGCTGGTTCTGTAATAGGAAAAGGTGGTTCAACCATCAATGATATTCAGTCACAATCCGAGCCCGCATCCAGTTGTCACGCAATTTTGAGTATTTTCCTGGCACGTCTGATAGAATTATCATGGTCTCTGGAACAGTTGATGACATATTAAAGGCAGTTGATCTCATTCTCTCTAAACTGCTGGATGAGGTAAGAAGAGTGTTTAAACATCTTTGAGATGAGTATTTGAATTCGTTATTAAAGAGGTCTGTCTTCTGCTTGGGTTAGTTTTATGTCCAGGATGGCGGTGAAACTGTTCCTGAATCAAAAATTAGACTGGTTGTCCCCAATAGCTCTTGTGGTGGATTAATTGGGAAGGGTGGATCCATCATAAGGTTAGCCTGCATATTCTCGTCTGTTTTAAGATGTCTTTATTGATGTTAAGTAAGAACTGAATCAATGAGAATCCGATTATTTACATTAATTTTATTGAACGCGTGGCCTAAAATTATCAGTTTGCATATATTACCTTCTTGTCATGCTCAACAGATTGTGGTGACTTCTCCGGCACATTTAATCTTAAAGGTGTTCTGATGCTAGATTATTAAGTTGCAGGAAAACATATCATTCTTAACTTTATTCCCAGTAAATGGTTGGCTATTGCTTAAATTGCTCCTAAGTTTCTTATTTGAAATGCTCTTGTAACTATTGTCTCTCTATGTGCAATTGTGTCTTCAAAATAATGAAACTGTAGATAGCTGCTTTGCTTTGTATTTCATCTTCTTGTTTCAAAAGAGTTCTTAGTGTTCCCTGTGCTTGATTGGGATGTTCAAATGGTCAATTTACCTATTTGAATTCTTAGACAAGAAGCATTAATGCTCCCTTTGGATTACGGAAATGAGAAAATAAAGTCAGTGCAAGAACAAGGAAACTAAGATCATTGAAAATTGAAATTTTAACTCATTGGGCAGTCCAAGAAACATGGGATGAGATAATGATTTTAAAGACCACTGCAAAAACACAAATTTCAAGAATTGGACATATATAAAAATACACACAGAAACACATACACATACACACAAGATCTCAATCTCCTTGTACCCTGAGGATTACCTGAGTTTCATCGGAAATCCATAGGTTTAACAATATTCTATCTTGCCTATCCGACCAGCGGAAGCTCCTAGAAATTTGTTGAAAACTTCTGAAATGGGAAAAATGCCAGAAAAAACAAAACAAAAAAAATATTCTATCCTAAAATTTTCCTAGTTGCCAGATAAAAGCTTGATAGTTAGATATACTGGAATGACATAAATCTCTTTGAATCTCAGTTGTTGGATGAAGGGGCTAGAGTACTGACAGAGTTAATCACTTAATTGCATGCAACATTATTTGGTGAAAACTTGGAAGACTGGACATAAAGAAAAAAAAAAATGCTCTGCTGAAGAGAAATTGTAGAGAGGAAAAGTGGACCCTAAAAGGGTTTGCTGAGGTGTGCCGAAAAGAAGTTGGAGGTATCCTGGTGTGGATGCTTGATTGAGGATTAAGATAGGCAGGATGATAGTCAGACGAATTTTTAAGTATTACTGTGATATGAAATCATAATTGGTTTTTGATAGATGCCCAATCACCCCCATTTCATTCTTTTGTAGACTTGATGAATGGCACATGATGTGCATGGCCCTACATTGTGTACTGTTTTTTCGAAACTATATCATGTGGGGTTGGCTTGGTGCCATATCCTAGGACTTCATTATAATTAAAAGACCAAATTGGCCTTAATGTTACTCTTATCCTATGTTTCATTATTTTAGTGTGACCCTTCTTCCCAACTAAACTTTTTCCCAATTAAGCCTATGGACGAGGTGATGTCGCGTCAGCGTTAGTGCCTAGTGGTGGTGGAAGCAAGTGCAGGTGTGCCACACTGGCAATGAAGAAAAGATTGGAGAACAGGAAGTGGGAAGTGGAAGTTGAGAAAAGATAAAAGAAAGGGTTCTGGTGGTGGTGGCTCAAGACCAAAGTGGAGGTGATGGCGGCGAAGTGGAGGGAAGAGGAGAAATGGTGTTTGGGTAGTTGATGGCGGCAAAGTGGAGGGAAGAGGAGAAAATGGTGTTTGGGTGTGTGTGTGTGTGTGTGTTGGGGAATAAAAGGAAAAGGAAAGGGAAAAAGGAGAAGAAGGGGGGAGAAGAAACGGGAAAGAAGTGAAGAATGGAAGAAAACAAAAGAAGAAATGAATAGAAAAAAAAAAGAAAAAGAAAAGGGGTGGGGCGATGTTGATGGTTGCATGAGGCGGTAGTGGTGCATGTTTTGAATCTAGAGAACATGAGAGAAAAGGGAAGAAGTGGAGAAGGAAAGAATAAAAGAGGGTAAGGAAGAAGAAAAGAATGAAACAAAGAGAAGGAAGAGGAAAACAAGAAGAGAAGAAGAAAGAAAAAGAGGGTGTGGTAGGGCCTGCGACATCTCCTTTGGAGGTAGTGGATTGACCAGGAAGAAGAAGGTGAAATAGTTTTTTATTGAGAACTAAAGGAAGAAAAATTGATTTAAAATTAGAAAAAAAAATTAAATTTACAAGGGTGAAATCATACAATAAATTGTTATGCTTTAATGTATTTCACGGTTTATTTACCAACCAAACACAAAATTAAATTTCTTTATCCTAATGGGCCGAAATATATCCTTTTTCTTCTATATTTAACTCAATCTCATCCATGGGAAGCAAACACAGCCCTAGCATTTTTACTTAGTTACCAAACTGTGGTAACATTTTACGTAAAAAAATTCCCCTCATTTTCCTCAGCAAAATCCTTGATGCAAACACAGGATAATAGTTTTTTCTGTTGCTCAGTTTGCACAGATCTACAGAAGAACTAAGATTCTAACCAATCGATCAGAATCTTAGCAATTAAAAACGTAGTTCATCTGTTACCGCATCATGTTTAATCTGTTGAAAGTGTAATTCAATTTATGTTTTTTTATTTAGAATTCTTGGCTAAAAATGTTTCCAACAGCAGCACCTGGAAATTGGCTTTTATTTATCTTTCTCATGGTTCCTTGTTATATTATTGGTCAAATAACTCGGCATCACTTTCAGTTTGCAATGTCCTAAGACTTCATGAATTTGCAATGGATTTAACCTCTTATTTTACAATGTTGAATTCACTTTCATTTCATTTTTCAAGTATCCTAAATAGTCCGCGCTGGATTTGGTCCTTTGATCAAATTGGTCAAAAAGTAGTAGATAACCAAGAGGTTTTTGATCATCTAATCTTATAAGTGAAGCTGCAGTCTAATGATAACTAGACATGTTGAGTGGGTAATGTTTATAGTTTAGTTTAGTCTGTCATAATTATTAATTGGACAGTCACTTTAAATTTACACAATTGTTGGAACAGGTCGTTGATTGAAGACTCTAGAGCTAGCATTAAGATATCACCACAGGACAACTATTACCCTGGCTTGCATGATAGGTTAGTGACGGTGACTGGTGCTTTAGCTGAACAAATGCGGGCAGTTGAGCTGATCCTACTGAAATTGGTGGAGGATCAATATTATCATCAGTCTGGAAATACTCCATTTCCTTATGCAGGTAATTGTTTTCTAATCCTGTCCGTTTCTTTTATTTTTCATTATATTGCAAATTTATGCTTTTTCTCTTCCCTTTTTCACCCGTATGGTTGGCATAAGCTATCTTCTGCATTATCTGGAATTTTGTCAATGCCACTTCGTTGACTGTGAACCCAGATAGCAGTTTCTTGAATCAGCCATAATGGTCAAACCTGTGTAACAAGAAATATCCTTCTGCTTTTTTTATGCTAGTGACTGATGATTACATTACTTCTATTGTAAATGGACATGCTTTTATTCATCACAACACACAGACACAAAAATACAAATACATTCTCAAAACACGGCTGAAATCCGCACCATAAAACATATGTGAAGAACGATGATGTAGGAGCAATCCAGTGACGAGATGAATCAAGAAAAGAAGTACATCAAAATATCTTGTCTAGTTTGAAGTTTAACTTTGGTGATGTCACTTCTTAATTTAGTAATGGTCAGATAATAGAACAACTGTTCTTAGCTTATCCTACATGTCACTAGTATGTGTAAGTTACAAACTAAACAAACCAATTCTGTAAGTTTATATCTTCACTATATAATTGCCCATGTGAAAGAATGAAACAGGGGTTTGGAGGCTCTAGAGGAAGGTCTCCAACCACAGCACGTGCCATGAATTCAATAGCCAAGACACCTTGATAACAAATTTTGCACAATTTTGTAAATTACTTGGGAATCTCTTATCATTCAAAAGATTGTAAGATGCTTCACACAGCACAAAGTTAAATTCTTTATTATGTTGAAGATTTGTTGTCGTAATGTGTTTGATGTAGAAATTTTCAAGCCCATTTGAAAATGCGCTCACTCCTTTGAAAATAAGATGCCTTTTTCCCCATCACTTTTGTATATGTCAAAAATAATACTTCATTACTATGAAGAGTTGTTACTCCACAGTTAAAAACATAATACTCGAATTTCAAATCTATTTAAACGGAGAGAGTATAATCCAATGTATACCATGAATAAAAGGTCGGCTAGAAACAACTGGCCTTAGGCTTCAAGCATGCCGACCATTGTGACAACTTTGAGTTACTTGTTGAAATTTGAAGAGAGTCAAAAAGTATAACGTGGTTCAACATTTGGTCTACGTCAACGGATAAAACGCCCAAAGGGCTATAAGACATTTATTATTTCTTATATTCACCGTTACAACACCACTATATATGTAAAGGTGTAACAGGCCTGTATGAAATACATTAATGGAAGAAATCAAACATATCAATTTACATGAAATGCTATATTTTTGCTATCCTCAATGGTGCATTATTGATAATCGAATCCATTTTAATCTATTTTGATTCTTAACACTCCCCCACAAGTTGAACATGAAAATAATTTTGGAATGTAATTTTGGAGTGTTCAACTTGTTATAAAATGAAACTTAAGAAAATCTGGGATTGGATGCACTGTAGTTTTGTGTTTGATGATTCATGGTGCGATAAATTAGGCACATAATGATACATCATGCAATACAACATGGAATAATTAACAACAACATAATTTAAGGCCTAAGGGTAACCAAGATAATGTGCACGAAATAGACGTCGTACTATGAAAAAGACATAACAAGAACAGGATTTGCAGGATCAAAACTTGCTCCGATGCCATGTTGAAATTTGAAGAGATAAAAAAATAGAAAAAGATATAATGTGGTTTAACCATCTGTCCTACATCCACAGATTAAATGGCCAAAGGACTCTGAGACTTTGATTTCTCTATTAGATTCCCCATTACGATATGTAGGTGTAATATATAACTATATTAATGAAAGAAATAACTCACATCAATTACATGAAATGCAATATTCTGCTATCCAAAAAGGCTGCATTATTGATATTCGAATTCATTTCAATCAAATTTTGGTTCTCCACACTACCATTCTTGTCTTCCCTTTTTCTTTTTCTTATACTTAAGCACTATATGCATAAGTGGAGTTGGATAGGTGTCATGGTTTTAGAAGTCTGGTTCGTGATGCATCACCATGTGGTGTAATTTGACATAAATTTTAACTCGTGAGGTGTAGATCAGCCTATTTTATACTTCGTTTTCATGAGAGAGAAAGAACATTACGGCATATATACTTGTAAATATCATACCTAGTTGTATCCTTGGCTTTATATGCACCACTTGACAAGTTATCTGATGAATGATTACTCCCTGCTTCATACTCCAAGTTTTATTTTTTTGTGTTGAACTTGCATATATACTTGTAAATATCATACCTAGTTGTATCCTTGGCTGTATATGCACCACTTGATGTTTCTTAAAGTAACATTCGGTTAGTTATTTTCAATATTTTTATGCTCGACACATCTTATACTATTATATTGATTTATTATTATATTTATCTATAAAATGATAACATCATAGCTTCCATGTGCATTTTCTTTTTCCAAAATATTCATATGATAAATATCTGTATGGTGGATCATATAATTTTATATCCTGCTAACTAGAGTTCCAAACCACTCGGTTGCGACTTTTCTGTAGTCCTAATGCTATTGATTGTGAAATCCTGCTGTCTGGATTACAATTTTTATAGGATTCCCTGTAATAAAAATATCCTCTGGAAGTGCAAGAATGTCAAAAGTTCCTTCCTGATATGGATAAAAATAGTAGTTTTTTCTTTCTGAGCACTACACTCATCAGTTATATAAGATCTTTGTGAGATCCGATTGCCGTGTGAAAGCTTTTATTGAGGTGTGCGTAGAAGGTCCTGCTGTATCTTGTATATGAGTACATTATCTTGAAAATACTCGATAGGAATTATGCCTAGTTGCTTGTTCGCTATTCTAACTTGGTGATGGTATCTGTAAAATAAAATTTAATAAGGTACATATATTGTTTTTATAAACTTCAACTGTTATTTCCATTTTAAATATTGAGTCATTTGTTGTAACTTCCATTTCCGGCAGTTGCATACAATGGGATGAATTACGGACCAAATGGGGCTGGAGTGAAGTATCAGAACAACAGGTTTCCGAACAAGGTCTGTGATTATATTTAATCATTTCGATGAAAAAAGTTTCTCTCATTGTATTATAAGCTATTTTCTTGTAACTGCTGGATTGAATTTCCTGATGTTAGAGTCTTAGACCCAAAGCTACCCTTTTGACCATAAGCAATCTTATTTTTTGCCTATTAGGAATTTCTACATTCGCTTACCTATTTTATATGTTTTCATGGATGTATAATAGGCTAGTAAATTGTGATTTACACTAAGTTTATTTTGAAAAAGTGGATATAAATGTGCGCTCTTGCACTGCGACGGGCTTTTGCATGAAACCTACTGGTTCTCCTTTCACATTATTTTGGTTTAAGTTATCTATCTTTAATCATGTATCACAAATAACCCAAATGTAGAAATGCCAAGAGTTGCAATATGCATAGCTCAACTGTAATTCTTCTTTTCCGGACCATTGTTAAGGATTCTATTGTTTTAAAGTTAAATGCTGTCTAGTTTGTTTTGGATGTTTTCTGTTCCATGATTACCATGATGGGGTTTCTCGATCCATTCCAGAGCTTCTTAAAACTTTTGGTGTTTTGACTTACAAACATTAAGTGCAATGTGCAGCTGCAGGAAGATAGAAGCAGTTCTATTACCATTGGCATTGCCGATGAACATATTGGGATAGTCGTTGGCCGTGGCGGAAGGAATATTATGGAGATGAGTCAGGTCAGTCTGTAGGTTTTCATACTTCTTCGGGTAAACTACAAAAACTACCCTAAGTTTAGTCTAATTACAAAAAAATCTAGTTGTCTTTCAAATTACAAATACCCCATAATGACATTTGTTCTATTTACAAATTGCACCCTCAAGAGGGGGTATTTTTTAAATACCCTAAGGTGGTATTTGTAATTACAAATTGACCTATTTGTTAAAGAATATACAAACCTAAAGGGGGTTTTGTAATACCTTAAGGGGTTTTTTGTATGTTTGAAAGATAGTTGGGTTGTTTTGTAATTACACTGAACCTCAAGGGTATCTTTTGTAATTAAACCTATTTATTTTTGTTCGATCCATTGCCAACTATGTGCTACTTTGCTTTTCAGCTTAGCGGAGCTAGGATAAAGATATCCGAGAGGGGTGATTTCATGTCTGGGACATCTGATAGGTACAGACAGATGGCATTTCTAATGTTTTGTTTTGAGAAGCTTATGAAAACACAATGTCGTCATACCTTTAGTCTTCTTGCAGGAAAGTTACCATCACAGGGTCTCAAAGAGCTATTCGTTTAGCCGAGTCCATGATATCACGGAAAATTGATTCAGTTACCGAGAGCTGATGGAGCAGTCCTGTAACTGTCTGTTCTTGTCAAGATACCTCTTTCTGGTGAAATTTGTTCGTAGAAAAATTTAAGGGAACTAAGAGAAATTTGAATACAAGGGGAGGCGATAAATATACATTTTTTTATTACTTCAGAGAGCTTTTTTCTATCTAAATTGGTGGCAGGAAAAAACTTTTTCAAGTTATGGCGGAAAAAACTTTGATCCTGTTGAGCAAATATGAAGATTCAGTTTACCCGTTTGTATACTGTTGTAATTTGTTATGGCTGAACCGCTGAAGTATAAATACCCTACTTGAGATAAATTTTTTTGACTCGTTTATTCTTGTTCTTTCGTTATGTCGTTTAATGTGTTGCATATATACATCACTTTCTGCTGGCCTGCCTAGCGTACGAGATTTTTCTTAGAGGGTGTTTGACTGAGCTTAAGAGATCTTATAAGATTTTTTAGAGCTATAAGTTATAAGATGTAGAAAGTTGAATATTAATATCTTTCTAGTAATTCTTTTGTTTTCTGATTGATTTACTAGATCTTTCCTATCAGAACTTTTGAACCTGTATATGTTGTGTAGAAGGGGCATACCAATCCTTGGATTTGAGGTTAAGTTTCATTGAAGAATTTTGACATTTCTGCTTCATGTTTAACTAGCTTGGCATATAAAATTATAATGAAGCATCAGACCCGTCAATGTAATAGGTGTCTACATAGAGTGGCAAATATGATGGGCAAACTGGAATGTAGACTATTGTTATTTATAAACATTAATGCTGATAATAGGTGGCATGGTGTGGAAATGGAATAAGCGACATGTAATCAAGGTGGTGAATTCAAATCCATGTTTTTTCATGCAGTTTTGTTGCAAAACTTAGTTACGTACAAATTAAAGTACATATGCATGCTTATGGTTCATCGTAGATTTATACTTCTTTTTCATTCGTAGTGTTAAAAAGTTAATGGCCCGAATGCGAAAAGAATTCAACTTTGTTATATGATTTGGATATAGTCAAGGTTGCAGAAATCGCTAGGCGCCAGTCGGGCGGCAACCGGCGCCTAGAAAAGCCCAAGTTTTTCTTATTTTTTTATTTTTTTGTATTTTGGCGATTTTTCCCGATTTTTGGCCGATTTATTCCGCCTAGACCGCCTAGACCGATTTTTTCCCGATTTTTTTCCGATTTTTTTGCCGCCTAGGCGCCCGCCTAGCCCGCCTAGGCGGGCGCCTAGGCCGATTTTTGCCCCAGACGATTTTTTTGGCCGATTTTCGGAAAATCGGGTCGGCCTAGGGGCGCCTAGCGCCTAGTCGGCGCCTAGGCGGCCGCCTAGGCCGATTTTTACAACATTGGATATAGTGGAGTAATTATACTTGCTTGATATGTTTTGGATTTCTTCTAATTAAATATTACTTTTCTAGTGTTTACTTTCAAAATTAAATTAATGTGAATGTAGTTAACTTGTAAGATTTTTTTTATGATATCGAATATGTTAAGATATATGACCAAATATAACTAAGTAACAATGAATTAAAAAAAAATTGTCCTTCAAAATTTGCTCATTTTATGAAATATGAGCATTATTAATTGTTTATAAATAAAGTAAAAATAAATGTCCTCATGTAATTATATAAACATAAAAGACTAATTTTGTATTTATGTCATAATTAAAGAACATGTAGGGTAATTATTCCTAAATTCAAACTATGCTTAACTCAATTAGAAAGTGATTGATTGGTGTTTTGTTCCATTCTTTTAGTTGTTTAAATTAAATAAGAAAAGGAATGAATTTTGAAAATGTGATTATATTTGAAAACAATTAATATGACAGTTTATTTAGTAAAACAATAATTGTCAAATGATTGTTTTTTTTTGACAAGAAATATAATTTCATTAATAATTCAAACTAGAAATACATCGATAGAAGATATAAACAAATCCGTTAAACCATAAAAGATAAAATTATGAAAAGATTCATATCATCTAGGTTTATAACAAAAATCGGTTTAAAGCCTACAACTTTGAAAAATCTATAGTGCTTAGAATACAATGATTCTAGATCTGCAACATGCTGAAGACCATAATTTGATTTATCTTTGTTGGATCGAAAACCTATTTGGCTGAATTGCCTGCACCAAGATAGTGACAAACCAAACGCCGCACCAGACGGCGAAATCACAAACAAGAAAAGAAACAAATAACATAGATTTATGTGTAAAACAACTATTTAAAAATAAATTGATAAAAATATATAGATTTGGTGATTTGAGGCCCAAATAGCCAAATTTGGCCTGAAATCACTCACTAACAATGAAGGGCAAAAAAGAGAAGAAAATATAAGAGAGTTTAAGTGATAAAGGGAGCTAGGGTTTGTGGAGGTAAAAAATGTAATTACTAACTTTTTTATGTGATTGGTTATTTGAACTTATAATGACTAATGAATGAATAGTGTGATTCTAGGGAAGTTCAATGCTATCCACTTAATTTCTATCCACAAGTGCATTTGTGCAGCCGCAATTTTTTTATATAATGGTGTAAATTTAACTAACTTAATTTTGAGAAAAGAACAATATACTTGTCAATTAAAGGATTAAATTGAGTGGGTAGCATCGAATTTCCCGTTATGATAGTATGATGTGTAATAACAATTGATATAATATTTTCTAATAAAATTATGATTGATTAATTAAAAAAATAAAAACGAATTAATAATATGGTAGCACTATTTGCACCTCCTATTCCTCTAAATACACCCCTTCTCTTTAATTAAATAATTTTGATCAATTTAAAAGACTTAAATGCCCTTTAACACCACCAAATATCTAAATACACCTCTTAATAATAAAGGTATTATAGTCTTTTAATTTGATAAAATAATATAATTAAAAGAAGGGGGGGTAATTAGAGGAATTGGGGTGTGAATAGCAGCACCCTTAATAATATTATTATTTAAGAAAATTCACAAGCATGTATGGGATAAAAAAAAAGAGGAAAAAACACTAAACCCTCCAAACTATGCGATTTTTTGCACTTTACCATATAAACTAATTTTATTTACACTTTACCATACAAACTATACAAGTTTTGCACTTTATCCTATAGCGGTCATCGTCGGTGGAATATTCTCCGAATATTCCGGCACATGCCCTCCACGTGAGGGCAAAACCGTCTTTGCCTAAAATTCAAAGTGAAATAGTTACACTTTACCATCTGAACTTTGTTAAGAATTTCACTTTGCCATCTAAACTTTGCACAATTTTCACTTTGCCATATCAATTAAAGAAAATTAAAATAATTATGTGTATATATATTTATTTTATCTTATTTTAATACATAAATATCACAAAAATAAGTTCAAACTATATTGTGAGCGAATCGAAATAGAAAATTTAGCATATACCAAATTACTTTTATATTATATATATTCTCATATATTACTTATTTTTGTATAATAATTTATTTTTTGCATACTAAAATTAAAAAAATACTAAATAGATATTATGATTATGATTAAGATAATCATTTTCTTTCTTTTTGTTTTTTTTTTTTTTTTGCAAAATTTTTATTTACTGAAGTACCAAACGAAATACCGAAAAAAGTATGATAAAAGTTTGAGTCGAACTGATTATTTTGGTACAATATTCAGCACACGATGCATAAAGAATTTTTTATTCAATTATGATTTTTATTCGTTCACCAAATACCTATTACGTTTAATCTCTACTTGTAAGAGTACGAGAGCAATGTAGTGTGGCAATTGACCAAATGTTTCTCACAAGAAAATTTAGCCAAGCGTGAAATTATTTGTATTTATGAAAAACAAAAATAATTCTTTAACACTATAATCAAGTTTTGAATATGTAATTATGAATTGAACTAAGAATTAAAAATACATATCTAAAGCAACATCACATTAGAAAATTGAGATTAAATCAATATAAAAAAATGTTTAAACCTTATAACATTTCAAATATGTCTAAACCACCAAAAACAAATCGATATCAGTCAAATTGTACCCACCTTAATCATAAACCTAAACCCTATAATAATAATATTGATAGATTTTTTCTTTTACGAATAAAAATTAAAATAAAAAGATAAATAAATGTATATACACATAATTTTTTTAATTTTCATAAATTGACATGGCAAAGTGAAAAATCACTTGAAAGTTCGGATAATGAAAAGTGAAATTCTTAACAAAGTTCATATGATAAAGTGTAACTATTTATATTTGAATTTTAGGCAAAGGCGGTTTTGCCCTCACGTGGAGGGCACGTGCCAGAATATTCGGAAAATATTCCATCGGTGATCATATATAGGCAAGAAAGTCTGAAAACTCAGATAATTTGTATGGTAAAATATAAAGAAAATTAGTTTATACGGTAAAATATAAAAAACCGCATAGTCTCGGGGTTTAATATTTTTGCCTCTAAAAAAAATTCGCAAGCATAGCCAAATTCCTCCTTTTCCTCTTCTGCTCTCCAAACCCCTAAATCGCTCATCAACCCTACAAAGGCACTCGCCAAGAGGACTCTCTCCATTTCCACAAAGCACAAACTGCTGCAATGGCTGTGAGTGTTTCTTCTTAGTTTGGTAATTATGTCTACGTAGTGCGTATATCTATAAGTTCAATACTGGGGAAGAAGAGGGAAAGCATACAACTTTTGAATTTCGGGGGAAAAAAGAAAAAAGAACCGAAGAATACTCGTTGGGTGAAATTTTGAGGGGTGGGCATGTGAATTAACTGTAACTTATGGTTTATATTTAATTCGTAGATGGAGCTTGGAAGGTTTAGACTGATATATTGTTCGTTTTCTTTTTCACTTTTTTCTTTTTGTTTTTTAATTTAATTGTGGTAATGTTGTTAACATTTTTTGGACTGCGGAATAGAATTTGACATGTGGGAGTGGTCTAACTTTGGGGATTGCTGTTGTGTTATCAAAATGGTTGCTTTAACTGTGGTGAAAATATAGTGTTACTTGAACCACATGCTTTATTCTGTAGGAGTGGGTAATTTAGATTTTACATTTTATGCTAGGGAACATTTAAGGGAGTATGAGGTTGGATCAATTTTACTAATCTTACGGAGGCTCTGAGATGTTTCTGCTTTGTGTGTGTGTGTGTGTGTGTGTGTGTGTGTGTGTGTGTGTGTGTATTTGGCTATATCAAATTATCAATGCCCCTGCACCTGCTTTGCAAAGTCTTTTACTTGTAACAGCTTGTTATAGGGTGGACTTACAGGGCTTTGTTCACCTCTGATTGCTAGGATGTATAATTGCTGCCATAATATATATATATATATATATATATATATTTATGAATCATATGGTTTTGTTTATGGACAGACTAATTTAATTAGATAAAGCTGTTTATATGGGAAGTGGTTCTGAACTGCTTCTGAAGAGATTCAGAGAGGTAGTTTCTGACTTTTTGTGATGCTGAGACATGAAAGGATGAGAACTGAGATGAGTAGGATGATGAAGAAGAAAATAAAATTGACAAGTCGATTTGAAAGTGAGATAAGTTATGTCAGATCACGTCTTCGACAGTTCACACTGTTTAGGACTGATAAATATTTGTAAAGCACAAGTTTCTTCTGTAGACTAATTGCTATTAACATGATTCAAATTTCAAGGCCAAACGTTTACCAAGATTGTTGAACCTCAACTTTTGTGATCTAATTGCAGCTACCTGTAATTAAGCAGACATATCTGCAGTCAATAATGAATAGCCATTGTCTTTCTACTGTCAACATGGTCTAATAGCTCTAATAGGATTTCTTACCTAAAGCAAAACAACTTATAAAATTTTACAAATAACATTCTAAAGGAAAATAAGACCCTTAAGGCTTGATATATGACAAATTGACAACGGACACACCCCTTTGTACAAAAATCCTTATTTGTTGGTGTGCCACTCTTACTTCCACAGTCACCGTGTTGAGTTAGTTACTGTACGTATATTAGCATTCCATGAATTCATGGATGGGCTTTAGATGACAAGAAACTGCCAATTTTTTCTTTTGGCTTCATTTGTCGTATGTCTTTGGCAAGAAGGAATTCGTTATCTGTTTTAAGTCATTTTAAAATATTATATTGGATTTGAAAAAGACAAGTTGGAAATGGAATTTGGTCTGGATTTTTGAAAATGGTTTTTGTAAACATTATTATTCACCATATTATGCCCTTGAATGTTTTCAAACCCCAGAATATATTATGAAAAGCATCTCCTCCCTAGTTATAAATCAGATCCTCTGAAATACATTTATTTTCATCTAAATTATGCATAGCATAACTTTCAAATCCCATCAAATGTAGATTTTATTTTCAATTTGTTTATCCAGACACTTAAAGCAGGAGTTGTACATCGAGTCCCATGCATTACTATCTCACCAAAGATTGATTTTCCATGCTTGAATGGATAAGTGTTTATCCACACAATTTGATTGCATAGATTTAGGTCTAGTGGACAAAATTATCATTGCTGCGTTGTGAAACTTTTCTGATTATGGTGTTGCAGACTGTACCAGTTAACCCAAAGCCTTTCTTGAACAATTTGACTGGGAAGCCTGTAATGGTAAAACTTAAATGGGGAATGGAATACAAAGGTAAGCCTCTTGAAACTCATCCTTCGAATTCTATGGTTAATGCTCCGTGACATTGGTTGACATTTAACGTACTGTCCTCCCATGAATAACAATTCACATTTTCTTCTTTTGGTTTTCAGGTTATCTTGTGTCCGTGGATTCATACATGAACTTACAGGTACTTGTTACACAAGTGTAATTATATGCATCTGTAACATTGCTTCGATCTAGTTATGTCAAAATGCACTAACGCAGTTCACGTGGACTTTGATACAGTTTAGCATGTCACAATACATGGATGCTCATATTGTTTGGGGACATTATGAAATGCTTATATATTTGACCTTTTCATTTAGTATTGGGTAAAACCTTTCAAACTACATGTCGCATGTTAACGCTAAGAATATAAATCTTTTTCATGTGTGATGGAGCTAATAGTAAGTACAAAAATAAAAGAGGCAAATACTGTTTCTATTTCCACTGAAACTAACCTCGAACATGAGTGGAAGTTTTACCCCTTGAAGACACCTGTTTGAATTATACTACATTCTTAGCCACTAATGTGATTAATGTATATTTTTGGCAGCTTGCAAATGCTGAGGAATATATTGATGGACAATGCACTGGAAGTCTTGGAGAGATCTTGATTAGGTAATTAACCAGCCCGTGAGTGTTATATGTTCCCATGTTAGAGCAGGAAATGTTGCTATATGTACAATACGCTTCACTAACCTTTGTGAAAGGCGCATGGTGTTAGCTACACAAGTTAGAAGAGTTTTGATTACTATATATTCTTTAGTTCAGATTATTGATCAAGTCTTCTTTGCAGATGCAATAATGTTCTTTATCTTCGTGGAGTGCCTGAGGATGAAGAAATAGAAGAAGCAGAAGATCGCGATTAAGTTGCATGTGCTATTTTTTTGTATCTTGATATCCTAACTGAAGCAAGAGCCTGGATATCTGCTTACATTATTTGCGGAAAAATACTGTATTTGAATCAAAGATAGAGAACTGTTGCCAATGCGCTTGGCATTTTTGTATTGTAAAATGTCTCGAGGGTCTTGCTTTGATATGGTAAAGTACCGCTCGACTTGAATTGATTGTGGGGCTTTTGGAATCCAGAATTAAGTTAATACTGCTGGTGATATATTGTCTTGAACCTCTGCTTTTTGATTACTTCATTTCCGTTTGTTCTACTTGTTTTTGCTTTATATCATGGAATGTCAACCGATTATTCAGAAACGGCAACCGTTTTGAGTCTTCTTACAGGTTGATCAGTTCATTGAAGTTGAGGAAATGTTTGATATTGTTTAGTGCATCAGGAGGAAAGTTATTGGATTTATAGCTTTAAGGCACTAAATCCACAAACTGGTATCTGAACCAATGGCATTTGAACAATAGTTAGGACCCTGAGGACTCTGCTGATAAAGCTTACAATACACATCATGTATTATTACATCATGTTTTTGGTTTCCAGTTATTTCAATGAAATATACTATTCCAGTAAAGTCTTCACATTTGAAACTCTCTTCACCCCTTCAAAATTACCCAGTTATGTTGCTCAGCTCATCTCCATAAAAAGAGAGGAGGAAAATAAAGACTCTTAAAGAGTTACTTCATCATAATTTGGAGGGCATTTGCTTTTTACTTTGTAATATCAACTGCCTCCTCAAAATTTTTCCTGCAGCAGACCTTGGTATGGCATTGGTGAAACTCACTCTCCTAATTTTCTTGTATGGTGCCACCTGAAATTTCTTTCTGTATTTCAGCTTTTGAAACGGCAATGGTACAACTAAGGGATTAAGATTTCCTGTTCCACATCCTATTTCCACTGTATAGATGATCACATAACTGTAAACATGTCATTCATCCAATACACTGGAAATAGAAATTTTGAACATGAGATCTGGACTCGTTGTTAGGAATATCAGCAGAACAAAAATAGGAGACAAATACCTGGTTGGCAACAAATTGAATGATTTGATCTTCTGTTAGCTCAGCATTAGCTGCTCTCACCACATATGCCATGGGGATTTGTCCTGCTGCTTCATCGTCAAGCCTGCACGATTTCTTTAAACGTGTTAAAACACCGATACATTATAAATACTTGTAGCGTGAATCCTATATACTTAGTGTGTGTATATGTGAAATGAAATACGAGATGAAATATCGAATTTTGAACGTGCGGTATGACTGCTGCATCAAGTATCTGTGGATGCCCTGCTAGTATTGCTTCTAACTCTGCTGGAGCCACCTGCATTTGCAACCATTTCAGCTATACTGATGCCCTTTTTAACCATAAACCAAATATCCAAACATCTTCTATACAAAAAATACCTGATAACCATTGTGCTTGATCAATTCTTTTATCCTGTCCACTATATAAAGATACCCCTCCTCATCAAAGTAACAAAGATCTCCTGTTTTCAGCCACCCTTCCGAATCGAAAGTCACCGCGGTTGCCTCCTCGTTTCCTAAGTACTCTTTCATCACAGTTGGACTCTTCAGCCACAATTCTCCTTCCTTATAAGGCGGCACCGCCAATCCGGTCTCGAAATCCACCACCTTGGCACTAAAACAAGGAGCCAACCTCGCTGACGAACCGGGATGAGCCTTCGCCTCTTCATCCGTAACGAAAAGAGTAGCGGCCCCACAACTCTCCGTCAAACCGTAACCGGGCCTCAGCTCGACCCATGGGAACTTATCTCTAAATTGATCAGCCACCTCTTTGCTCAACGGTGCGGCCCCTGACCCCACTCGTCTCAAAGACGACAAGTTGTATTCTTTCCCGTTATACTTAGCCAGCCCGAGTATCACCGGAGGAACAGCAGGTATGTTACTCACCTTATGCTTTTGAATATTTTCAAGCATTTTTTGAAAATCAAATCTTTCCATTAAAACAGTTGTGGTGCCTGAGCAGAATAATCCGAGCCCGAAAAATACTAGACCGTAGACGTGAAACATCGGTATGAAGCATAAGAAGACATCATTTTGTGCCTTTGATACATCCACAGACCACTTGAGTAGTCTCATCACAGAAATGAAGTTAGAATGTGTTAATACAACTCCTTTGCTTGTTCCAGTTGTCCCTGATGAATACAATATTGCTGCTGTATCTGATTGAATCGGCTTCGTTTCTGGAATTTCCATCGGTTCACACTTCTCAATCAATTCTTCAACTGAGAGCTGGTTATCTTCTTCACTACATGAGGTGAGCAGAACAGGCAGTCCTGTTAGAGACAGCTTGTGTATCTCGTCCGGTGAAGAAATTGCAAGTTTTGCACCCGAGTCGCGCACTTGTTTGGCGATTTCTGTTGCGATGTTGACTGGATTGGCAGGGGTTATTACTGCCCCAATGGAGAGTAGAGCAAGGCTTATAATTGGGTATAAAAGTGAGTTTGGCGATAAGATTAGTACGACATCGCCTTTTCTTACACCGAGTCCATGATACAATCCAGAGGCAAGAGAGGCGATCGAACGGTGGAGCTGAGCATAGGTTAGTCTCTGGTTGGTGGCTGAGTCGATTAGGGCTACTCGGGTTTCAGCTTGCTCCGGTGGTGGAAATTGTGAGAGAACGAATGTGGCTGTGTCGAGATTTGGCTGAGTTGGGATTTTTTGATGTTCGTTGAGGTGGACTAGAGAATGGTAGATTCCAGTTTGAGGATCAAAGCCACTTCTTTTATCGAATAGTGGTTCTTCCTCTGCAATGGCCATTGTTTTGCAATCTTCTTCAATGTGCATGTTTGTGACTATCTCCAAATGTTGGATAAATAAGGATTTGTGTGTGCTTGTCATGTTTCCATTGTTAAATCCGTTAGGTGTCTTAAGGAATATGGGATCTTCTATTTTCTATGATATTTCCGTACGGACGTGTGTAAGATGATGTCGTTATTGTAAATGTGACATTTACTTTATGTATTGAAACACCAGATGAAACACCATGTTAGAATATCCGAACAAGTCCGAAGGGATGGTACTTGGCTTAGTTGCCGGCCATAGCAAGGTGAGACCAAGTGATAGGCATCCTAAGAATCAGAATATTTATTTATTGAACATTTTATTCCTTAAAGAATATGTTTGGACTTTTGCCGCCCTAGGGTCTTGATTGTATACATTGGAGAGTAAGAATTGTTCCCAACAAATACTCTGTCAACACCAAGGAATAATCTGTTGAAAGTTGTGTTATCGTTTTTGTTTTTTGTAATTAGGCGTAACTTTAGGGGTATTTTTTTTCTAATTAATCCAGTTTTATATGCCAAATGAATTTGGTGACTCCTTATTGGCGGCGAATGAATGTTCTGATGGATATACTTTGATTGAGGCCTGCTGTTATCATTTGAGTTACATTAGAGTTGAATATGCTGAATTTAAATCTAGGATCAATGATGAATTGAATACAACTTTGAAAAGTCCAAATTCTCGATCAATTGATATAAGCAAAAATTTGTGTAAGACGGTCGCACGGTGCAACTTTTAGTATAAAAAGTTATACGTGTAAAAAGTGATACCTTGTCTGAATACACTAATTTTAGTGTATTCAGACAAAGTATCACTTTTTACCCAAAAAACACAATTCATCGCACCATGCGACAGTCTTACAAGAGACCTACTCATCGACATATTATAATAATATGATTTAATATTTGTTCACATAAACATTTAAATAAATACAGAACTAAAAAAATTAGAATTAATGACATCGTAATTAAATTCTTGGACAAAATTACTCTTAGCGTAACGAATTTATATAGTTTCTAGGATATCTCGTGAATATTTTGCACCTAAATTCAAGAAGACAATATAGAAAAACGCAGTTACCTTTTTTTTTTTTTTTTTTCTGAAAGAGCAAAAAGCAGTTACTTAAGTAATCCAAATTCAAAAAAACCTAGAGTAATAAATGGGTATAACTAATATGCCAAATTCAAGTATTTTTAAATTACACGGTAACTCATGTAACAACTGCTACGGTAACAGTAAAATGGCATAAGCTGCACAGGCAAATGTCTCAAAGACCACAAAAGTTGTAAACATGGTTATTCAGTTCAAAGATGGTAAAAAGAAAAAAAAAAACACACTGGAAATAAAATAAAATCTCAGAACTAGCTTGTCCTTGTCAGTGTCAATGCTTCCAGGGCAGAAGCTGTATCTCATAATCCAAAGTACTTTCTCCAGCAATAAAATTTACCAAAGTATCCACTACCATTATAGAAGCAGTAAGTTCTGCTTGAAGACTGAAATTCTAATTTCTCCTAACCTCCTATTTTAACATGGAACCCAAAGAAAAATCTGCCATAAGCAAATTCATAGTTCAAGTGTACATCACCCAGTACAGATGGGGCTTTTCGCTTATGCAATCGTATTATGAGTGTTGGTATAACACTCCCTGTAAGTTTATTTTGCACAAATACAGGTCCCTATTTTGAAGCTAACGGAGAGAATTAGGACCCATAAAAATATAAAGTAGAACCAACTCCGAGAAAGTGTTGTCACAGTGGTCTTCCCTTGAAGTAAGCTCAAACTAGATTCCAGATTGGTAGAACCATCATCACCTCGTGAAAATCCAAAAGAAAGAACAATGTTTAAGTTTTCAGGCTTGCCCAGTCCCCCATTGCCATCCGCAGTCAAATTTCTTATTTGAATCATGCCAGCAGTGACGTGAACCGAACTGGAAGGTTGGGATAAGGAATTGAGACGACGAATTGCATCTTTTGAAGGAAACTCGGCAGCAAAGGCTGACGGAGCAGGGATGCTGCCCAACATTTGACTCGCCTTTTTGACGAATGGATACTGAACATCTGCACCGATATGAGAACCCAAGTTAGGTAACTTAACAATATACTACCACTTGCAGGGTTCAATACTATATGGTTACTCAGGACTATGCCCCCTGCTACGTAATAAGGGAATGTTTGCAAACACTAAAAATTATTGATTCTCAACTTTTACCCGAAGAAAAACGCTTTAAATGCCAGTTTTTGCTTCATTTAATCAAAATTGTAAAAATTGGGGTTGAGGTGCTTCTGATTTGAAAAAGTGCTTTTGGTATATTTAAAATAAAAAGAAATTTACTTTTGAAATTATTATCGTCAAATTCAAAAAATATAATATTGTTCAACTAATAAGAAGAAGAAATTGTTTGCATTATCCATCCAAAAAGGCATTATGAACTGTTTTTTTTTTCTTTTTTCTTTTTTTCAAACGCTTCAACTTTGATTTTTTCAGCTTTTAGCTTCTATTTGCTAACACTACCAACTTTTGAGTCTCAACTACTTTTAGCTTATGCAACGTAAATCGATTCTTCTAAAAGCACAAGTGTTTGCAAACACTCCCTAAATAGAGTTATCAAAAGCAGTATGACTTGCTACCTGATTCGTGGTTAGCAGAATCTAGCTTATCAGCTGGTGATGCAGTATCATTATCATTGTTAACAAGTTGTTCCTTCGACGTACTAGATTGCTCAGTTCCATCATTCAGTTCCTGGCATAAAACTACGAGTTAGAGTACTGTGAATTAAAGTGAACATGTAAAAAACGAGAAAATTCAAGTTTAATATTACTTCTGGAGGAAGCAGTGGTTGATCAGAAATAAGATCCTCAGTTCCCAGCATCAGTGAAGGATCATATGCAAAGTGCTGTGTATTGCTATCATTCGCATCAAAGAATGTAAGGTACTCCTCAAGCATGTCAAAAGCAGAGGTATTAGTTTCGACGGGATTTGTTAGATCATTAGCTTCAAGGAATCCTCCATTGCCGTATGGAAGGTCATCAGGAGCATCCACATATGGTTCATCAAGTAAGTAATCCAAATCATCAGGATCCGCAGACTTACTGGATTCACCAATATATTCATGCTTGACTGCTCGTGCAACCGTATTGTATGGAGCATGCATATCATACAAGTTCTCATCCTCACGCTGCTCAAGTTCAGAATATTGTTCACCTGCATTCAACATGATCTTTGAGGTTTCATTGACAGATTCTGCCGTTTCCTCGTCAAATTTGCCATCTGCAGATTCGGGGTTCATTGGAAGAGGAGAAGCATCGGATGGAACATCTGATCCAAGAATCTGGAATAGAAAACATTTAGTAGAAGAAGACAATGAAATAGTACTATCGCATAACAAAGGTTCTCAAAAAATATCAATTACATGCCAAAATAACTATCTCTTAGATGAAGATAGTGCAAACTGGACATAATTTCACGATTTTCAAATTCAACAGCAATGTTTAGAGTAGCTAAGGCAATAACAAAACACTATATTAAGATGTTTTAGCCTTAGTTCAAACCCCAATATAATAAACTTTTGGTTTTCCTGAACATAATTAAAAAAAAAGAAAAGAAAAAGAAACATATTAAGGAAATATAACATCAACAAAAGGGCATAAATGCTAAAGAGAAGGTTTTAGAAAGTAAAAATTAATAACCAGTTATTTCTGAGGACAGTTATCATTAAACCCAGCATCTGAAAGCATTTTTTGGGACTTCATATATAAAAGAAGCTGGAACGATGAAGCATGAACATATAACTAATAAACAGGCCAGGTCCCTATATAGCAAACAAAAACATAATCCATATCGAGTTACAGCCACTCAAAATCCTCCCTAGACCCTAAGTGAACTACCACTGTTGCAAAAATCTTTCATGCACCATTTTTATTCTTCATTTTTCACTAAGCATCACATATTGCCTATGTTTAACTCCCAAGATCTTAGAAGTAGCTAAAGATGTTTGAGTCACCAAAGCAACCATAACAGAATAATACATGTATGTCCCCTGAATTTTTACTGTTTTGAATTTCGAATTCATGTAATAAAATGCAAAAAAAAAACCATGATATTGTGTCATACATTTTTGTCTTTCAATTGATCATTAATCCATAATTGAATTTTTAGTTCAACAGGTGATGTGGATGGGAAAGTCTCGGGTCTGTATTAATATGCACATGTTTTATAGTACACAGCAGCAGAGGGGGGCATTATCAACTTGAGAAAAAAATATAGCACACACCTGCTCAAGATCATGGCCATCCAAATAAGCATCATCGCCAAAGTCAACCTCCTCTGCAGCCTCTGCTTTTGGAACCAATTCCAACTCATCTTCCTCCCAATCCTCTTCCACAAAAGGTGCCCCATACTGTTCACCATTCTTTGGCCCTGTGCCACTCTTCTGAAAAACTCGGCAAAGCACAAATGCATCCTTTTCCACCAAAGCATATATATCAGATTAAAAAATATGGATATTTGCAATAACAAGTCATCTCCCAATCCATCTGATAATAATGATGACAACAATCACAAATTATTTGTTGTACTAAGATTTGCTCTAATGCCCATAACATTAACATTGATTTGTGCATTAACATAACTTTATTATCTCAAGTTCAATTAAGAACAAAAATAAAATCAACTGTCTTCCTTTCTTTATGTTGATCAATCAGAAATTGCTCCAACATCCACATTCTAGATAATCATATGCGCATATTATATTATTTTCCTTCAAGCCTACCATAAAGTAATGCATCGTTCAGAGACTAATTCTGTCAACTTAACACATGATATTAGTCATCATAAAAGATACAATACAACATCAATAAAATGATCAGGCGACCCCACCTGAACAATGCCGGCTCTCTCCAACTCCAAGTCAGCAAGCCTGTATTCATGCATAACCCAGTTAGTTCTCTGCCCCTTTGGAGCACGACCACTATGATAAACAAGAGTTTTCTTCATTCCAACAATTTGTGTTTTATGGTAGACAGCCCTGTCCTTTCCAGTTGTCTTCCAATATCCTCTTTCAGTTGCTCGATTGGTCCTTGATCCATTACCATACTTCTTATCTAGCACACTGAAGAAATACCATTCCAAATCTCTAGTCTTCAGCTTCGAAAAACCTAAAACACCCCAGATTAATATCACATCGATTTCGGACTTGGAATGATAGTGGACAAATTCAATAATTCAACAACAATGGTACTGAAAGCCTCGGAAATCACGTCATACATCCATTCAAATCCAAAAAAAGATTGTTTATGAAAATGCCGTCAACCTTGTCAAACATGATTTACTAATATGGTCATCAATTTGAGGTATAAATTGACTTGAAAAGCGAGCAAGAGTGACATGCCACGGAAACATTAAGTTAAAAAAGAACAAGCAGACAGTTGGAAGAAAAAAAAACGTAATCAAGAATATATAAGAGCATGATCAACGTGTAGAGTTATAGAGCTTATGAATTGTTTTGCTTCCCTTAATATGAGAATTGGTTCTAACATATGATATGCATCATTTTTGCTGCAGATGGAAAAAGAGAGAAAAATTACACCTCACATACAGCCTTTTTAATAACTTAGACAACCTTACTACCACACTGATGAAAAGACTCCTGACCATGTAGAAAATATTCTTCAAAACAATGAAACATGACAAGAAAAACTAAACCATGAATGGTACAATAACTATACATTACTTATTCACACTCGTCTGATTTTACCCATATTCCGTCTTGCGGAATAAAATCTCAATAACTCAGTCTTAGGCAATACACGGTAACTAAAGAATTGCAACCAGGACAA
This sequence comes from Rehmannia glutinosa, assembly GCA_016081115.2. Taxonomy (NCBI): domain Eukaryota; kingdom Viridiplantae; phylum Streptophyta; class Magnoliopsida; order Lamiales; family Orobanchaceae; genus Rehmannia; species Rehmannia glutinosa. The sequence goes on along the minus strand of JABTTQ020001052.1, from coordinate 25,643 downwards.
GTTCCATGACACACCTGGCACAGGAAATCAGATCTATATTTAATTCCAACAAATGGATAACTCACTACATTTGATTTGATTTCCCGACATGATTCACTAGCAGAACCTGTATACTGGCTCGTCCCACAAACGTAAAGAAGCAAAAAAAAAGAAGCCCATAATTGACAGCAGGAAACCCCAAAACACCAAATAATATTCCGAATAATATCCAAACAGAGGAAAAAAAATCAAAATTAGAGAGAAACTTTACTTGGCACTAACAACTAACAAATAGGCATTCATTGGTATACGGCCCTCAAGAGAATTATCAACTTTAGTTTATACTCAATCAGTCCACAAAAAGAACCCTACTAACACCAAAAAAAAAAAAAAAATGAGAAACATTTGACAAAAAGCAAATCAACAAATACAATACAAGAGAAAAAGGGTTCCACAGGCGCATACTAGGCAGATCCCAAGGCTCGGCTTTGTAAATATCGATATCAGAAATCGCATCGAATCGGAAACCTTTGCCGCAGACTTTTCGCCTCAAATAGTATCGCACCAATTCCTCGTCCGTCGGATGGAACCGGAAACCCGGCGCCAGCAGACTCGATGATTTCTTCTTGCTGGCAGTGGACATTTCCGTACACGAAATTGATTGAGGGTTTCTTGAATTTTGAAGATTTAGGTTTCTTTGGGTTTGGGGTTGAGTGGGTGGGTTAATGGGGGTAGAAAAAGGGTATTGCCATTGAATTAATATGTAGTAGACTCTTGTAGAAGAAGTAGAGGAAAAGCCAGCTTAGAGATATTTATATATATTTGTAATATAATATACATTATTACTATATTAATATTACACCATAACAGAATCTGGATAATCCGAATTATGTTCGGGCTTGGGTGACCGGTTGTAGGTTGTTACCTGAGTTTTGGTCAACGTGGCGCACGTGGAGACCGGTAGAGAGGGGCGGGTACGGGTCACGGGTGCAAACCCATTATTAAAACGGTATGTTTATTTAATAATTTGATAATATTAATAACTTTTGACTGCTGTAATATATTCTTTTTAATGTTTGTGTAAGTAATAATATATATATATATATATAAAAGTATCATCTTATATTCCTAAAAAAAAGTATCATCTTATATAATTACAATCATATTAATTAAAATTCTTCAACCATTTAAAAATATTTGAATGTAGAATATACCATTCATAACTAATAATGTGACAAACTGAAATTTTCATTAATACAATATTTATATCATTTTTTATTGTTATGTAACGAGGCTACATAATACTATTTTGTACAATATATATAAATTTGATAGAAAATACATTCTTCTTGCAATTTTTCACAGAGTTACAATATTTTTAGAAGATAATTATATATTTTGTACCATTTGTTTCTAAATTAAAGATGACCTTTTTAATTACAGTCTTGCTATGTCAATAATTTTCTTTGTTTTTTTAATCTTCTCCAAATTATTCCATATAATGCGCAAAATATGACTTTTAATAGTCAACCAAATAGTTTCTGACTTCCAAGTTTATTATTTGGTCACACGACTCACACCTAGTGAACTAAAGATACAAGTCTCACCTGATTTCATTTAGTAAATGTAATTATTTAATAAAAACTAATTTATTTTCTTTGAGAATTTAATAAAAACTCAATTTATTAAACTAATAAACATAATTAATTTAGTCCTTAGTACCTAGATTTACCAAAAATTCTTTCTCAAAATTTTTGAAAAAAAAAATGGCAGCATTTGGGTCTGATTCGGATTCTTGTCTAATTCAGAGCCGCCAATAAGGAGAATATAACCCGAGAATTTCGAGGAGCGATGAATGTTTCCAGGGTAAAATTTTATTTACCAGAACAACTGCAGCATCAGAGTGTGGTGCCTTTGGCATTAATTATGGTGCTTTGTTGTGACTATAGTAGTTGGTTTCGGTATTAGCGGTGGCGCAAGCGCATCCGTCAACACGGATATGCATTTTGGACCTTTGGTGCATGTGGTTTGACTAACGCCAAGTACTTGGAAAACAACTACTACCACAAATAAAGGGGGTGGAAATTGGAATGTTCTGGAATATTGGTCTTTTTTGTTTTTCTTTTTTTGGTAATTTCCTTTGGATAAGTTTGTTAATGAATGACAAATTACCCCTTATGTCTGTTTCATGTAAACATCATATTCATTCATCCATACTCTTTATCTTTTAGTGGCAGAAAAGACTCTTCGTTTAAAAATATAAAATAAAAAAGCCTGTTTTTTTTTTTTGTTGAGATAATTGGTTTTGGTTGTTTTGACTTTTGATTGAAGTTATAAGGTATTTAGAATACGAGCAGTTTCATTGTGAGACGATCTCGCTGGTTTGAATCAATCCGTGAGACGACTCTCCAAGAAATTTCTGTCTTGAGGAATATGAACCGCGAAAATAAATTTAAAAATAATAATGAACCGCTGAAAAAAAAAAATAAACCCTAAAAACATGAACCATGAAGAATAAACCTAAAAAATAAAAAATAAACCCAAAAAACTAAAAATCCTAAAAACCCAAATCAATTAAAAATAAACCCAAGAAACAAAATAAACCTTAAAAAAACAAATATAAACCCTAAGAAAAATAAAATCTGAAAAAAAAAACCTTTAAAATTTTGTGTAAGGGCTCCATCTCACGGATCTAAATCCGTGAGACCGTCTCATGCAAGTTTTTGCCTTAGAATATTATTATCTAAGCTTAAAATATAAAGTACTTGGTAACGATTTTGGAATTATAAGTTACCAAAATCAGATATTACAATCTTATAAACTCTTTTTAAAACATAGGTTGAGATCTTATTTTTCATAGTTAACACGATCAACATATAGTTCTTTTTAAAAATACTGTTTTATTAGATTAATAATATTATATTACTTATTGGATTCTCATCTAAATTTCTATGCAGATGAAAACAAACACTAAAGTTTTCATAGAAGTGGGGCTGAAAAACGAACCAAGTTAATTACTCGATAGTCAATTCGAAATAGATCGTTAAAAACTCGTTTAAGTTCGGTTCGTTAACCTAATGAACCAAGCTTGAACATATTTTTTCGTTCGATAAGATATAAGCTCGGCTCGAGCCCGATTCGATTAGTAAAAAATAATAAAATATGTGAAAAAATATCAAATTACTCGAGCTCGATTCGTGTTCGGCTCGACCAAAGCTCGATTCGATTAATAATCAAATCAAGCTCAAACGCAATTTTTGAAACTCGATTAAAATTTAAACAAGCTCAACAAGATCTTATGTCCCGCCGACTCGTTCGTTGACACCTGTAGATAGAAGTACTAACATATGCAAGTTTATTCTTTTTGAATTGCTTTGCTCGAGTGAACAAATACAATAGATGAAAAACATTTTCTTTCAAACTATAGTTCAACAAGATAACCAAACCGGCCCAAACCTAAGAATGAGAACAACATTTTCATTCTTGCCATTCCATAAGGCTTTCCCACTACCAAACGCCATGGCTAAAAAATGAATTTCAATTATAAAGGGTGGTGATAACCAATTATAATTATATTACGGATAATTACAAAAACTACAAATTAAATTTAATCTAATTACCAAAAAATCAAGTTAACTTTCAAGTTTCCAAGTACTCCTTTAATGCATTACAAATAACTTCTTGAGATTTGTATTTCTTATACAAATAAACCCCCTCAACTCCCCTTAATAGGTGCAATTTGTAAAGTAAAAACATATGTCAAAACTCAAGAGGGTTAATGCGGTACTATTCCAAGCAGTTGAACTTCCACAAATGTGAATTGCTAATTGGGTCAAAACAAACACTAAAGGTGTCGGGGGGTTTGCCCAATGAAAACCCTCCCACTTTCAAGGTTGTTCTAGAATAGAGAGAAAATACAAAAAATTTAGAGCTAATAGTGTAAGTCCAAGCGGCTACGATAATCTAGAGGGGGTGAATAGATTATCTCCATCTTTTCGATTTCGCCCTTTTTTTCGAACCGAATGCTCAAAGATAATAATAAAGGTGCGGAATGTAAACAACACACGTCGATTTATAGAGGTTCAACCCACAGGGCCTAATCCTCTACCACCCCAAAGATATCCTCAGGATGGATTTCAAAAAAAAAAAAATTTTATTAATTAACCACAAATTAATACAACACCAACTTACAACAACACCTTGAAGAGCACACTCTTCTTCAACACCACCTTTGAGATTACCACAATCTCACTTGAAGATTACCACAATCTCCAACGGCACCTTGTGAAGATTACCACAATCTTCAACCTTGAAGAATACCAAATTCTTCAACACCTCAACAAGAAGATTACCACAATCTTCTTATACCTAACACCTAGATAACCCAGTGTGTTCTTACCACAAGAACACTCACAAGGATATCTTTTTGTTGAATGATTACCCAAATTCAAGATTACAACTCGATAATTGATAATACAATAGAGTGCAAGTGTAATCAAGAAAAGCCTAGACATCAAAAATGTGAAAGTGAATAGCTAGGCAAATTACAAATAAGAAATAAGACAACGTAAGAACAAGTGTATTCTTGAGTGTATCTTGTTGTGTTGTAGTTTTCTCTCTTATTGTGTTGCTTCAATTCTTCCTCTATTTATAGAAGATGTCTTGTACACGACAGGCTCCTCTTGGGGACATGAATTACGTAAAAAAATTGCAAGACAATTGAAGAAAAGAGTTTTGTTAGAAATCAATCCCACAATTTAGGAAAAATTGTCTGCCTGCACAATTTAGAATTTTGTTGTCAAACTTGAGCGACGGTCGCACGAAAATAGAGTTTGAAATAGTCATATCAACATTTACACATGGCGGCCAGGTCGAGTGCACCTAACCACAACCGGTCGCACTCATCAAAAAATGAAAGACAGAAGTTACATTTTCGATTTTTGCTCCCAATCTGCACGGCCGCCTATGGATAGATCGATCGGCCGACCGCACGGCTTGTTGCCACGACCATTTTCTCGCAAACATGAAGTTTTGTTTTCCTCAACTTTCGTGCGGGTTGCCTACTATCGACGACCGGTTGACCTCAAAACAAAAGTGTTGTCCAATTTTATATCGAAAATAAACTTCAAGAAATACTCCGAAAAATAGTGAAGACATTTTAGACCGATCGGGAGTATTAGGACAACATTTAGAAACATAATTTCAATGTAAAAACCCCATTGACATAAAATCCTTAAATGTGTTGTCAATATGGTCGAAAAATAAACTTGAGGAAATACTCAGGAAAATATTAAAACCATTTTAAATCATTTAGAGTATTTGGACAACCTTTAAAAACATTGTTTTGGTATAAAAACAAAATCATCAAAATCATGATAAAATCATTTATCAAACAAATAGTTGCATAATGAAATTTCGACAATGAAAATTAATGTTATTTATAGGCAAATGAGTGTTTTCGTGGGTTTTTTTGGCTTAGAGCCTTAATATGCCTAATTTGTGCATTATTACCCAAATTAATTTAATAACAATATTACCCATAGAATTAATTCTATTGGGCCTTTATTTATCTTTCGGCCTACAATCCAGATAATTCCATTAGACTTGGCCTATTAGATCTATCTGATTTGTAGTCCGTCAAAAATATTTGTAATTTGAAAGATAACTAGATTTCTAGGGTAATATTTGTAATTAAGCCTTTTTTTAAAAGAGTTTTTCTTTGTCATTTTACTTTTCTTTCAGCATAAATTTGATATTGAAAGGTGCCTTCACTTTCTTGTCCATTTTCTTCAGTCAAACCTATAGATACTCCCATGGTGGAATCAGTTTCTGCTATTCAGGAAACTAGAAAGACCCTTTTTCTGCTGCTACAGCGGTAAGTTTTACCACCTTGTTGCTACAACAATTTAACGGCAAAAAGTTCGCCTCAGATCACCTGAAAAAGTGGATCATTAAACCATAAGCATCTGCATTATCCGACAGGATTTCGTCGCACTTCTAACAGACATACATTGCATGGATCACGATTCAGCTACCGTTACAGTGACATTCTTGTTCATCATCTGTCCCATAGCGGATATAAAACCTTCTGCAATTTAACTTTTCCCTCAACTCAACTCGATGAATCAATGTCATATCATCTTGACTTTGAAGCGATAAGTCTTATTTCACAATCTGGGGCCATGATAACTAGCTCTAGAAGAAGTGATTTATCGTAACAAAGGTAAAAATAGTTGATAATCAAAAGTTGATAGTATTTGCAAATAGAATCATAAGTTGAATCAAAGTTGATTGTTTGGAGAAAAACTCATAAAAGTGTTTATTTGTTTGTAAAAGTCGAATTAGAAATCTAAGGGTATGTTTGTTTATCACAGGGGCGTAGATGGGGGGCACCCGGCCCCCCTTTAAATTTGAGCTAGGGGTAACCAGTCGGGCGGCGTAGTATATCATCTCCCAAGTCCCAATCACCCGCTTCCCCAATCACCAACCAAACCAAATATATATTACGTTTCCCAATGCATTTCACTGCTAATAAACACATTTCCCAAGACGTCACATCAAACCACTCTTCCCCCAGTCACCCCCAAAAACTTCTCTCAATCACCCTCAATCACTAAACAAACATACCTAAAGCACACATCTCCTTTTAGATTATGCTTAAATGAAGCAAAATCATAAGCAAAAGTTGGTATATGTAAACGCTTTTCAGCCTAAAACTATACTTTTAGTGATTGCAAACACTCCCTTAGGAAAGCAAATAGATAAAATCCCATTTTAGGAGCAACAGAATCAACATTCAGAATGTCAAACTTTATTCGAGTCAGATTCAAAGAAAAAAGATAAGCATCGTCGACAGATTCATTGTTCGGACTACACTAAACTACCGAGAGGTCATATAAAAAGCCGCAAACAGCTAAGCTCTCTCCCTCTCTCTCTCTCGGCCATTACTCATCTCCCCTGTTCAGAAAGAGCATACAAAATCAAACTGTTATGCAATGGAGATAGAACCCGGCAATTAAAGTAACCATCATACATACATATATAAGCCGCGGATATGTTGTCCGTACCTAGACATGTCTTCTCAAGTCCTCGTTTTCTTTGGCCAAGAAATCGATACGAGATTGAAGAATGTTGATCATCGCTTGTGCTCTCATCACTTCAATCTTCAACGTCTCACGCTCCATGGACACGTTTAGGATCTCGTTCTCTAAATTGCTGATAAATTTCAAATACCCGGGCGGCACGGATTTCTCTAGGTTGGAGGAATCGAACGTGAGCGTGCTGACCGGATGGTGATTTTCTTTTGGCTCTACAAGTTCTAATAAAGGAAATTCCAACAAATTTGTCGTCGTCATCTTTTTAGGAGGAGGATCCTGGCTTGTGGTGGTAGAATCTTCCGATCCGTTTGCGTGGCTAGAGTTGGGATCATCATGTTTCGATCGTTTGGTTTGAGCTAAAGAGAGCGGCTCAACTTCATGGTCTTCTGATCTCTCCCTCTTGCAGATAAAAGGAATACTTTGCGACTCAATTGGATTGTCGATCTGGGGTGGAGCCATGCTGAGTGGCGGAGTGTCCTGTTACAAATTTGAGGCGATTGTAACTTAGCATGCATAAATAAAAATTATATAGCTATTGATGTAAATTATTCTACAACTTTCGTTCTAATTCCTTGATAAATAAAAAAATAAAAAAATATATTAGTAGAAATACACTGCAGCAACATCTTACTTCAGAATTTCCAGCAAAGATTGAGTTGGACACTAATTTAGCATGTCACACTTTTGTCTTCATATAGATTGATATGCAAGAAAGATTCAATCTTGCAGAAAATCTTCAATTTAAAAGATCACAACAGTCTTGCCTTCCTATTTCCTTTTCATTTTTTCTACTACTTTATTATTATCAGCTTGCAAGATCAAGCTAGTAATGCCTACTTTCTTTGATGAACAGAGACCTGTAAAGACTTCATTAACTTTAGATATTTTCATATCATGGCATCGGATCATGAGATATTCCGTTTAGGGCTGACAAACAAACCAAACTATTATACTCAGACGTGATCGGTCGTTAAAGCTCATTTGAGCTCGGTTCATTGACGTAACGAACCCCACTTGAACACATTTTTCCGTTCGATGAAATATAAAGCTCAACCCGATTTGTAAAAATAATGAAATATGTGTAAAATTATCAAGCTACTCGAGCTCCATTCGTGTTCAGCTCGACAAAAGCTCATTCAAGCTCAATTCTATTAATAATCGAACCAAACTCAAAAACAATTTTTGAAGCTCGATAAAAGTTTAAACAAACTTGAACAGTATTATGTTCGACTCTGCTCGACTCGTTTACAATAATAACTGCGTTGACAATTAAGCTCATATATAATAGTAATAATCAGCAATCAGCACCACAAAATTGTTAAAGAGTGCTCTAATAATTAAGAAAAACTCATAGGCCCTAGCCTTCCAACCCCCCACAAATAATTATTAGACACAAAAATTGTTGGACCATGCACTTTAATAAGGTAGAATTTGGACGAAAGTGAACATTTTAAGACAAGGAATTATTCTTGACAAATCGGACAACAATGAGGGCGTAAATCCTATATGGAACAAGTACTTGTGGTCCACATCCCATATGCAGCAAATATTTCTCATTGAGCAAATGCCATGCGAAAGCAAGATGGGTTAAGTGCATCCAACATTATGCTGGGAATATTTGCAAGCCTAATCCACAGATATCACTTTATAGTTAGGAGCAGACCGGTTCCCTTCCTGATAAAACCCATATTATTACCAAGTTTATAGTACCCAAAATCAGCATCCAACTGGCCCATACAGCAGTGTTGGATAGCAGAGATGCATAATTCCCCTGGATGAATTGTCAAGCAGACTATGGGCACACCAAAAAATTAAGCCATGACATCAAAATAAAATTAGTTTTACCAAAAGAACTAAGAATTGCCTAAACAATGTCATTTTTTGCAGTCAATGAAGAAAAAATACTCGAACCCCAACTCACCAAACATAGTTTTCGACTTAAGATGTGCATGAGCTTCTTTCAGCTATTATTTCAGCTACATCTTAGAGGGTGTTTGCCTGAGCTTATAATCTCTTCAAAACATCTTATAAGCTCTCTGAAAGTGTTTGGTAGTTTTTTTTTTTTTACAAAAGTATCTTATGAGCTCCCAAAATAAGATGTTACGATCTTATAAGCTGTTTTCAAGAAGGTGGGAGATCCCAACTTATTTTCAAAATAAGTTCGTGTTTTCAACAACCTCCTTGAGTTTTGACCATTTTAATTACAAAACTGCCATTATTAACATCTTAGTTTATTGAACACTTCAACAACTAATTTACAAAATAAGATCCAACATCTTATAAACCCTTAAAACATCTTATACATTGGCTTATAAGACTTTTAAATAGGCTTAGCCAAACACCCTGTGAAAATATAATGCACAATGGACTTGTAGTCTTGTACTGACTTAATTAATAGACTTTTGAGAAGAATGGTCAAGCAAACCCTCAATGGGCTGTGTACAAGCAAAAGATGATCCCTCCTAAAGGAAGTAATCTGAATATGTTAAAGAAAAAGTTCATAAAACAAACCTGATCAAGATCAGTGCACTCAATTCGCGTTTCATCGCCATTCGCCACATCATCTTCAGCGTCTCCTCCAGGAACAACGAGAGCAGCTGCATCTTCATCCCATTCCTCTTCAACAAAAGGAGCATAACGGTCCCCGTTGGGCGGTCCTAGACCACTCTTCTGGAAGATTCTACAGAGCACAAATGCATCCTTTTTCCTCACAAACAACAAAAAGGAATTTCTCTTAAGATTCATAACTTTCACATAAAGGTTTAAAAAATAAAAATAAAACACCGGATGGAAAGTTAAAATCACATCCACCACACCTGTGAAACTCCGGCCCGTTCCAGTTCCGAATCACAAAGCCTATACTCATGCATCACCCAATTTGTTCTCTTGCCATCGGGAGCTCGTCCACTATGGAAAACGAGTGTTTTCTTCATTCCTATAGTTTGGTTTTTATGACGCACAGCTCTATCTTTCCCGGTCGCCTTCCAATATCCTTTTCCGGTGGCACGATTCAGCCGGGACCCATTGCCATACTTCCTATCCACAGGGCTGAAAAAGTACCACTCTAGATCTCTACTCTTCAGCGACGAATAGTCTTTATGGGAAAAAAACACAGATTATCAATTAGAAAATAGAAACCACAGACAATAGCAAAAGAAAAACATCAAACCATTAACAAATTAGAAGGGAACACCGATGAATACAATAGAAAGGGAAGAACTAACTCCACACACATATGCAAATCTACACCCCAACGAAAAATTCGAGTTGAGGGGGAAGCTGCTTAAGACTTTTATCACCAACTTGTTGTGTACATGCATATTCCCAAGAATAGGCACAGACATCCATATCTATATCCATCTGTTAATTAGTATAGTCTTCCCTAACTTTCCTCTGCATTCTCACCCTCAACATATCCAGGTTATAAAAATCTCATCTTTGTTTCATTCTTTATAATACCCTTAAAACATAAAATCCATTTTCTTGCACTTCAAATCATAGCTTTTACTCCATAAATACCAAAAAGTTGGAATCTTTATTGCATATCACTCTGACATGAAACTATCAATAATCAATTTACAAACTACACCAGCAAATGAAAATTAAATTTGCATATACATAACCAAGTTACACTAGCAAACTAAACAATCAAATTAAAAAGAAAAAAAAGAAAAGGGAAGAAAGCTACACCAGCAAAACCCAAGATAAAATAAACAAGTCAAAGTTCAAAAAACGTCATAAAAGGAAAAAATATTAAAAAAAAAAAAACCAGACAAACAAAGATATACACATCCTTTACAAAATAAAACCACATCAATCGGCCAAAAGCTAAATCATCTTTTGCAATAATTCTTTTTTTTTCTTTCTAGAATTTAAATAAATCTATGTAAATTTCAGTTGAAAATGTATAAAAGATTGTATCTTTAAATACCAGCAAGCTCCCAAGGCTCAGATTTGTACACATCAAGTTCAGTAACAGCTTGAAACCGAAACGGCTTCCCACAAGCTTTCCTCCTCAAATAATACCTTACCAACTCCTCATCCGTCGGATGAAACCTGAACCCCGGCGCCAGAGATGTCGGCGGCGGCGCTCCCAACCCCGCCGGCGCAGCCGCCGTGCCTACCACCACCACCTCCTGTCCCATTTTCAATTAAAAATTACAATCAAACCAAAAACCCACTCGATTCTTGGTGCTCCCTGAAAAATCTCAACGCATCAACAAAAATCCCAGATGAAAAAAAAAAACAAGAAAAAAAGAGGAGGGTTAGAAGGAAGATTACAAGGCAAGCAAAAGCTTTACAAGCTGTGAAATGAAATGAAAAATGGGATTTTATTGATGAGGGGAATTGGGGTTTGGTTTTTGCCCATGGGTTAAGAAATGGTAGGGAGTGTGGTGTGTGGTATGGATGCTTGCTTGACACGGAAATCGAAAATCAATGAAAAAGAAAAGAAAACAGAGCAGTGTGTTAGGCTTAGCTGTTTCTCATTGCTTTGTTTTTTTTTTTTCTTTTTCTGATTATCTTTGGTGAGGTTTATATTACTCTTTTTTAGGGTGACCATTGTGTTCGGGTTCGTGTGTTGTGTCTAGACATCAATTTTTTCAATTCTAACCCGAAATGTTTAATTATTTGTGTCCTAACCTGATTTATTTAGTAGTATGAGTTTCTTTAATCCGAAACTATATTTTGATAATTTTTTATAATTCAATATTTCAATCACTCAAATCAAAATAATATCACAGGTTAATTATAACTCGACCAATCTGTTTATTATTCATGTTGTTCGGGTACGACCTGAATTCTGACTATATTAATTATTTCAATCACTCAAATCAAAATAATAACATCACAAGTCAATTATAACTCGACCAACTTATTTATTATTCGTGTTATTCGGGGTCAATCCAAATTCTGACTATATCTCATCAACCCTCAACTTTAATCCATTTATAAAATATTAGAATCGAGTTGTATCGTGTCGGAAATTGCCATTCTCTAATTTCTTTCCCCTTACTTTTGGACGAAGCCTCTAATCTGCCTACCCCTCCCCTCCCTCTCTCTACTCTGTGGATATTTGGCTATATGCTTCTCCTCGAGGATAACGACTGCCGAAATTTTAATTTATTTTATTTTTTATCACTATTTACTTTTTAAGTGTTTTAATAAGTAGTAGTTGGTATTTTGTTTTCTTGTTTCATCTCACTTTCATCATTTTGGGTGTTGTTTTTTTAAATGGTTTTACAAGTTTTTGGTTTTAGGCTTTTCTTTCTTCTCTTTGTTTTATAGGTATATTGGTCGTCTGCAGGGCCGGTCCTAGCATTAGTCAAGCGAATCGATCGACTCGGGCCCGAAAAAATTACAAAATTTATGGGGCCCAATTTTTTCGTATCTTTCCACGTATAAAATACGAAATAAGTATAATTTTGTACAAATAACGCCTCTAGCCCGGCGGTTAATGCGTGCAGCATTGCATTTTTGCGTCTTCAAACTCCTGTGTTCGAATCCCAATGGCTGCAGTTGCCTTATTATCTTTCTTTTTTTGGTATTTAGTGATTTAGATAAGACAAAACAAAAATTAATATGAAAGGCCAATTTTCCTTGCGTAACCAACCTTGATAGGTTCTAACAATTATTATTTTTAATATTTCTTAATGGCCCAATGTTTAAAAGTTAAATTGTCTTGCTAGGTTCTAATTATTAATTTTAATTTTTCTTGATGGCCCAGTATTAAAATTTCTCAATTTAAATTTTAATAGGAAAAATAAAAAAATAAAAAAGGAGCCTAAAAGAACTGGAAAGGTGGGAACAAAATGAAAAAAAAGCAAGTTGTTCGTCCGTCAAAAAAAAAATTCTGATCAAAAGATTGAATGGGTTAACTATGTTATCGATTGAGAAATGAATTATTGAACAACTTGATTATACTGATTTGATTAACACTTTTGCGGCCAAAACTGAAGGCGGGTTATATTTAAATAACTATTTGGATTTTTAAACATAGATGTCTTATTAGTCTAACTATATTCGAATCGTTCTATATATTGCACGATATTCATTCTTCTAATGTCTTAGTTGTTTTTTAATTTGTACATGAAAGGGGCCCAATTTTAAAAGTCCGACTCAAGCCAAAAAAATGATAGGGTCCTGGTCGTCTGCCTTACATTTGGATTTTTTTCAAGAAAAAAATATTTTTGGGCCTCTGAAGAATAATGTCTGAATTTTTATTTTTACTTTTATTTACTCGTTTAATTGATTTTATCATTTCATTATGGAGTATATGTATTGTGGTAATAGATGGGTTTTTTTTTTTTTTTTTGAAGAGAGAATAGATGGGTTTGGGTTCATTAGTATAGGTGTCAACAATTCAATTAGAGTCAAGACATACTGTATTCTTTAAATCAAGCTTTGAAAATAGTGTTTTAAGTTTAAGTTGATTATATTAACAAATCATGCTCAAAAAGTTTTTAAAGATCAATCTCAAGTCAAGCCAACAATTTGCTTTGATTTTCACCCCTCTTTATTTATGGATAACTGGTCGTCTATATATGACCGGGCAGGGACAGAACTACATGGATGAGGAGGGGCCCTGGCAACCCCCAATTTTTTATTTTTTTATTTTTTATATGTAAATATTGGAATTGATTCTATTTGGCCCTCCTTATTTTTTTTAAAAAAAAAAAAGAAAAAGTACGTCAATTTTGTGTTATAATTATGTATTTTGAGATACTTAATGATGAATATTGACATTGTATTTGATACAAATTAATGTTGTAAAAATCGGCCTAGGCAGCCGCCTTTGCTAACATCGGTGCAAAAAATTGTTTTGGCCAAAAATCAGCCTACGCGTCAAACAATCCGACCTAGATGCTTGTCACGCGGTCGAAAATCGGTTCTAGGCGTCCACCTAAGAGGTCTAGACTGCAAAAATCGGTCCCCTCAGTTTTCGAATCCCGGTTCCGCCCCTGTGACCCGGATTTTCAAAAAGTATTTGTGGACCTCTAAAGATAACTAGGATATATTGTCATATTTTTTGTGTAATTGATATTTGTATGATTAGTTTTTTTTTCTACTTTATTCTTCCAAATTCGCATAAAATTATGGCAAAGTGGTAAACCTTTAAATTAGGGGTGAAATCGCCAATCCAAACAATATTATGAAATGTATAAATAAGGCATTTGATCTTCAATATGAGTGTTAGTCTGTTAGATGATCCGGGAAGTGATATAAAAATCGAATGAGATTTTTTATTTTAAAATGATGTTTCATTTCTTATTTCACAATATAATTTTTTTTAACGGTTATCAATTGTCTAATAAAAACTCATAATTAATGTTTGAGAATTGATATTAATTTATTTATACACTTGATAATTAGTCGTTTAGAATTAAAGATGAAACACCATTTTAGATAATAAGATCTCATCGGCACAAATAACTCCCAAGAGTCAAGTCAAATCTTAAATCAAAGAATATCAAGAAATAATTAGCTGAAATGTAAAATACTTAATAAATTGAATATATTTACAAATAAATTAGTGAGATATTTGTATGCTCAAAGACAAATTTATATTACTATTACATTACCTGGGTGCTTTATTTTGGGCAATGATTTTGATTTCTTTCGGCTACTAGGTACATTGGTTAATTTTATTTTAGGTTTCTATTTTCTTAAATGATTTCTTTGTATTTATAGTAAATAGGTGTCAATGGGGTTTGTGGTTACTTAAGGAAATAATCTAGAGGTGAATGTCCAAAATGGACATTCTATAATACCATCAATGCTTTTGAGGGACACTATAGTATATATCTTGTTATTATTATGATTTTTAGTAAAAACCCATCCAGAAGATTTATTTGTTTGAACAATATATAGTAATAATATTTGAAAAGTAATGCGATGTGTTTAATATAAGTTCGGATGCGCAAATCTGCTAAATAGAAAATAATTTTTAATAAGTTTTTTTTTTCGGTATAGTTTATATTGTTGTATGAATTAAAGATGTATATGACTGAATTTGGATCAGTAATATAAGTATTAGTGTTGCTTTGAAGTGAACTACGCTAAAATATGTGATGAATTATGTTTTGGTAAATAAAGAGAAAATAAAAGTACTTTTTCTTGAGATAGTATAATTTTTTCATGTAATATTGTTGGGTTGGATAAATTGTGTCATATTAATATATATTTATATCTATATTAATATATATTTCAAAAAATATATTTATAGTAATAAATAATTGTATATGTAATGATGTTAGTAGGCCTATTTTATTTTGGGGAGCAATTAAATTTATACTTTAGGAAATAAATACAAACATGATTTGGTTTCAAGGGAAAATATATTATCCCAAATCACAACCAATTATAGTAAGATTGTGATAGGTTTGGGGTTGAAATGAAGTAAAGTGTTGTAAAAGTACATTTATTTTTTACGAAGCAATCAAATTTATTTCCGTCATTTATCAAAATTAAATTCTGTATTCTCATCTCTTTCTATCTTCCTAATGGAGAAAATGACTTAAAAGGGAAAAAAATCTCTCCTTTATATTTTTTCGTCCCCCTCTGAACATTTTCCTACAATATAACTGCACTTCCTTTCTTTAATTTATGAAGAAATTAATAAGACACCGTAAATAAGATCAGGGGGTGATCCTATTCATTTTTTTTGCCCGAGTCAAACTTAAAATTGAGCCCCTTTTTTCTATAAAAACTTAAAGGCAACATAAAGCAAACAAACAAAAAAGAATAATGTGCAATATATAAAATAATTTTATTATAATTAAATAATATGATATTCATGTTCAATAATTAAAATAATTATTTAAATACAAGTCATCTTACAAATCCGGTGGCAAAAAATTAATCAAATCAGCATAATCAAGTTGTTCAATAATATCTACGAATTGCGGTTATGACAGATGTATAATGGCTTTTTAATATTCTCTTTTCACTTTGAAAAATTTTAAATTTAGGGCCTTGGAAAAAATTAAGTGCGATAATTTTGTTAGTAAGACTGCAAAAGAATATTCTTATGGGCAAGAGGAATTGAACCTAGATGGCTAGATTACCTTTCAAAATTTCAAGAGTGGCCAGGAATCGATGACTACATCAAACTTATTCTTGGTGCAATATTTTATTTATTTTATATATGTACTATATATAAAAGTATACAAAGAGTTTGGGCCTTAAAATCGACCTTATTCGACTAAGGCAAGGAGCGACCCTGAATAAAGACTTTAATATCCCCTAAAGTTATTGATTTTTTTTTATATATAAATTCTCACTTTATCTTGTTTTTCTTGATCAAAGCAAGAAATCAAATTTGACCCTCTTCTTGTTGTGTTTCCCCTTCAAATTTTTCTTGCAACTTTAAAAAGTTGATTTTGTTAAGATATATAAGCAGCATTTCCTGACTTTGCTTGCAAAACAAACAAAACTTTAACAATATTCCATGTGAGATTCATGCACATAAATAGTAGTGCTATCAGATTGCTTAAGCTATATGCTACAGTTCTCTTAAAGGAAATTACTTTTTAGCACGTAATGGGTACCCAAAATAGTTACAACTTACAACACAATCCAATATAAAAATTTTGTGTGTCCAAAATCACTTTATTTTGAATAATATTTTATCTTTTATTTTAAAATTTCCAATACACATCAACTATATATTAGTGATAATACATTTGTATGTGTTATAAGCTCAATTTTATTATCCTGTATTTAACTAACTGCATATATATATGATATAACTTCAAAAGGGAATGGTTTTGAATCAATCAGCTCATCTGCAACGCACAAAGTTTGGTTTTAAATAATTTCATTTTTTCTTTTATCAGATTTATGTTATTACCTTTAATAATCTGTAAACTATATACTAATAGGTGGAACTGCTGATGCCCAATATAACTCATTTGATCCCAAATCAAATTGACAAATTTTGTGTAATATAGATATAATTAAAATAACTCCACAAGTATTATAGTACATCTTGATCTTCTGGGAGCATGGTCGTCCCTACTTTTTTGGGGGCCCATGGCCAAAAAAAAAAAAAAATCTGGTAAAAATTAGATTTTGTTCTTGAACAAAAATAAAACATGAAGGATAAAAACAACGGTTTCTTTTATTTTGATTTTTAGAAGTAAAATTATTTTTTTAAGTACAATTTCGAAAGCAAAAGACCGTTCGATATTTTTTATTTTAATTTTTTAGGCCCCCAAAAAAATAGCTTAACAAAATAGTTGTATCTATCTATCTATCTATCTATATATATATATATATATATATATAAAAGCTTATGTAAAATTCAGCCCTCAAAATCCGGGAACCTATATAAGCCGTGCAATTTCTGGAGTGCAATTTCTCTCTAGTGTAGATTGTTATTTGTTGATATTCTATTTCATATCAATTTATAGCAAAAAAAATTGAAACTTCCGTTGGAGCATTTTTTTTTTTGTCTAAATCAGTTTCAAAGGGATTAAACCATAATTAATTAAATAGTTAATTACTCACATAGAAATAATTCCATTTTTTTTTTACATTTCGGTCTTTATAATATTTTCGTTGGACTAGGTCTGTCGAGTCTATTCGAACTATCGCTTATCGGGTGTGTGTGGTGCGTTTATATAAAAATAAAATTGGTTCCTTGATAAAGAGGAAATTTAAGTAATAAATCATTCCAAGAATGAAACTATTGAAAAGTAATGGGGCTGCAATATGAAAGCGACATATGCATGTGGGTCAACATGCAAAAAAACAAAAACAATTGAGAGGTGACATGAAATAAAGTTAATGAGTACAAGCAAAGCAATTCATTGCCCGTCCGTTAAGAAACCTCTAAGAGATTTCATTTTCTTCAATATCACAATAAAGAGATTTGCCCTTGCCCTCTTGCATTAAATGATTTGCAATTAACACGTACCAATACAACATGTCTCAAATCTAGCTTTATACTTTATTCTTTAATTTTTTTATGTCATTAAAGAAATTTTTAAAATAAAAGTTTCAGTGTTACTCAATTTTTTTTTTCTTGCAAATCCTATAAAAATAACTTTCAGTTAGTTTATGTAAAGTAGAGGTAGTAATGCTGGTTGTATTTGGATACATGGTTCATGTTGGTGGGTCGGGTTGTGGTCACTGGTCAGGATAGTTTGTAGTGTTATTTGTCCACATTGATAACTTGTGAATTTATGGACTACTTTACAAGTGGAAAAGCAAATAAGCTTTAATTTAAAATATGAAAAAATAGTCTAGTCCAAGTGGACTTTTAATATATAGATATATATTTGATATTTATGACTTAAGACTTTCATTTACATAAAAAAGTATATATATATATAATATTCCATATTTTAAAATAAAATTCATTTTCAAATTTACTAAATTACTTCATCAAAATCCATTTTCCAGATTATAATTCTGAAGAGTTGTGATGGTAATTTTGAATATAAAAGAATATGCCTCTTTGTTCACAACTTTTCACTTTCTATAAAATGCAAAGTTATCTTCAAATTTTACTAACCTCTAAAGGGTGTTGGCTGAGGAGCTTGACAACTCTCAGATCTTTCTTCTAATTCTTTTGGAATTTATCTCATCACCTACAACCAGTCATCCCAACTTATTAAAAAAAAAACTTAGGAGAATTAAGAAGACTTCGTTGTATCTTCAAAAAAAAAAGTGTCATATCTATTTTGTTCTTTGCAGTATAGACAATATTATCTTTAGAAAACATGTTCGTTGCGCCTCTGAGTAATTATTTATTTGATTTTTGTGACACAAGGATTGTGTCGAAATTTCAAGTAGTGTCAAGATTGTCATCTCTAATATAAAGGTCATTCTTATTCTTTCCACAAAAGTATTGTGATGGGGGCATTTTAGTCTTTGGGTAAAACCTTTATTGTACCATATCATTAGAAAAATGTTAAAAGGAATTTCCTTTTTCTTTTTCCAAATATCCGAACCTCAAAGGAAGAGATGGGAAATGCTAAAATCGGACAAGAGGTGGATGCAACTATAGTATATATTGTTGATTGAATACTTAATTATCCATAAGTGTTTAATTTCTTAATAAATTAAATGCTTATTAATCATCCTTACACTTACTAAACAAATATAATTCATTACACCTCTATATATTTTATATTCTTTTTTCTTTTTAAAAACGAGGAAGATAAAATATACGTGAGACGTGATTCCACTTTGCTGGATAAGAGGATAAGTACATCAAAATCCACACGTGTTCCAGTAGTCAAATATGGTTGTGGTGGACAAGAGTACCCCTAAAGTACGGTTCCCACACGTACTCAAATTTTCTAGTTCAATTTGAAAAGGGTGTTCTCACTTATCTCATTATTATATTTATTATTATTATTTGTATTCCTTCTTTTTTAATTTGCTTTTCTGCCGTAAGTAATATTAGGTCGGCGCCCCTTCATTTCTATTAAAAAAATATGAAAAAACGAATCAAGTTATTTGATACTTGATCGATATTGAGGATTAGAAACTCATTTAAACAGTTAAGGTTGGTTTGTTATGTTGGCATCGATCACTGAAAATTTTGTTGGCTCGAACCAAGCTTACATCATTCTTTGTTCGATAAATATATATAAAGCTTGATTTGAGCGTGATTTGTTACTTAAAAAAATATCAAATTACTCGAGTTCAATTTGCATTCAATTTGAGTAAAGTTTGTTCATGATTGCTTTTTGGATGGAAGAATTTGGAGCTAAGGGTTTTAAATCCACAATAACAAAATTATTGACTTGTTTGTGTAATATCATAATTCAACAGATTTCAAATCAATAACTCCTGCTTTTATCGTTTTTTGAGTCATTGTAGAGGATTTTCAATCCATCTTATCCTTCAACAAATAAAATCCATCTTATCATATAAAATCTTTTCAACAAATCATTCTATATCCTTCAATACAGCTGCAATTAATCATTTTTGTGGTGTCACCCTCTCAGATGGTCATGAGTAACAACTTGAATACATTCACGAGTTAAAGCTCTATCATGGTTAAATAATAATCCTTCACTTAATATATAATTGTGATAACTAATTTTTTGGGAGAATAAGATTTTTAGTCATGTAAGTTGGATCTTTTTGAGAATTAGTCCTCTACGTTGACACCTTCACGTTTTAGTCCTTTAACTTTCAAATTTCTAGATATTCAGTCCTTTAACTTTCAATTTTTTTAGATATTCAGCCTTTAACCTAGCAATTTTACTTTTGGTCCTATAATTTAACATATTTCAGAAATTTAGTCCTATAACTTAGCAATAGTTAAATTTAACTAATTTATTAAAAGGTTAGTATCCACACTTTACATTTTTTATAGGACCAAAAGTAAAATAATTAAACTTCAATTTAATGAAAATTAAATTAAACTATAAAAGCAATTTAAAATTAAAATAAAATGAATTTTAGGAACATTAAAATAATTACATCAAATTAGTAAAGTAAGAATAATTTGTCATATTTATGTAAATAACATTTAGTGAGGAGAATTATCTCTAAGAAATGGATCTGGACTAGTGTACTTGATGCAATTATTTTAGAAGGTTTAAAAATTAATGAAAAACGATTAATTGTTTTTATATAAAAGTTAACTGTTGAATTAAATTATTCAATTTTATAAATAAAATTTAATTAAGAAATAATATTTTTAATAAATTAATTAAGTTTAACTATTGCTATGTTATAGGACTAAATTTATGAAATTTGTTAAGTTATAGGACTAAAAGTAAAATTGCTAAGTTAAATGACTGAATATCTAGAAATTTGAAAGTTAAAGGACTAAAATATGAAAGTGACAACTTAGAGGACTAATTCTAAAAAACGTCCAACTTACAGGACTACAAATCATATTTTTCCTATTTTTTTTATTTAAATTGGGAAGACTGGTTGAAATGGAGAGAATAAATCTAAAAAAATATAAAACATTCAGGTTCGATCCCTAGTAAACACTCCTAAAGGGTAATTGATACGATAGTGATAACTGTTTCTATTCTTACTAAAACTATTGTCATTTGTCACCATTTCTTTCTTTTTTTTCTAGGGAGTCTCATTTCCAACAGCTTGAAGGTTTAGTCAAATATATATTATGATGTAACAAACATAGGAATTACTACTTGTCTAGACCATTTAAAGTTCCTCAAGATTGTTAACATGCATGATGGCCCAGGCCCATAACTTGGCTTTGGCCCATTCATTTGTTGGGGCTACCTTGTGAATTGTATCTCAAGCCTGTTTACTTTATCACTGAACTGGATCCATTAATAATAATCCCAGCTAAAGCTTTGTTTACTTTATTGGACACGGCCCAGTGAACACTAAAAACATATTAATTTAATGAAATATTTGATAATCAATAAATTAATAGTCTATTATTTATAGAAATATAGATTGTAATTTTTTTTGCTTGTGCCTGATTGACGTGATCATCTAAAAGCTATTCAAGGATTATAAAATATTGAATTATGTTCTTGCCACCAAACAAGACATCAATATATTCAACCTTACAATGCATGTATTATACAACCGAAGAGATGTTGAAACTGCAGAGTTATTGTTCGATGAACAATTAATCGATAGTGACTTGTGAATTCTGAAGTTGAAGATAACAATTCCATTGTAGATACATATTCTCAAAAGGAAGTTCAACAATAGTAATATTAAATAACATTTTGTTGAGGTACGAGAAAACCACACTAAAAGTTCTTACTACCCTAACAAAAGTCAGAGATGAAACATATTAACAACTTAGTCATTTTTTATAAAGTCTTCAAGAACAATCATAAATCATTATATATTGAGGAATTATTAATTGATATATTGCATGAGACATAAATAAATTCTAATATATGTATTATCTTATAAATTTAGAACTTATTACTTTAGCACGTTGTCCTCGAATTGGGACTAAAAAATATTATTTAAAGATGTTATTAATTAATCGAGTATTAATTAAATCTAATATCAAGACTGCACTATGATAATTTACCTCAAACATTTACTATAATCAGAGTTAAATATCACTCAGATGGTACAGTTGATAGGTTAAAAGCTCGTTTAGTTGCTAAAGGTTTTCAACAATTGCCTGGTATTGATTATTTTGAAACATTTAGCCCGGTTAATCAAACCTATCACCATCGAGTTTTCATTAGTAGGCGCTTTGCTAGGGTTGGAAAATTGAGCAATGGATATAAACAATGCGTTTCTTAATGGAGATATTAATGAAACAATGTGTATATGTCTCACTGTTGGTTTTGTTGATTCTTTGAGGCCCCAACATGTTTGCAAGTTAACTAAGGCTCTACGGGTTGAAACAAGCTCAAAGGCTTGGAATGACAAGCTAAAAGCCTTTCTCATGTCCATCGTTCAAAAGTTCTATGTCGATCCTTCCTTGTTTTTCTAAAGACCGGGCCTCATCTTGTTTTTGGTTCTTTGTTTATGTTGATGATATACTTCTCACAGGGGATGATCATAGTTTCAGTGCTTTCCATTATTCAAAGAAATGAACAAAACTTTTGCATCAAACATTTGGGGAAGTTCATTATTTTAAGGGAATTGAAACTCACAAGTTGCTCTTTTGGTATTTTGCTTAACCAAACTAAGTATGCCACCGATATTCGAAGAAAACTAATATCTTTGGATTCCAAGCCCTGTGATGACTTTATAATGCATTCAAAAGCTCTCTCTTTGGCCGATAGTGATCCTTTTCCTCCGCTTTCTCTACAGAGCACTATAGGTGCTCTTCAATATCTCACTTTGACCCTACCGATCTATCCTTCATCGTGAACAAGTTAAGTCAGTTTTTGCATGCTCCTACTATCCAAAGATTGGGGTGCCAAAAGGGTTCTTCGTTACATTAAAGGGTCCCTTTCTCAAGGCATCTCCTTTTGACCTTTACCAAAATGCAACTTCATGGTTTCGCGGATGCCGATTGGGCTAGCTCTCTTGATGATCGCTCGTTCAGCGGAGGTTTTGTGTCTACCTTGGTCCAAATCTCATCACTTGGAGTTCCAAGAAGCAAGATGTGGTTGCCCGCGAAGACGATGAACTGAATCCGAGTCCGTCTGCCTTAGCCTTGGCTACTACGGATCTTATTTGGATTAAGTCTCTTTTCTCCGAGCTTGGTCTCTCTTGTTGATCCCTCTATTCTCCTCGGTGTGACAATGTCGATCTATCTCCTTGGCCTCTAACCCGGTGTTTCATGCTCGTACTAAGCATATCAAGTAGATGTTCACTACATTCGTGAGAAGGTTCACAATAAGGAAGTTGAAGTTCGTTTTGTCCCGTTCGGAAGATCAAGTTCTTTGATATTCTAACTAAACCTTTGTCTGTAAACCGTTTTAAAATTCTTTGTCGCAGTTTTCTCTTAGTACTCCCCGGGCTTGGTTTGAAGGGGGTGTATTGAAGATACTGTTACATTAAAGTTGCTAGATGTACAGTTAGTTAGTTAGGAGTTTGTTGAGAAGTTAGTTGGTTAGTTGAGGCAGCAACTTGATGTATATATACTGTAGCTCTGTGACCTTCATAAGCTATGCAAGCATCATATTTCAGTTTTATATTTTCTCTTTTACAATCGTTTTTCAACACATACAAACCAAAACATTCAAAACCGCAAAACATAAAGAAAAATCGTCGCATTCCTAATTCAGATTTCTTACAAAATCTGAAAGTTATAGTATTTCTTGCACACGTGTATTTCATCAAATGTAATGGAATATGAGTGGAATAGGAAAAGTGGAATAGGAGATCTCATCCCTTAGATTAGGGAGTAGTAAACTATTTAACATTAATCAGATCCCAATCAAAGTGACATTCATTGCCAAACAAACAGCTTTCGTGTAATAATTTTCGATTCCCAAATCCTTTTTATTCAAGGCAATGAACTTTAAAAATGTCAAAAAATATGAAACTATATATGAGTTGATCTTATTTTCTCGAATTGATACCAATCAAATATAGAGTAGGTTTCGAAATTGGTCAAATTAAATATGAATGAGATTCTTTAGAAAATATTATCAAATTATGACATTAGTTTTGACTTTTAAAATTAGGACATGCATACAGTATTTTTTTTTTCTTTCATCTTTTTCTTTGGGCTTTTGGATGATATTATTTTTGGTAAGCATCATACCATTATTATATACCAGTATAAATAGGTGTAGCCATGGAGATTACTAGTTTCCACCTTAATAATACTCACAAAGGTTTTGTAGATCGCATTTACATCAAAGCACCATGTTCATTTATCCCAACTATTGTTGTTTCTTCATTTTAGCGATTTTCGTGGTCTTAAGCGACTATTGCCTTTGCATCAATGTCAAATCATTTAATGCTTCTCTTAATGGCGCGTTCTTACCGGCTGTAGCAACATGGTACGGGAGCCCACCGGAGCTGGAAGTGGTAATACTTGCTTACAACTTTTGGCACATTAATAAAAGGGGTAATTACAAAAGAACCCCTGAGGTTTGGGCTAATTACAAAAATACTTGGAGATGTTATAAAATTACAAAAATCCCATCAAGTTTGATTTTGTCTTAAATTTAAGGGGTAATCTTAATATTTCTAGAAATATCAGACGGTTTTTGAAATGTTTTTTCTTACAAAGGAGGAAAATATATGACGAATCAAACTTCAAACTTTTTTTTTGGGCAAAATTTTAAAAATCTGTTTTTATTTTGTAATTAGTGCTAACCTCAAGATTATTTTTTGTAATTATTCCTTATTAAAATTAAAATATACGTAAAAAACTAATATAGATTCCCCCACAGGAAAAAAGAGAATAATTATATGCTTAATTACAAAATTAGTCTTGTAAAAAAAATTTGCACATTGAGGATAAATTTGGCCAGAAATCGCTATTTCTGCCGAAAATAGCACATTATTTGCGCAAGACCTTTTTAATTTGGTATATATAATTTGCAGGAGGAGCTTGTGGTTTTGCAGATGATGTAGCAAATCCTCCATACTATGGCTTGATATCTGCGGGAAATAACAATCTATTTAAATCTGGAAAGGGTTGCGGCTCTTGTTATCAGGTCTAATATAGATTGTTCTCTATTTAAAATTCATGTATACTTTGTCACATTGTTTTAATTTAGACTATAAGACATAGATAGATGTATGGCGCCACTACTGTTCAAAATTCTTTTTTTCATAAAATTTTGTGAAACTTAATCTATTTATAGCCACTAAAACTTAAGGATTTACAATTACATTTTTACATTTTTCGCGTGTAAAACAAATACAAACTCAAGGGATATTTGTAATTTTAAAAGATATTTTTAATTAAGCTAAAGCTCAGAAATGGTTTTGTACTTATCCCTAAATTGTTAACCTATTTGAAGATATAACCAAGAGCGTCTTACATTGTATGGCCTTGAGGGGCTAAAAGCCCCCCCCTATTTTTTTGAAAATTCAATTTTTTTATGTACATTTATTTAAAATATTATATTTTTAATATTCAAATATTTATTTTTATTGAGTTAACCCCATTTTAAGTCTAGCTCCGCCCTGGATATAACAATTATTTATTTAATATATTTGGTTAGGTGAAAT